>SJYA01005604.1:0-24111 GCA_006410615.1 Neotragus moschatus | reverse complement strand
AGAGAGCCTGTTATGTTCATAGTTATAATCTCAGCATCCATTCAATAAGCATTTATCAAACCCTTACTGTGTACAAAGTAAAATACTAGATTCTTTGATAACATAAAGATGAATAAGAGGTTCTCCCTACACTCAGGAAGAAGATTCCAGTTTAACGAGTTATGACACAAAAGGAAATTCAACTAGTGCTGTAATAAATATTTAAGCAAGTTTTTTTGGAAAGGAGTGGAAGTACTATTTGCAAAGGAAGATTGACAGAGAAAACGGCCTTTAGATAGTGCCTTTAGCAAGTAAGATTTTTGACAGCAGACAGGGTGGGGTGTGAGCATGTCATGCTGAGAACACAGTGCCAGCAAACCTCAAGTCAGTGTATGCAAGTCTACACAGCAGATGGCCTCAGCCACCACGTCTCCTGCTAAGCAAGAGCTCCTTGGGTTCAGAAGCCCCAACTGTATGCACTAGCAGATGGGCAAAGTGGATCTTATCGGTTCCTTGGAACTATCTTGGGAAGTGGTTTCTCATTTTCTGCTGATGGGTCCCTCTTAACCTCTCATCGTGGAAAGGTTCTTTTTCCTTCAGTCAATAGTTCCCAAGCTCATCTGCATGTTAGAATCTCCTGGCATTCTTTTAACAGTTCCAAAGCACAGACCATAGCCCCAGACCAACTAAATAATCTCTGGAGGTAGATTGTCTATGTATCTAATTTTCAAATTTTTCAGGCTTCCTGGGTGATTCCAATGCACAGATAAGTTTGGGAATATCTCCCTTGAGGCACGTTTAATTCAGCCAGCTGGTTTTATCAATGATAGAGCAGTTAGCTACAGTACAAACGTGGCTGGTTGCAGAGCCATGGACGACACCTTGTAAATATAGTGTGTACTTTTGGACACATTTCAGGCCTTATGGCCCAGTTTTTTTTATGATAACGGATACAGTTCTAATTTAAAGCTAATCATCACTCTTTCTGAATTAGGTACCTCATTTCTCTCCTCAAAGGATCTCAGTCATCAAGACTGATGTCCTGTACTAATGCCATTATGGAGCCTGTCCACACATGAGCCTGTGATTCCAGAAAAGGGAACTCATGAAAATGACATTTGGGCTGAACACTGGCCCCCTTTAGTCCAATGCCCTGGAGATCTCAGTGTAATCAGTGAGCTTAATTATTCACTAGTCTCACACATACTAGATTTCTATTATGTGTTAGACTCTGTTGTAAAGACTTTTGGGGCTACAAGAATGACTCAGATCAAGTCGGCAGTTATTTAAGCTTTGCTTCTAGTAGGATGGGTTTTCAGTTGCATTCATGATTATAATAACATGAGGAGTTAATAACAATGTCTGGTGACACAAGAGTGGTCCCAACCCAACCACAGACTACAGGAGTCTAGGAGAGAGCGGTTCAACCAAAGAGCACCCCAAAGGCACCATGAAAATGGCCTGGGGGAATGGGTGGTATTTGGATGGAGAAGAGAAAGAAGGGAAGGCTGCTCTGCGCAGAGGAGCAGAATGAAGATGGATTACTGGGGTGGTGCCTTCGGCAAATGGCAAGTCATCTGAATTTGACCAGCCTGTGGAGGAGAGAAAAGACAGGAAGGGAGGCTGTCAGTAGTACACAGCTGACATGGCGTGTCGAACATTGGATTGTGGGTAGGACAACAGGATGATGGAAATCTTGACGGCTAGGTCATCTAAAGGTGAGACCTGAACATTCTCATTCCTTAGCTTCTTGAATGCACCAAGCTCACTCCCTTGTCAGGGCTCTTAGAGTCTCTCTTTCCTCTGTCTGGTACACCCTCCCCACCCACTGCTCTTTTTTTTCACCTTGGCTGAATCCTACTCATCCTTCAGGTCTGAGTATAACTGTCATTTTCTCAAAGAAGTCTGCCCTGACCTTTCAACTGAAATTAGATTCCTCTGCTATAGTCTCTCAACTCATCCAATTATTTTCCTTCCTTGTACTTATCACAGATTATAATGATATATTTATGTCTGTGNGCTGAATCCTACTCATCCTTCAGGTCTGAGTATAACTGTCATTTTCTCAAAGAAGTCTGCCCTGACCTTTCAACTGAAATTAGATTCCTCTGCTATAGTCTCTCAACTCATCCAATTATTTTCCTTCCTTGTACTTATCACAGATTATAATGATATATTTATGTCTGTGACCATTTGTTTGACATCCACCTCTCCCATCAGCGGGCATAAACTCCATGAGGTGAGGGACTTTATCTATCTTGTCCCTTAGAGTATCCCCAGTGAGTGACAGGCAAAAAGGTCTCAATAAGTGTTGGCTAAATGATAAGCATGAATGAGGGACAGCAAAGAGAAAAAACAATATATATGGAAATCCCCTTACACACACAGAAAGACACATAAAATAGAAGCCTATCATTAATAAGAGAAAGGTTATGGTCTGGTGCAAGATACATTGGCTAGGAGTCAGAGCTGGGGCCCAGTGTTTATCCTCATTTCTGCTACTACCTAACTGTGAGACCACATCCAAAATCCAATTTGTTAGAGTAGCTATTTTTCCTTCTCTGCTGTCACAGCCTTGGTCTCAAATTCCTCATTTATAAAACCAGGATAATACAACCTGCCCTATTTATCTTCAGTATTGAGGAAAATAACTGAAACAATAGACAGTCATGTAGGTAAACTACTATACAAATATAAAAATACGAATCCATAACATCAGTGTGGAGATATTTGTGTCTAAATCTTATATTTAATGTCAGCAATTGGCAAATAAGTGACTTTGGCTTTTCATTTGTGTTCACTGCAAAATATTATTTCTATCACCATTTACTCAAAAGCAAAAAGAAAGACCAATGTTAAATCTATATGTTCTTTCATTACCCGAGTGAATGTAAGATGTGACATTGAGTCTGTGTTGAACATACTAGTGAAAACACACGCCCTTTTCATTTATTCAAAGGCACAAATGGCTTTCATAAAAGCAGAGCATATCATTCAAGGAGAAAAAAGAATTAGCCTTAACAAGAAGTAAGCTCAGAATTCTCATGAATGGATTTGGTGATTCCCGCTATGGACACTGAGTATTTGGCTTTTAATTTGACATCCTAGTGAAAATTCAGGACCAGCTGGAGACACTGGAGTGAGTGAGACACAGGGTTATCTGAGAAGGGCTTAGCTCAGGATAAAGTTGTTATATCATTAACGAACTAAAACAAGGCACAGTGGTGCCAAGCAAAAAATGAGGATTAGAAAGAAAAGCTACATTCATATTTTTTGTGCTTTAGGCTTAGTACTTTATGGCTTGTTATGGAATGTTAAACCAGATGGAAGGTAAGCCATAAGGACAGCAGACTGGGATATTTGGGGTCTAATCATATCAAGCATTTTTAAATGCAAAAATAGTTCTTGAGCACCTATTGTGTGTTTTAGTGTTTATGTGGAAAAATTTTGTTGGGAGATGGTAACTGGGTATGAACCATGAACTAGAAGTTGGAATGAGCATACTGGGCTCCCACAGTGAGTAAGCAAGTTAGCCAGAGCAGAAGGGACCATCAGAGAAAGGGAAGCAAGAAAAGCAAGAAAATATGACTTCCTTGTTTGCATAGAACTTCTTAGCATAAAACAAACAGACAAAACCCCAAACTAAACCAAAATTCATGCACGGCCCTCATCACATTTGATCCATAAAACAAAACCAAACCCAGAAACCTCAGTGAGGTTTGCAGGGTGGGTGTTTTCCCAGAGAATAAATGAGCTTACCCAAGACCACACAGCTGGACAGCGGGGGCCTCACATAACTGAACCAGCACACTTTCCCTCTGTAAAGCTCAAAAGGTAGGGTGAGATGGCATGGCGAGGTCTTTCCATGCCAGACTAAGGAATCTGGTCTTTATTCTGGGAGGAAAGGAAATAGTACACCTAATTTAGCACAAGGGGAAGAAGGCAGAGTCCACCACAAACTGCCAACAGATCATCTCGATAATGACCTTGGACAAGGCTCGCTGGCTAAAGGATGGCTTTGGAGGACTCGGGAGAACCCTTGCCAGCACCTGTTCACCAAAAAGACAATTATGTTGGAGCAACTCATTTCCTTCTCTGACAGGAGTACCATAGAAAATTTAGTTGTTACTTCATTGCGATGCTTCCTTCAGATATCTCTCTGGAGAAAATGGACAGTAATGGATGGGTGGTGAAGTAATTTGCATTGGATTTTTCTACTTTATTTTACAAATTTTATTTGATTTTTTTTTTTTATTGAAGTATAGTTGAATTACAATAGTGTTGCTGCTGCTGCTACTAAGTCGCTTAAATTTTGTCCGACTCTTGTGGGACCCCATAGATGGCAGCCCACCAGGCTCCCCCATTCCTGTGATTCTCCAGGCAAGAACACTGGAGTGGGTTGTCATTTCCTTCTCCAGTGCAGGAAAGTGAAAGTAAAGTTGCTCAGTCGTGTCCGACTCTTAGCGACCGTATGGACTGCAGCCCTCCAGGCTCCTCCATCCATGGGATTTTCCAGGCAAGCATATTGGAGTGGGTTGCCATTGCCTTCTCCATACAATGTTATATTAGGTTCAAATGTACAGTAGAGTAATTCAGTTATATGTATATACACACACACACACATATATATTCTTTCCAGATTATTTTCTACTATGGTTTATTAAAAGGTATTGAGTATAGTTCCCTGTGTTATACAATAGATCCTTATTGGTTATCTATTTTAATATAGTGGTGTGTACATATTATAGTTTGCACTGAATTTTTAAGTTGAAGGGAATTTTAAAACATATCCAACGCTGCTCCAGTATTTTACAGATGAGAAAAGGGAAACAAAGGGTTAATCAACTTGCTTTGAGCTATATCGTCGTCATAATCATCTTCAAGCTAGCTTACACACAAAGCTTACACACTTACTGTATATCTGGCATCTTCTAAGTCTTTAATATGCATTGGCTTGACAGATGGCTCAGTGGTAAAGAATCCACCTGCCAAGCAGGAGATGTGGGTTCGGTTCCTGAGTCTGGAAGATCCCCTGGAGAAGGAAATGGCAGCTCACTGCAGTATTCTTGACTGGAGAATCCCATGGACAGAGGAGCCTGGTGGGCTACAGTCCACAGGGTTGCAAAGAGTCAGACACGACTGGGTGGCTGAGTGCCCATGCGTGGCTGGTTTAACCCTCACAACAAACCTATGTGCTAATGGAGGCTCAGGGAGATTCAGTAACTCGCCCATATCATGAGGTTATAAGCAATGGACCTGGGATTTGTACCCAGCAGGACTGGCTCCTGGACTGGTACTTTCTCTTTAGGTACAGCCTCTCCATGCCATAAAACTAGCAAGTGACAGAACAAAGTGTCAAAGATACTAATGAATGGACTTCCTAGTGGAAGGCTGTAAGATGTCCTTGTTCTGTCCTTTTCAATGTTGTTATCCCTGAGTTGGATAAAATATGGAAAGCAGTTCATCAGATCTTCAGAAGTCATTATATGGGGAGAGGATTAAAAAATACACTGGACAAAGGAAGCAAGATCTCAAAAACTCTAGGATGATGAATTTAAAATTTTCATTTCAGGGGAAGATGGGAAGATACTGCTTGGTGATTCTCAAACCAATTGCCCAAAAATGGAATAGGGGATGTGCATAAAATACAACTTGGGGGAACGGATTTAGCAATTCCTATATGAATAAGCATGTGAGGCTGCCCAGAGCTAAGGCAATTTAGCAAATGATATTCCATGTATGCTTTCCACTGGTCACGTCCACGCAGGTCTCAGCTGATGTTCTGAGGCCAGGGGCCTGCTAGGGGAGCTCTGGGCAACAAGACTCTTCACGGTGCTGGCCTGATCTTTCTTCCTCCTTCCTGACCTGCTCTTGCTCTGACCCTCCATCTTGGCCTCCTCCCCTCTTGCCATCCTGACTCTATTCCTGCCTCTAGCCTTTTATTCGCAGCTTTAGTTCTGGGCTCTCCTACCATGTGAACCTTGCTTTTTATTTCCCCACCATGGGACTCTGATTTGACTGCCTCTATGGCTGTTTATGTGCAGTGCGGTACCTGAAGAAAACCCTCAGAGCTCAGATTATGACCCTGACCTCTGGTGGGTGTGCTGATAGCACCCCCATTGCCCTCCCAATACATACACCATGAGGAGAAGATTTGGACCATATATGGAGTATTGTATCCAAGTCTGGCTGACCCCTTTCCCTACCATAAGGGTATCTATGTAAATTGAAGTACATTCATAGAAGAAGGATAGATTGTGAATAGACTTGAACAGTTGGTGACATGTGAAATGAACAAAAGAGACAAGAATGCCTAGAGAATGTAGATTATGGCCTTGGGAGATTTATCTCCGAATTTGCAGATGATCCTTCTGTGAAAGACCCCACAGGCTTCTCCTGTGTGGCCCCAGGGAGTAGCCGAGAACCTGCGGGCAGAAGCAGCGGGGAGCAGACAGATTTTAGCTCAGCGAAAACTTTCTCATGAGCAGTTCAGAAATGGAATGGAATGGAATGAGAGTGAGCTTCCCATTCCTGGAGGTGTTCAAGTATAGGTGGAGCAGTGGCTTGTCAGGAAAACTGGACAGCAGATCCAAACACCAAAGGGACGCACTGACTCTACGGTCTGTGGGTCGGTTCCACCAGAGAAGCTCCGTGTCAGGGAGCACTCAGTGGCATGTTTTTGGACAGGCAGCCTGATGACAGTGATATACAAGCCGAACGCTTCCCTCCCGGGACACATCAGAGGACCACCTGTCTGTCTTCCCTACCGTGTGAGCGAGCTCTGACTCCTAACTGCCCTTCTCAAGCTTCGACCATTTGAGCACAGACCAGTGCTTCCGGCCACCAGAGCAAGGGGTGCTTACTGCAAGTCTAAGGGCCACTCTGGATTAGTTTTTCCAAAGTTGGGGAGGATCTCTCCCTCTTGGCCAATCCTGGGTTTATGAAGGGGTCTGTTCTCTCTTGGCCCCATCCCCACCTCCTTTCCCAGATCAAACACCAAGTGCATTGCATAGCCAGAAGCCATAGGGAAGAAACCCATTTTAATAAAACCCCATTGATTTTTTGGGGGGGCGTGCAAGTCAAAGAAAAGACATCTAAAGAGTCCCTCCCCACTTCCCTCTCTTCTGTCCTGACCTACTCTGGGTCAGTCACACATCGATTGGCTTCCTAGATAACAGATCGTGCCACCGGTGGGGACCTCTGGGGACCAGCCGGGAGCTGTAAGAGTCGCACGCAGCAGCCCTGCCCCGACTTAATCAAACTAGCAACAGGATCTGCCTCCCGCGGCAGCGCGGCGGTGGCAGTGTGGCAGCGGCGGCGGCGGCATAATGCGTGATTACTGACAGGCACCAGCTGCTGCCGCCACCGCCGGCTCGACGCACGATGTGGACGCTCAGATCGAGAGGCAGATTCCTGACTAATCCCAGAGGGCTGGCCCAGCCCGAGCTGCCCGGGCTGCTAGGAAGCGATGACCACTCTTGTTAGCCCAAGTTGAAGGGAGCCTGGCTGCGCTTGGGAGCAGGGAGAGGCCGAGCCCCTGAGCAGACGCGTCCGGGAGGACTATGAACTGAAGAGTCAACATGTATGGAAATTATTCTCACTTCATGAAGTTTCCCACAGGCTTTGGAGGTGAGTATTTCACGCGGCTTCAACGCCGGGACCGTCTGGAGAGACCGAGCGGAGATGGCGAGATCCGGATAACTGGCTTAGGATTGAATTGGGAAGGAGGGCATGTGTGTTTATCGGCGTCTACAGTGTGATTCCGTGTGAGTGTGTGTTGTGAGCGCGCGGGCAGGAGTGAGGGGCACGGATGGGGAGCGGGAGGGAGGGAGAGTGGGAGAGAACGGTCCGTAGGTGAGGATCTGTTTGCACATTGGAATGAGTGAACAGATGGGAGGATACGGGGGATATTCTAAGGAGAGCCTGAACCAACATGCTTGGGAGTATGTCTGAGACAAAGGTAGACTGAGAGCATTGTTCTAACTCAGTGGGTTTGTGGGGGTGTGAAGAACGGAAGAGGTAAGAGGAAATTACTGGGATGAACCTAGTACCCAGCTCGCCATGAGAAAAAAAAAAATGACGGAAAAGGTTTTGCCAATATTAAGGGTACCTGGGATACTTCATAACAACAGACTGATTGTTTTATTTAAAAGCAGATTTCCCTAGAATTGCATTTTTTTTTAAAGAAAACATAGTGCTTTAATTTGCTACCGTATTTTCCTTCCTCTGTTTCCTCCCCTTTTGATTTGCTAATAGCCTCTTGTCCCCTCCCCTGCTGCTGCCCCCAATTCCACTTCCAGGGTCACTGCCACCACCTTCACTCTGAGGGTCGAGATCTGGGCGTGGTGGTGTGTGGGGGGGGTGGTGTTTGGGCTCTCATAGCAGAGAACAGGCAGCTGGAGCTCCAGGTTGCCAAGCCAGGCAGGGCAGCCAGGTGGCACTTCCCAGGGGCCGCCCTCACACCCAGGCACTTTGGTCCCAAGGCTCCTTTGACTCAGTGACAGAAGCAGTACAGTAGCCTAGCCTTGGGTAAATGGGCCCAACAGCTGACCAGCTGCCTCTGACTTGTCAGCTGGTAGCGGGAGGTTTGGAATCTTAGGAGCCAAAGGGGAGAGCAGACGCTGGCAGGCACGACAAAGCCGAAATTCTTGTTAGGTCTTGAGGACTGAAAAGTCCCTGCCCTCCCCACCTCCGGTGAGGACAGATAGGCAATTCATCTGAAGGCTTGGGAGCAAAGCTTGTCTATTCCACTGGGCACGCCCCTCCATAAGGTGTAGTGGGACACTGGAAGCGGATGGGGTTCCTGTCCTGGAGACATGAAGCCAGGGGGTTTGCTTATTTATTCGCGATGCGTTGGGCACAGTTTTTATGGACCAAGCATGAAGTTAGGTGCTCATAACACACATGGTCGTGAGATAGAGTCTGTACTATTTGTCCTGGGCAAGCTTCTTGTCATTGCGCAGACACATTGTAATACGGCACGGTGTGTTCACCACTGGTTGCAGAAGGAGGTTGCTGCTTGGATCTGATGGGTGAGGGACGCTGGCCACACATTCTGGGGAAGACAATGTTGAAGTTACTGGGGCCAGTCTTGTGATGTGACCCAGTGAGTGTGGTGGCCAAGGCTGTGAAGTGGACATCTGATCTTCAGTATACAGCTGGGTGCTGTGAAAAGCCTTTCTGACTCCCATCTTGGTGCCATTCTCAGCTGAGAAGCACTTTCTCCTTTTCCTCCTAAATGCAGTTGTCTGAAGAACATGCCTAGCCATGAGATTCTTGGGACCCTCGAGGTCGGTGAGGTTATGCCTTCTTAACTGCCAAGGAGATCCTCTGAGACGGTTGGGGTGAATAAAAGGATTGAAGGTGGACAGGTTTTGGAAGAGACAGTCTAGGGAAAGAAGGTCTAGTCCAAAATTTACTGGGAGCTGCTGTCTGGAATCTTGGGATTGTAATATCCTGAGACCTCAGAGAGTGCCTTAGTCCTCTCTTAATATAGATGTGTAAACTGAGGCCTCAAGGAAGGCAGTACCAGGCTAAGGTTATATGGGGTTGAGGAGGAGAGCCCTTCTAGAAAAGCCCCTGAGTCAAACTTCTAATAACGTTCCTTCTATCTGATGCAGTGAAAAAAGCATGGAAGATATCTATCTCTCTCTCCATCTATCTATATATAGAGAGAGAACTGAGTTTGGTTCCCAGGTTTTTACTTACTAGCTGTGTGACTTTAGGCAAGATATTGAACCTCTCTGAGCCTCATCTCTAAAACGCAGTTTAAAATCCCATCTCAGACCATGGTTGCGAGCATTAAACGTGCAAATGCTTGAAAAAGCAGATATAGAGTGTTGTCTATATATTTGGTGTTTAGTAAAAGTTAATATTTTTGTCCCCTCTATTCTGCCCAAGTACTAACATGCAAATTAATTTAAAAATCAAAAATTACTGTAGAATAATGAATTAAGAAACTGGGGAAATAAAATTAAATTCGTAAAGACCCACATATGTTGCTGGTTTAAAATTTCATAATTGTGGGGGCTCTGGTATTTAGTGTAATTAAGTTTCAGATAAAAGGAAACACAATGGCTGGGCCATGCAAGAGTAGGCTGATATAACCATGGGGGGCAGGGGAAGGATTATCTAGGCTATTGAAACGTCTGCCCTGATGCTCCTTTTCCTCCCCATTCCTGAGGGAGGAGAACAATTATTTGGTTTAGTTATACTGAGGTTTTCCATTGTGTTTGTATTTGCCAGCTAAGGCAGAAACATTGAGGAAAGGTAAGGGCCCCATCTGTAGGAAGGTCTGCCTGATAACTTGCGGAGGTAAGAGAGAGGGGTGGGAGGGAGAAGGACCCTCCTTCAGGTGCTGGGGAGACCTGAAGTCTGAAGCAGACATAGCCTACAGTCTCTCACTCCTTTTGCCCCAATGAGGCAAGTTGCACCACACATATTAAATGATTTAGTGTATAACCTCTGCCCTTTTATATATTAGCAAGCGGAACGCAGAGGGCTCCCGTGATTTCTGAGAATCTCTAGGGAAGCAATGTCACCCTTCGGAAATAACACCTGGGATTTGTGTCTGGGCTGTGCTTACCAGATATCAGACCATCCTCCCATCAGTGAACAAGATACTGGACAAACTGGCCGCAGGGTGGGGACTAGCTGGGTTGCAGTGGCCCCACGAAGGTGCCCACTTGCCCAGCTCTGGTCTCTCCCCTGTAATGAGGTAAGAACCTTTCTCTTCTTTTTTTCTGCCAGCTGCCCAGTAAGAGATTTGTTTGCCTGGATGAGACAGTTGCAGCCTCTAAGAAGATGGCAGAACAAATCCTGTAATCCCCCTTCCAATTGTGCAGTAATCCTCAGGGTGAAAAGGAGATCAGGGGAGAGGGGACTTGTCTCATTTCATTTAACAAGCACACCGTAGCACTTACTAAGTGTTCTCTACCATTGTAAGCACTTCACCATTATCATCTCATTTAATCCTCATGACAACTCCTTGAGTGGGTACTATTACCATCATTATTACACTCCTTTTATAGATGAGGAAACAGGCATCGTAAGCTGCAATAACTCATTTTAAGGTCCCAGAGTTGGAAAATGGCACAGCCAAGGCTTTGAACCCAGGCAGTCTGGTCCTGAGTCCAAGCGGTGCTGAGCCGCCTCTCGCAACTTCTGTGGGCCGCAGAGTTGCCACAGGAAGCTAAGGCAGCAGCACATCCCTTGAAGGGATGAGGAACCCCCAAGCCAGTCACGCCACTGCCTAGCAGCTGTAGACACAGGAGCTTGGCCTTGAGGAGTAAAGTACCCGGTAACTCAGCAGTCACTCAGGTGCAACAGTGGCCTCTGGAGAATTAGTTGCTGGCTTACTCTGGGGGCCTGGGTCTTCCCTGGTGGCTCAGATGGTAAAGAATCTGGCTGCAATGCAAGAGATCTTCCCTGGGTCAGGAAGACCCCTGGTTATCCACTACAGTATTTTTGCATGGAGAATCCCATGGACAGAGGAGCCTGGTGGGCTACAGTCCAAGGGGTTGCAAAGAGTCGGACTCAACTGGGCAACTAATACTTTCACTTTTTCCCCTGGAGGTCTAATGATTTGTAAGAACCTTACTATACTGAGTCTGACCACTTGTATAGAATAGTCCCCTTCTTACATAAGAATAGCCATAGAGGACGGGTTGAGTTGGAGGTGTGTGTGTGTGTGTATATGTGTGTGTCTGTGTGTGGAGGGCAGTATGAGGATGTGGGAGGAGGGTGTGTGTGTGTGTGTGTGTTTATGTGTATGCGAAAACATATTTTTCCCCTCCACAAATGTGTGGGTGGCTAATGGGGACTTACCATGGAGGTAAGTGGTTAGGGTTTATGTAGGAAGGAATAAATGTTTATGAGATTTAGGAAGGAGTATATTTAGTATAAACTATTTTCTGAAAGATTTACAATCTTACCGAGAGATAGAGAGCTGAATAGCAACTGAGGGAAGACATGATGCAAAGAGTAATCAAAAATCCTCCACCTCTTCCTTCCCCTCATTATGTAGCTTCTGTATCTGCAGAGAACTCAGCCACCAGAGTTGGGTGGTGGAGTGCCGGGGGCTCCCGGAGGAAGCTGCTATTTTTTTCTCTTATTGGAAAGTAGAAAACACAGAGGCCCAGGGAATCTAAGATGCGACTGTTCTAGAAGGCCGGGGTTGGGGTGGCTCTCTTGAGACTGACCCGGGTCTTGGTTCAGTGGCTGGTTATGGCCCCTGTCACAACTGCTCAGCTCTTCTGTTGTGATGGGGAAGTGGCTGTGGTCAAAGGCATAAGCTGATGCGTGGCGATGTGCTGTGTTGAGTGTGTTGGCCCACCCCTAGGGGATCATTCCAGAGAAGTTTTGGCGCTATTTTGATTGTCTCCCAGTTAGCAGTGAATAACAACTTTAGCTCTGAACAGCTCTTCACCCCTCCTCTACCCTCTACTTCCACCCCAGCTTCCCTGCAAGAGCCGAATCTTTAAAGCCAGAAAAAGACTCGTAGCTCATCCGAACTGACCCATCAGTTACAGATGAGGACACCCGGGAAAGCAGGTGGGGCTTGCCTGGGACCTGTGNTAACTATTTTCTGAAAGATTTACAATCTTACCGAGAGATAGAGAGCTGAATAGCAACTGAGGGAAGACATGATGCAAAGAGTAATCAAAAATCCTCCACCTCTTCCTTCCCCTCATTATGTAGCTTCTGTATCTGCAGAGAACTCAGCCACCAGAGTTGGGTGGTGGAGTGCCGGGGGCTCCCGGAGGAAGCTGCTATTTTTTTCTCTTATTGGAAAGTAGAAAACACAGAGGCCCAGGGAATCTAAGATGCGACTGTTCTAGAAGGCCGGGGTTGGGGTGGCTCTCTTGAGACTGACCCGGGTCTTGGTTCAGTGGCTGGTTATGGCCCCTGTCACAACTGCTCAGCTCTTCTGTTGTGATGGGGAAGTGGCTGTGGTCAAAGGCATAAGCTGATGCGTGGCGATGTGCTGTGTTGAGTGTGTTGGCCCACCCCTAGGGGATCATTCCAGAGAAGTTTTGGCGCTATTTTGATTGTCTCCCAGTTAGCAGTGAATAACAACTTTAGCTCTGAACAGCTCTTCACCCCTCCTCTACCCTCTACTTCCACCCCAGCTTCCCTGCAAGAGCCGAATCTTTAAAGCCAGAAAAAGACTCGTAGCTCATCCGAACTGACCCATCAGTTACAGATGAGGACACCCGGGAAAGCAGGTGGGGCTTGCCTGGGACCTGTGGCTACTTATGCTCTACAGACTGGGTTCTCCTGAGCACCCCTGGGGGCCACCTGGGGTGGCAGAAAGAAATGTGGAGGGAGGCTAAGCCACAGAGAGCCCTCCCCTCATGTCTTGGTAAAATAACAATACTACCAACTATACAGGGTCAAGGGTTAACATTCCACAGTGTAGGGATTCAATAAAACAAAGGCTAGAAAATGGTAAACACACAATAAAAATTTGTTTCTCTTTCCCACTTCAGAAAACTTGGAGACTATGGTAATATGCTGCTGCTGCTGCTAAGCTGCTTCAGTCGTGTCTGACTCTGTGCGACCCCATAGACGGCAGCGCACCTGGCTCTCCCGTCCCTGGGATTCTCCAGGCAAGAATACTGGAGTGGGTTGCCATCTCCTTCTCCAATACATGAAAGTGAAAGTGAAGTTGTGTCCGACTCCTAGCGGTCCCATGGACTGCATGCAGCCTACCAGGCTCCTCCATCCATGGGACCTTCCCAGCAAGAGTAGTATATTTAGCTTAAATTTTGTATGAGGCTGTTCTTAGAGGAGGCATGCCTGTTCTTAAAGTGTCAGACTGTGTACAATGAGAGACTGATGAAGCAAAGTTAATAAGGCATCCATTCTGGGCCAGTTACAGAAAATTATATTTTAGCAAATTATTCCAGGACAGACACTTATGAGATCTGGCAGAAAGTGGGCAGTGACCTGGGACCTCTCATCCCTATAATCTTTAGGATACCCTCACACCAGGCCAGTGTCCTTAGTGAGTCATATTCCCCTGAGTTTCCTCAACTTCAAATTGCACAGCCTGGGCCTGCTTGCTCCCTTTATCAGATACTGTAACTGAGAAAGGAGCGAGGAAGAGGACAAGCATTTGCAGGCTCAAGACCAAGCTCAAATTTATATTGGGATTTTAGTATTCAACATATGAGCTTTAAAAATGGAAAAGTTGTGATCTTTTACTCAAAATACATTTATAAGAAGTCAGAGGAATAGTAAGGAAAGTGCTTGATAAACACGTTGGGATGTTCCTTCTAGGCTGGTTGCCTGGGTTGCATTTCTGTGACTCAGCATCTCTTTTGTCTCTCCTTTGGTTGGTCCCTAACGTCATGGGGAAGCAATCTTGGAAAGGTTGGGGCTCATGATATCTGTGTCTTCTCAGACCCAGTGACATAGGGAACAGAGCAAAAGTTAGAGATCACCAGGAGGGAAAGAATATTCCAGACTACTCCAGGAGGGCCTGTCAATCTTTCAGGTAGCAATTTTGGCTCAGCATCTGGTTTATGCAAGGGTTGTGTAGGGCACCAAGAATTAAGACCTATCCTCTGTCCTGAAGGAGTATATAAACCAGTTACAATCTCTGAAGTCCATAAGACAGTTGGAGATGATTTATTCCTGGAGATGTTTTTTGGGGCTGAGGTTAAGCGAATGGTCCAAGGAATTTAGGTATTGAGGACTTGAGATCAAATAATACCATGCCCATTACCCAATGGTAACATTGCACTAAGGATACGGTTCTCTGTATTTTTAAATTAATTTTTATTGGAATATAGTTGCTTTATAATGCAGTGTTAGTTTCTACTGTACAACAAAGTGAAGCAGCTATCCATAAACATATATCCCTTCTTTTTTGGATTTCCTTCCCATTTAGGTCACCACACTGCATTGAGTCGAGTTCCCTGTGCTAGGCAGGATGTTCTCATTGGCCTTCTGTTTTATACACAGTATCAATAGTTTATATGAGTCAACCCCAATCTCCCAATTCTTCCCACCCCACCCGTTTCCCCTTGATATCCATACATTTGTTTTCTGTGTCTATGTCCCTATTTCTGCTCTATGGTTCACCATAGTTTAAAATAACTACAATCTTTAGAAGACAGTCCATATTGAGAGGCTAGGGAGAGCATGGGCTTTACAATGGCCAGGCGGTTAAGGAATCTGCCTGCAATGCAGGAGACACAGGAGATGCGGGTTAGATCCCTGGGTCAGGAAGTTACCCTGGAGGAGGAAATCGCGACCTACTCTAATATTCCTGCCTGAAAAATCCCATGGACAGAGGAGCCTGGCAGGATACAGTCCAAAGGATCATGGACATGACTGAGCGACTAAGCGTGCACTAAGGACACACTGAACTGATGATTTGTTTGAGACTTCCCTCTTGGCTCCGACAGTAGAGAATCTGCCTGCAATGCAGGAGACCAGGGTTTGATCCCTGGGTAAGGAAGATCCCCTCCGAATGTGAACAAGAAGCTTACAGAGACAGAGAAAGAGATTGAAGTCATGGATTCAAGAGCTGGGTATGGGCAGAACTGGTATTCAAGGACTTCAGGAACAAGGGGTGAGAGGGGGCACTGTAAGTCAATGCCTGGAGCACTTCCTGGACTTTGTCTTCATGGGCTGGTACATGGCGTACCAGTGCATGGGTTTGGTTTAAAGGGACAGACAGCTGGTCCTGTTTGGTGGAGCCCCTACTCTCCAGTAACCCCTTGTGTCTCCAATATGTTGCGGATGGCACAATATCCATCTGTACTAGCAAGGTTCAAATTTGGTCCTGGGTGGGAAGGGTGGTATGTAAGCAAAATGCCATTAATTCCGTGCAGAGAGGCTGACAGAAATTGTGCCAGACTAAACTCAGGTTCTAGGTCTATAAATAATTCACAACAACTACTTGAAAGGGTCCCTTTATCATTCTAAACCTCAATTTTCTAATCTGTCTAATGAGGATAATTTCTTCCCTTCCAAGTACTCTGAGTCAGTCTGAAGGAGATCAGCCCTGGGATTTTTTGGAGGGAATGATGCTGAAGCTGAAACTCCAGTACTTTGGCCACCTCATGCGAAGAGTTGACTCATTGGAAAAGACTCTGATGCTGGGAGGGGTTGGGGGCAGGAGGAGAACGGGATAACAGAGGATGAGATGGCTGGATGGCATCACTGACTCGATGGATGTGAGTCTGAGTGAACTCTGGGAGTTGGTGATGGACAGGGAGGCCTGGCGTGCTGCAATTCGTGGGGTTGCAAGGAGTCGGACACGACTGAGCGACTGAGCTGAACTGAACTGAAGCTTGGATGGAACAGACGGTGGCTTCCAAGGACCTGCTATATCTGTAGCACCTAGCAGGGAGGACGAGATGGTTGAATGGCATCACTGACTCAATGGACGTGAGTTTGAGCAGACTCTGGGACAGGGAAGCCTGGCATGCTGCAGTCCGTGGGGTCACAAAGAGTCAGACACGACTGAGCGACTGAACAAAAAGCAGCAGAAAGCCTGGTACACAGTTAGGAGCCCTCAAGAAGCATTTTTTTTGGCTGACAGAACCAATAATTGATATGGGAATACACAGCAGACAATTGCAAAGAGTTTTACGAATGTAAGGCAGTATGTCAGAGAAGGCAATGGCACCCCACTCCAGTGCTCTTGCCTGGAAAATCCCATGGATGGAGGAGCCTGGTAGGCTGCAGTCCATGGGGTCGCAAAGAGTTGGACAGGACTGAGCAACTTCACTTTCACCTTTCACTTTCATGCATTGGAGAAGGAAATGGCAACCCACTCCAGTATTCTTGCTTGGAGAATCCCAGGAACGGGGGAGCCTGGTGGGCTGCCGTCTATGGGGTCGCACAGAGTCGGACACGACTGAAGCGACTTACCACCAGCAGCAGCAGCAGCAAGGCAGTATGTACTGGGTGGAATAAGCTTGGACAGGGGAGCAGAAGGCCCAGGGTTTTTGCCCTGACTGCAAGACCAAGTCATGCAACTTCCCTAGAAAATGAAGTGGTTCCTGAAGTCCTGGAAGTCTAATTTCTACCCCAAAGCAACATAGTCTTACTAATTTGGAATGGTGATTAAATTGATCATGGCAGGAAGTAGTCTGTATTTGCACATTCATGAAAAATAACAACAAAAAAAGGTTTGTTAAGCAAGTAAGACTGTGGAAGTCTTGAGCCTCTTTAAGTTACATTGGTTTCTAAGCAATTTAAAAAGAAAGCATAGTAGAAATTCATTAGCATATTAACGGGGTGTTAATTACAAAAGAATCTTTTCAAGCAGATTTTATAAAATCCTCCCTTAATAACCATTAGCTTGTGGTACTTGAAACACAAACTCTTCACGTGTGTTACTTAGAAGTAATAAAATTGTAATTTAAAAGTAATCTGCCAACTTGTCACGAACTGAGACTGATTTTTCTCTCAATTGATCCAAATGAGTGAGGTTTTGCTATAATTATATATAATGCTGGTAATAATGAGGCTGATTATCAATCTTTGCTGCTTTTCACTACCTCCATCTTTGCAGGTTTTAGGGAAAGGGGTGGGGATGGAGGGAGAAGGAGGCATGGAGTGGGGAGTGGAGGCAGAGAGGGGGGAGGGGCCGCCAATCTCTCCCTCCCCCTCATGCAAGCACTGGAAGAAGCAAGCCCCCGCCCCCCTCCTGTGGGGCCTGCAGGAGTCAGGCTGTGTGGGCTCAGGCTGGCGGGCTGGTTGGAGCTGCTCACAGCTCATCAGCTTCTGCATCCCAGGTCCTCATATTCCTGCTGAGAGGCCAAGGAGGCTGAGCCACAGGGGCCGAGGGAGTGTCTCTTCTCCCACACACTCCCCCCTCCATCATGGGTCTTCATTTTCCCCATTGAGAAAGCCAGAAAGGACGTTGGTAGCAGAGAAGGCTTCTCATTAAAAAAATGCAGTTTCTACTTGTGCTTCTCGCTCAGGAAGAATTCAGCTAATAATGTGATGTCCACATCTGTTAAAAAGTGGAGTTCAATGCCTGCAAAATACTTTCCCGTCCAGTCCCAGAGTGGTGGTACAGCTCAGACGAGTATGTGAAAGTGCCTTTGAAAATGCCACAGCAGTTTAAATATAAGAAATGCATATCAGCCAGTCCTGGGCATCTGAGTGCTCCTTCTGTGAAAGAAAGAGAGAGGAAAAAGCTGAGTTGAACTGAGGTCTGAGTTTCCTACCTGATGAAGGAAACCAGAGCTTGGGTTTGATATGAGGGGCTAGAATCAGAAGGGAAATATCCTAGTCAGAAAGTACCAGGTCATGTACACACTACTAAATATAAAACAGGTAACTAATAGGGACCTACTGTATAGCATAGGGTACTCAGCACTCTGTAATGGCCTACGTGGGAAAAGAATCTAAAAAAGAGTCAATATATGTATAGTTGAATCACTTTGCTATACACCTGAAACTAAGCATTGTAAATCTACTATACTCCAATCAAAATCTAAAAGAGAATACCAAGTCAGAATGCTGAGAGAGGCCATAGTTTGGTTAGGAGGGACAGAGTTGGGGACAAAAATTGGGCCCGGGGAAGCTAAAGGAAGGAGTACTCCTGAGTAAGTGCTGTAAGGAGCCACGCAGCCAGAATAGTATATGGTGCGGCTAGGGTTAAAATCCAGGTCTGCTGCCTTTCCCCTAGAATCAGATGCTACTTGTATAATGTATTAGCCATGTCCTCTCAGGCAAGTTATTTAATTTCTCTTTCCCCCAGCTTTTCATTTGTACAATAGGGATGAAAGTTGGTAACCTTAAAGGGGTTTCTAGGGAGGAATTAAGTCAGTATATGTAAAGTAATTATTGTAATTATGTTTGGCTCATGGCAATTGCTTAATAAATATTATCTGTTGTTTTTACTTAGCAGAGGAGATGGCATTTGAGTGTTAGTTGAGTGTCTTCATATTGCAGGCCTCCCTACCTCCCTTGCAGCCTGTCTGTGTATTATAAGCCAAGTAGGGAAAAGATGTGTGAATAAGTTTCCCTTTGACTAGGAAGGTATCTGAACATTCTATGACTGTTAGGCTTATGTAACACATCCCTCCATTAGCAAAAAGGAGGCAAGTTGGTTGTGAGATTGTGTCCACCATGAAAGAAAGTAGATTGGGACACAGCCCCATGCTGTTCCCTTGGTTTCTAATGGAGAGTCCTGACTCTTAGAAACAGCAAGGCTTTTTTTTAAACCTCTGTCCATTTCCCTGTGGCTGGGTGTTACCATTATTGATGATTCATCCTAAGTTTCCATTCCATCCTGATGATGGGACAGTGAACTCTCTACCCAGGCACAGCAGTTAAGGGGTGGAAATGCCAAGCCATTTGTCCCCTTGTCTGGCCAATCAGAAAGATTCATGCTTGACATTTTATGTTTACTGGCTGAGGATGAGGTTGCTAAGCAACTTCCTTGCCTTGGTTGAATTCTGTAGTTCTAAGTACCTGGGCTTTCCTTTCGCAATAAGTGTCCCCTCAACACGCACATGCAATTTGTTATCCAGAGATTTCAGAGATGTTCATTTTGGTACACATAAGGAACATAGATTTCTCATGCAAATTATTTCTACTGATGAACCCCTTATATGGTTGTATCAGTTAACAAAAGAACTATTCCATTGATTGCAAGTGTTTAATCTCTCTATAGTGTTCCACTCTTTGACCCCATGGACTATAGCTCGCTAGGCTCCTCTGTCCATGGGATTCTCCAGGCAAGAATACTAGAGTTGGTTGCCATTCCCTTCTTCAGGGGATATTTCCAACTGAGGGATCGAATCTACGTCTGCCACATTGTAGGCAGATTCTTTACTATCTGAGCCACCAGGGAAGCTCTTTCATTGATGAGTCAACAAATATTTTTTGAGCATCTACTGAGTTCCAGGCACAGTGCTAGACACCACAATGATAATTGTGGTAAAATTTAAAATATGTGATAGCCAGTAGGGCACCAGGCATTCAGAATGGTAGTTAGCATGGAGGAAATCTCCATGTTGTGATGGATAGTGGGGAGATCTGGAGGGTCCAAGGGGAAGGGTTGAGATTGCTGAGATGATGGAGGGGCACTCTGGGCTCAGAGGAGTGGTTAATATTATAAAACAACTGATATGTTCGGACTAGTGCCTGATGGTGAAGTCGCTCAGTCGTGTCCAACTCTTTGCGACCCCGTGGACTGTAGCCCACCAGGCTCCTCCATCCATGGGATTCTCCAGGCAAGAATACTGGAGTGAGTTGCCATTTCCTTCTCCAGGGGATCTTCCTGACCCAGGGATCGAACCCAGGTCTCCTGCATTGCAGGCAGACGCTTTAACCTCTGAGCCACCTAGGAAGCCTGGTAGCTATTCTTAATAGAACATTTACTGTTGGTGTGGCGTGGGTTAAACTCTATTTACATAATCTTCTACAGTGATATTCAAGCCAGACATAGGTCTCTCTCACCACCTTTATAGTGTAGCAAGTAATTGTAACTGCTACCCCTGGGCTAGTGGTCTCCAATGGTTTTAGCACCTCTGAGCTAGATATGGATACCTCCATTTATGGCTGAGGAAACTAGATCAGAGAGGTCAAGTTCCTGGCTCAGGTTTACATGACTGGAAAGTGATGCAACCTTCATCCAACCTAGGACATTTGGGCAGCTTCAGAGTCTTGTAGTCCACATAGATGTCACTCTGGATGCCCATCGAGTGTACACATGGACTTCAGAAATCAAACACTTTGCAGATTCCACAACCTCTTTGGTTCCTGGTGACACTGTCAATATCTCAAACTGCAATCTGGAGTCCCAAACAGCCTGAAGGGTTAACACGGTCCAGCTGATGATGACAGGGGCCCCTTGGCAAGTGGTCTATACTCGACCATTCCAGACCACCACCACCTGCACGTCCTTCTTTTAGATGCCAGTGAGCTATGTCCTGCCCACCTCAGTGTTCGCTGAACAGCATTGGATGGGATCTTAGGAGCCACTAGGTGCTGCCTTATTGGGGAGAGTGAGCCCCGGAAGATGTAAGGCATTTCTTTGGTATGTTGCCAGGAGAGAAGAGAAGGTCCAGAGAAAGCCAACTATCGCTCTCCCATCAGATGAATTAATTTCTATGAAAATTATTGCTGTGCAAAGAGAATGAACATCTGAGAGTGGGCACAGTATGAGGGACTGATGAGCATCTAGAGGGCATGTGGTCAGGGAGTGAACAAAGCTGATAGGCTGTGGAGGCTGGGAAAATTGGGCTCCCAGCCTCTGCACAGGAGCCAGATAGGAGCATTAGAGAAAACCTTGACTTTGGATTTGGACTAGAAACCAAACTTCTGGAAAACTTGTGCTAGCTGTGGTTCCCACATGGCCATGAGGGGGAAAGTGGGAGCTGAAGAAACTGATGAAAAATCTCCTAGATTGGAATGTTTTAGGGTCTATTTGGGAGAATGGATTCATTTTCCACTGAACAACACTTTCTTCTTTATTTTCCACCTTTTCTAAAAGCAAAGCTATCTATTTCTAAGCAACAGTGGTCATTCACTGTGAGCGGCAAAGAATAAAAATTTGTGAAGATGTGTTTGTCTTTTTGGAATTTTCTTATAAAAATATGGTTATAACATAGCCCATCTCTTCTGGGCCATTGATTCAGCAGACATTTTAAAGTCCATGGTAAACCAGACTTTAACTGGCTGTTGCATTCTGTCTCAATGTGCCATTGCCATCACTGAGTAATCAAGGAATATTCTGATTGTCTTAATTCATATTATTATTAATTATAATAAAAATAATGTAGTTTAAATTTCAAATCTCTCTTACATCCTCTCATTTTATTCTGTAAACAATTTGTGAGGTTCCCCAGGCCCATATTTTCATACTTTTTGTACAGCTCATGTTTCTTTTTTTTTTTTCTTAAGTAAATGATCAAGCTAGTCAATACTTTATTTTTATAAGTGGAATAAAAGCTAAATTCCATATCTGTCTATATGTATTAGATGTTACAAATAACTACATATAATAATAGCTGCAAAAAACAGTAAATCAGTGTCTATACATAACTGGATCACTTTGCTGTACACCTGAAACAAACACAACGTTAAAAATCAACTATACTTCAATATAAAATAGAATTTAAAAAGAGTAAACTTAATTCATGAACACAAAACAGAAATGGAAATTTTGTGTTATTCTCCATTTCTCCCTTCTGATCTACAGCAAATTACAGTTCATGTTTCTTAAACACCATTCCTTTGCATACTGTTTCCATGATATTCAACATATCACATGTTCTTGTACATAGAAATTTTCTGAGGTCCGTTTACTATTTTTTTGAAAACTTAAATAGTGATTTTTAGGAAGATAATTTCGTATAAAAGACGGAAGCAGAGTCACTTGCTATAAACAGAAGGAGACAGTAAAAAGGAATATAAAATGATTAATATATTTTGAGCGTTTGCCTACATATCATTCAGATGTTCCGTATCACCAGTGTTGCTGCTGCTGCTGCTAAGTCGTTTCAGTCGTGTCCGACTCTGTGCGGCCACGTAGACGGCAGCCTATCAGGCTCCCCCATCCCTGGGATTCTCCAGGCAAGAACACTGGAGTGGGTTGCCATTTCCTTCTCCAATGCATGAAAGTGAAAAGTGAAAATGAAGTCGCTCAGTCGTGTCCGACTCAGCGACCCCATGGACTGCAGCCTACCAGGCTCCTCCGTCCGTGGGATTTTCCAGGCAGGAGTGCTGGAGTGGGATCAGCAGTGTTAGAGGCTGCATACCTTGGTAACTCTCCGAATGATAACTGTGAAGGAAAATCTTGTTCCTGTCTGTCCCATAGCCCTGGGCTGGTGTGAAGCACCGGACATCAGCCTGGGGATGTGGAAATGAAAAGCACAGTCCCTGAGGTCCATTTCAAGTAGAATATTCCGGGTCCTTGGGTCAGTTTTGGAAAGCCCACGCAGGGAAGGGAAAGTCGGTTTCCCGCAGATGGCCTGGGGAAGGACAGCTGTCATCCCAGCCAAGTTTACGGCTCCTCGCCCATCAAGTTGGGCTGGCTCCTAACTCACCTGTCACATGTTATCTTAGTGGCAGGCTCAAGGTACACACTGGCTTCTTTAAATGTCACAGTCTTCCAGGGCTGCTGAAGGGTCTAAAATTCTTCTTTCTGATCAGTGACCGTCTGGGAAGATTTTTGGTTTTTCTGGCTTGAGCTCTTGGAGGTTGCCCTCTTCTCTCTCCTTCAGATGAACTTTCAGCTCGAGATCACGTCATTATTGAGTCGCCTTGTACTTTGTGACGTGGTGGCTCTCCAAATCATCTCTGCTGTCCTTGACAGAGCACACAGGAGACAGCATGGGCTTCACATTGACGGTTTGAATCTAGGGTCTGCCACTTGCTACCTGGCTAGTGCCAAGTAACGTGCTAGTGGTGAGGATACAAAAACAGACACTGTCCTCCCTCTCAGTTTAATGGAAAATACAAGGAAATAACAACAGAAAGGGGCATCAAGCCGGATTAAGAATACCAGGGAAGACTTCCTGGAGGAGGCGGTACTTGAGTTAGGCCTTGAAGGAGAAATAAACACTTCTAGACAAAGGAGGTAGGGCAAGTCATTCCAGAACTTAGAGCAGCATGGGGGTGAGGCTAAGCCTAAGTGGTCATTCATCTGTAAAAGGCTGAGATGATCTTCACAGCCCTATTGTCAAGATAGAATGACTGAAAGTATGGAAACTGGTAGAATGAGTTGATGTATGGAAATTGCCTGATGCTATTTAGGACACACAAGAAGGGTCTCACCTGTCCCTTCAAACCCTTTGGCCTCGTCTCTGTGGACCCACAGCGTGTGGTTTACCTCAGTTGTGGTACTTAGAACATGGCAATTGGGATTCATCTGTTTATGAGATAAATATCCCTGACAGACTGAGACTCCTGGAAGGTTCTGGCCTCCTCAGACACAGGAGTGACTGTTCTCTCTACAAATAGACCTTACTAAGCTCGGAGAGTGGGGTTCCCTGATGGCTCAGCAGGGAAAGCATCTGCCTTCCAAGGCAGGACATACGGGCTTGATCCCTGGGTCAGGAAGATCCCTTGAAGAAGGAAATGGCACCCCACTCCAGTATTCTTGCCTGGAAAATCCCATGGACAGAGGAGCCTGGCAGGCTACAGTCC
>SJYA01005603.1:13817-24692 GCA_006410615.1 Neotragus moschatus | reverse complement strand
CAGAATGTTAGAAAAATATTACCGCGGTAGACATCAGACATCTGAGACGTCCAATAGGGAGTCAATGTCCGCACCGCGGCATACATCATACATCTGAGACGTGCAATAGAAGTCAATGTTTGCACCTCCTCAAAATATTAGAAGAACATTACCGCTGGATACATCACACATCCGAGACGTGCAATAGAAGTCGATGTCTGCACCTCCGCAGAATATTAAGAGAACATTACTACTGCGGCATACATCAAACATATGAGACATGCAATAGAAGTCAATGTCCGCCTCTCCGCATATTATTAGGGGGACATTGCCGCGGGATACATCAAACATCTGAGACGTGCAATAGGAGTCAATGTCCGCAGCTCCGCAGAATAGTAGGCCTATCGCAGGATATATCAAACATCTGAGACGTGCATCAAAAGTCAATGTCCGCACCTCCGCAGAATATTAGGCCAAGCTTCTGACATGTGCAATAGTATCTCTACGTACAGTAAGACAAACTCTTCTGCTGAAAACATGTGCAATAGAGTCTCTATGTACTCAACACATCTGCTGAATATACTGAAGACACACACATGCGGGAGGATCTCGACGTAGTCAACACTACTGCAGGAGAGACCCCGCCCTTCTGACATTTCAGGCGTGTTGTGGGCGGTCGCGTAGTCGTGGTAGTAGTAGTAGTACTAGTACTAGTAGTAGTAGGAGTAGTAGTAGTACTAGTAGTAGTAGTACTAGTAGTAGTAGTACTAGTAGTAGTAGTACGAGTAGTAGTAGTAGTACTAGTAGTAGCCCCAGTAGCAGTAGTAGTACTAGTAGTAGTAGTACCAGTAGTAGTGGGCGTAATACTAGTGGTAGCGGTAGTAGTAGTGGTGGTAGTAGTAGGAGTCGTGGTAGTTAACGTAGTCACTATTAGTGTAGGAGTAAGCGCAGGAGGCAAGGGGACTGGGGCAGCGAGAGGAGCAGTAACNTAGCAGTACCAGTAGTAGCAGTAGTATCAGTAGTAGTAATAGTACTACTACTATTGGTAGCAGGACTAGTAGTTGTAGTAGTATTCGTAGTAGTATTACTAGAGGCAATAGTCGTAGTAGTAGTAGTACTAGTGATACTAGCAGCAGTAGTAGTTTTACTAGTAGTAGTACTACTAGTATTCGCAGTAGTATTCTCGCACGTGGTGCTGCACTGACCCGTTGGCGTATTTCGTTCCTCCTGCTGCCGCCGTGTTGTTTGAAACGTCTGTTTCCTTGCCTTCCCTTCCTTCTACGGGAGAAGCTACGCGCTCGAAAAGTTTCCGAAATCGCCAGAGTTTCCGTCGTTTCGTGTGGCTGGCAGGCGTGTGGTGAGAAGGGCTCGTCGTCCCTTCTTCTTCTTCTTCTTCTGTGGTATTGCAGCGGCTGTTCTGCGACGATGACGGGACGGCTACGAGAACGCGAGTTTGTCTGTTGGCTTCGTTGTTCTCCAGCATTTTCTCTAGACAAGGACGAAAGACCATCAAAGACGCAAGTTGAAAAGTAGACATGTTCTCGATTTGCTTCAGGAAAGCCACTTTTCCGCTAGAAGCTGACACAGCAGCTCCCTCAGAGGATTCGCATGTTTCGCTTTGTTTCAAGAAGGCCACTTCTTCCCTTTCAGCCAGAGCAGCAGCTTCCTCCCATGAGTGCGCTTCCCCCTTTCCCCCCTTTTCGCCTGTAGATACAAACAGTCTAACGGCGGACTGATCGCCGTCGTCGTCCTGCTCGTACGCTTCTCGGGAACCCTCTACAGCCTGGAACTTTACTTTTTCCTTTGCTGCTGGAACAGCAGCTTTCTCAGGTGAGCGGCCATCCCCCTCTTTGTTCCGCGACACAAGCAGTCGAATGGCCGACCGGCCGCCGTCTTTCTCCTCCTCCTCCTCCTCGTGGATTCCTCGAGAAGCCTCTTGGGCAAGGTGAAAATTCACTTTCTTGTTTTCTCCACTCGGCCCGCTCTCCTGCGCGGCCAGCGGTGGCGGGGGCTCCTCCTGAGTTGCCCCCTCCTCCTCCTCCTCCTCCTCCTCCTCCTCCTCCTC
This sequence comes from Neotragus moschatus, assembly GCA_006410615.1. Lineage (NCBI taxonomy): Eukaryota > Metazoa > Chordata > Mammalia > Artiodactyla > Bovidae > Neotragus > Neotragus moschatus. Next base: position 22,648 of record SJYA01005603.1, on the reverse strand, counting down.
TTCCTCCTCCAGCGCGTTGTTCGTACATGAGGAGGGGCCACCTGCCCCCATGTGTACGGCAAAGTCTGTCTGATCTGCGGTAAAAGGAGCTGCCGCGGCGCTTGAGCTTTCCGTCGTGGCGCTCGGATTTGCCGTGGCGCTCGGGTCTGCCGTGGCGCTCGGGTTTATTGCCGTAACAATCGGAGCTGTCGTGGCGCTCGGGTTCACTGCCGGGGCGTCTGGAACGCTTGCCGTGGCGCTCTGGGTTATTGCCGCAACGGTCGGATTTGTCGTGGCGCTCTGGTTATTTGCCGTGGCGTTCGGATTTGCCGTGGCGCTCGGGTACATTGTTGTGGCGCGTAGAAAGTTTGCCGTGGCGCTTAGGGGCTTTGCCGTGGCGATTTGATTTCCCGCCAAAGACGGTAGAATGTGAGTCATTAGGGCTGGCGAGGGCCCCGGTACTTTATTCATGAGGTCTTCTGTGTAGACGTTATGAACATTTCTTTTTCCGTCGGCTCCTGGACTTGGAGCATCGAGACCGGTGCTGCTGCCGCCAGCTTCCATGTTGCTGCCGCCAGCTTCCATGGAGCTCCTTGAGTCTTCTGCCTCTTTACTGAAGCCACTTACTTCTCCTTCTTTGAGAAAGGCTGGCAGCGCGGCTCGGCGCTTGAGTTGTCTCGCCTCGCGTTGTGCGTCGAAAGCCAGCCAGCCCAAGAAGAAGGTAAGGGCCATGAGGTATCCCCAGAAGAGACAGAAGGCCGTGATGACGCAGAACATGGAGATGCTTGTGTAGGGGGAGGCTGCGCCAATAACTAAGGCGGTAACACTAGTCATCGTTGTGCACGTGATTGCCAGTCCTGCATCTCGCGTGGTGTGCCGTATGCGTTCGCGTGGATCTGCTATCAGAAATGTCAGGCTGTACGAGTTTATGAGGACAAATGCGTTGTCCACGCCGATGCCCAGCACCAGGAACGGCGTAGCTTCGGCTGGTGGCGTGTGCAGGAGGCCACACAAATAGATAAAGCCCGCACCACCGGCGTAGCCCATCACCGTCGAAACCACCCCCATGAAGGCGGGCAATGTTTTCGTGCGGATACTCCAGCTCGAATTTACGAGCAGTGTGTACATGAGGACAACTAAGACCGCAATCGTCAGCAAGATGGAATCCTCGCGGCCCAGCTGAGAAGATTTAATGAGATCATCGCTGACCGAGCGCTCCGTCCGCAGCGCAAGTTTCATTCCGGGGATGCTACTATCGAAGACAATCTTTTCAATATGTTTTTCCAGCGCTGCGCTGTAGATCTCCCACCCGCCTTCTCCCAGAAGGTCGTAGCGGATTCCAAAAGCTGTGGCATTCTGAATGATATGCAGCGTGGCCTCACCGTGCGGCTTCTCTATTGCGCGAATGTTACCTAGCATAGCATCAGCCCTGTAAGCCTTCTTTGTGCGGAAGTTGACGACGATCGGCCAGCTCCTGGAGACTATAGGCTGGCCCCATGATCGCGGAGAAATGTACATGTCAAGCACAGACATCACGTTGCAGTCGCCCCAGGAGTCTCGGGCGCAGATATCCTCAAACGTGAGAACCGGGGGAAATTTGAGTGGGTCAAACCCTGCGTGGCGGTCTAGAGGGTTTCCGTACTCGTCGACAGTGACTGCGTCGCGTTCTATCTTGACCTCTCTTATCCTTCGGTCAATACTGTGTAAAGCTTGTAGCGTCTCTGGCTTCAGGCTGTCCTTGTCGCTGTAGGCAACGATGTACGATGTGCGGAATGTAGGGAAGTGCGAGAGGAACTCATCTTTTATTTTGTAGCTGGGCGCCCCAGAGAAACTGTACAGCGTGTACATATCGTTCTCGTACTTGCGGAAGAGCAGACCGGCCGCCATGATCCCACTGACCATGAACGAAATAACTATGAAGTGCCACTTGTAGTCATACACCCACATCGCGTGTCTACTGAAGGCGCGGTCCATTACCGCCGAAAATTTTCGTTTCAGTCGAGAAGCGCACCTCCCGGGTACCTGCAGGAAATGCTGAAATACTCTACAGCATGAGGTGACGTTCCGACGCAGCTTACGTTTCCCTTCACAGGACTCATGTCTCCACCAGCGGCCACAGATTCCGTCGTAAGGTGCAGGTCCCGCAGTATTCTGAGCCTTCTTCTCGGGAGAAGCGCCGGCCGTGGGCCCACTGCCCTGTTCTGTGGTGCCTCCACTGGACTCCTCCCTAATGACGTGTTCATGTGGAAGGCCAGATTGAAAGCTCGTGGCCTGCGTAGTAGCAACGGGCGCAGCACTGTACCGCGTCATCGCCTGAGGGACAAATGTAGTGGGCGCACGGTACCACGGCAGCGTATATGCCGCTCGTGGAGGAGGAGCGCACTGCACACTTGAGAGGTTGTCGTGGCGTGGAGGGCGGGCTGAGCATGACGTTTCCACATCCGTCCACTCTACGAACGGTGGTGTATTATAGGCTGCATAAAAGCCAGCAGCGCTAGTAGAGGGGCCCTCGCTTTGACGCTGGTCGCTCCCGGCTGCGAAAAAACCGGCAGCGCTGATGGAGGGGCCCGTTCTCTGAAGCTTATCGCTTTCCTGGTCTCGTTCTTTCGTCTCGACCTCCGAATCGGGAGGCTCGAGAGAAATAGATTCATAGGCATGTTGCAAGGACGAGGCCGCGAAAGACGAAGCGTCGAAAGACGAAGCGTGGAACGATGAAGAGCACGAAGCTTGAGCTTCTTGACAGTTCTGTGGTGTCGTGACACCGCAAGCGCCGTCACAGGTCGGCTTTTCCCCCTCTGTCTGGCCGGCTGAACGGTGGAAGTGCCCGGCGGGTCTACCCCTTTCATACTCTGGAGGCCCTGCCTGGCTTGTGCTGTTGAGGCCGTGGAGAAAGATGGGAGGGGAGTAAACAACAGATTCGTGCACAGTTGGCAGCACACCGCATCGCACGTCCATCACAGAAGGCAACGGAGGCAGCCTGTTGGGCAGCAGCTGGTTAGGACCCGAAGTGGAACCGGCGGTGGGCCGGTCTGCGGCCAGTCCAACATTCCCTGAATCCGGTAGACCAGGAGTCTGAGGCGCAGTGCGAGGAAAAGGAGGCTTTCCCATCGTTGCGCCTGCGTAATTCTACATAAACGAAAGGTGTCTTCACGATTCCAGCGTTGTTCCGGGGTGGCAGACTTCCTATCTAGATGTATGTGCTTAAGCGAGGAGGTTGGGATGCGCTTGCCGTCTGGCAGCTCTTCTGGCACGCCTGCCACAAGTGTCGTGGCTCGAGAGTGACAGCCCTGTGAAAAGTGTGTCCGTCGTAGAGCTAGAATGCCATTGCTCTGCTAAGCTTACCGGGGAGTCCTTCCCGGCCCCTTGTGGTCACGGAAGAAGCCGACCTTTAAGGGAGACCTATTTCAAATGAGTGTCTCAGTGTGTCGCAGCATAGAGGGACGGCCGATCACAAAGCACACGGAAAATTACTGCTCCCGTCGGCACGCACACCATGCAAAAGGGACAGGCAGGGCTTCGGCGCTCGGGTGGGACTTGATTGCCGCTAGAATACGAAAAAACGTTCACGACAACCACGCCGTTTGCCTGATTGTCAGGAAAATGCCTACGGCAGCAGAATTTTCACGCGGGAGGCTTCATAACAATGCAGCTGAAAACACGCGCCTACGGGATAACGCTAGAACGCCGCCATATAGAGGGGACGGGAAGGGTCTGGCCGTCCTTCGATTATCAGCATAAGCGTACACGCTACGACGTTACCAGCGGAACGCCGCAAAGCCCCAGCGGCTTTTTGATGCTGAGCGGCTGCATTTCGGAACACTACCAAGCGCTTCGGAGGAGGAAGCATCACAAGAGAAGCAGACGAACTCGACTGCATGAAAAAGTTGGGGAAGGAGACGACGACACGTACACAGGGGAAACTGCGTCCTGTAAGGTGGACTGCGGCGGCTGACAGAAAGAAACGCCGAGGCAGCCTGAGTGCCGGAACCGCTCCCATGCGATCTCACTAATACGAGCCGTAAACAAACGTACGTGCATGCCATAAACAATGACACATGTTGCCCCCTGAGCAGCGCTTTTTTGTGAATGGCGACGCGACATGATAGGAAAAACTTCGCAGTTTGCACTCGTGAGAATCGAAATCCGGCTGACGTGGGTGCCATAGGCCGGCGCAATACGTTGCGAGCCGAACAGAAGTGAGATGGCGAACAGGCGACTGCAGCCCTCGAAATGCAAGCAGCCCCATTGTCCAGTTATGATGGGTGGAGAGGAACCTCAACACGGAAGAACTCTCCCACGTTTCTGCTCTGGTAGGGTTTGGACCGGGCTTCCGTCCCGGCTTCCGTAAGCGAGTCGCCCAGGTCGGCCCGGTCGCCGCACGATGCGTGAGCGCCTACAGCGTAGGGGCTGTGCGGTTCCGGTGGGCACAATAATTACTGCTGGGGACGGAAGTGATTTGAATGCGCGCCCAGTTTAGGGGTTGTGGTGTTCTCCTGGGCGCAATAATTACTCCCACTGTCGAGTTACACACCTACGGACGGAACTGGTACGTACGCGCACAGTCTAGGGGCTGCGCTATTCCCTGGACACGACAGATTTTCACCACCGAGCAAAAGGCTGCTATAGACGGAACAGATATGTGTGCGCTCCCGCTTTAGGGGCTGTGCTGTACTGCGGGACACAGTTAGCACTCCTACCACCGTGTAAATCTCCCACAGACGCAACTGATATGTGTGAGCGCCCGGTTTGGGGGCTGTGCTGTTCTGCCGGGGAAAATAAGCACTCCTACGACCGGGCAAAAAGCTTCTACAGAGAGAACTGATATGTGTGCGCGCCCAGCGTAGCGCTCTGCTGTTTCTATGGGCATAATAGACTCTACCCACAGATTAGGACTCGCACAGACAGGACTGATTTGTGTGCGCTCCCAGTCTAGGGGCTGTGTTGCTCTGCAGCGGCACAATGACAAGGCATACAACCAGGTAAGTCTGCCACAAGCACAATTGACAGGGGTGAGCACCCAGTCTGGGGACCGCCCTGTTCTGCAGGGGGCAGTAAGCACATGTGTCACCGAGCAGGAGGCTCCTAAAAAAAAACGTGATATGTGTGCGCGCCCAGCTTAGGGGCTGGGCTGTTTCTCCGGGCGCAATATTTATTCGTATCACTGGGCGGAACTCTTACACAGGCCCGGTCGAGGCCCGCCCACTCCATGGGCTGCGCTATCTGCTGCGCGTAACTACTCTTACCACCGAGTAAGACCCCTACTTAAAAGTGACGCGGGTGCGCCCCCACACTAGCCCTGGGCTGTTCTGCTGAGCACAATAGTTACTCTTGCCGTTGGGCGAAAGCCCTCCAGACAGAACTTGTGTGTGCGCATCCACTGTAGGGGCCGGATTACGCGGCTGAGCGCAGCTGTAGCTCACACCACCGAGTGGGACTACTATCGCAGACGGAATTTACATTTAAAACGGCTCAGCGGGACCATGGAGACGAGGCGGTTCCAATGTTGTGCTGCTTCTGACGAAACACAGAGCGGGCCGCTCTCCCAAACCACTACGTCCATCGTTGTAGCCATTTCCGTACGAGTCGGGTCGCACCCGCCCACTAGCAGCCTGTCCGGTGCACGTAAATGCTTTATAACCGGGCTCTTTCACCTTGGAGCCCCTTTTTCACAAAACGTTAGCCCGGCAGTCAATGACAATATAAAAGTTACGGACCCGCGAGCGCCGCGGACAGCAAGCGCGACAGAATCAGTGAATGCATTCGGATAGACGTCTTTTAGTTGCGGACACTTTATGGTCACAGGTTTCGGCCTCCAGGCAACCAAAGACTTTGGAGGCGGACAGGTTGAAGTGCTATCTTGAACAAACGCCGGCTCAGTGTCTAGGGTGCGCTCACACATAAGCTTCAGTCTGAGGCGAAAGGCGAAAACGGCGGGATTCGATGTGCTGCAGGCTGCACGCAGCGCCGCCTAGGTGAGATCCCTGCGAAACCAAACGCTGGGCAGGAATGTATACAGTCTCTTGTCTCTATCTCCTCGACTCCTTTTTCCTGGCACGCAGGCACGATGTGCGTCAACTGCATCTGCAGTCGTCGAAGGTGCAGAAGATTCGCCTGATACGACTTGTAGAGCAAAGTTCAATCAGTAAAGTGGACACTCTGGGCAGCCTGCCCGATGTCGCTGCGCCTCGCGGAATCTCGTTTGCTACGTTAATTCTAGGTGGCTGCTGAGTGAGGCAGAAGCAAGCATGAGACCGCTCGCGTGACTCATTCACGATTCGCTGGACCTGAGCAGTCCAAATTGCCCTGCGGAGTCTCTCTCACCAGCAAGACGATATCAGCTTCCGGATCGTCGCTCATAAGCCGCGTGCGAGACATTGTTTTCCGCGTATGACACTGTTGCCTTGGTATCAGCTTTCGATACGCTGCCTAGAAAAGCCGCGTGCAGGAAAGCTGTTCCGTTCCCTCGCTACTGCCGCCTTGGTGCCACCTACACATACGTATACCGCAGGCGGACTGGTATCGTAGTTGTGGCGTAGCAACAACTGGACGGGATTGCACCTACGTCTTCAAGGCGTGTGCGGCAGTCTACGTGCGAGAAGGAATGGTGCTACTGAGCCGTGTATCTCGTTCGCTGATTCATGAACTGCACGCGCTCCATCTCGTCACAAACCGCATGTGCGGAACTGGGCAGCATAAGTCTCAACGCTGCGGTCTGTACCATGCTGAGTATGGATCAGGCGAGGCTTCGACTGTTCCGCTGGTGAAAGCGCGCATATTCAGCTGCCTGCACGACACAGAACTCCTCCTAGCTCAACATGCTGCAGTACTGAGTGTGTGACCCCGCTCCGGGCCCCTTCTGCAGAAGTTGTTGAGGCCACTGCCGAGACACACGCTAATTTGGCTCGGTCCTTTTTTAGCTTATGCGGTTCAAGTTAAGAAACTCCGTTTACTTAACTTACGGGACTATACGGAGACTTCCGCGTCCGCAGGCGCGCTTGAAGCGGCTGGATGTTACTGCCGGTTTTGTGGGCGGGGGAGCTGCAGCCGCATCCGCTGCGGTGCCTCTGCCTGCTTCTACCGACCCAGGTTTAGAGGCGCCACGGTACACCGGCATAGTACAAGCAGACGCCTACTCGTACTTCTGCATGCGCATCACCGACTAATTTGTCCTGGGTTTCTGACTACATTACACTACTGCGTAGAGGTGGACTACTACTGCCTTCCACGAATATCCTCCGACGGTTTCCTGGATGCCGCTGGTGGGGGGCCAGGCCTGCATGCGCTAAAAACGTTGACACAGCTGGGACAGCAGCCTGACTTGTACCGCACGAGCGAAAATGGAGGCTAACAAAGCGCGTGTGCAATCAAAGGGAAGCTGGCAGCCGCCGCAGACATGTATTACGCGGACCCTAGAGCCCCTTGACTTGTCGACGACGCGTATTCATTCAGCAAAAAAGGTCAGATGCACCGTCCCAGCCTTGTCCTCCACGGGTCATGTATGGCAGTCCGTGCTGTAAACGCAGTCTGTGTCCATGTCACCGCACTTTGCGAGCCTTGTGGAATGAGCATATTCACTTTACGCAAAGCACCTTCTGCTACGTAGCATTCCTGCCCTAAGCACCACAAGACATAGCCTGCTAAAGGGGCGCTGCAAGACTCTTTGCGCTAAAAGACATTTTTGTCGAGACGGTAAACGCTCTACCATGGTTGTTATTCTGCACTTGCGGAGCCTTTATCTACTGTGCAGCATTCTTCGACTGGGAATTGTCGCTAACGTATTGAGGTGTCCCGCGTCTGCTGTTTGTGAACAGATTGTATGCCATTCGGGATATCTCTTGGCAGGTATGTTGGCTGCGGTATTTGTCTGTCAGAGCGCGGGCCTGAGCGCTCCTGCTTCGTGCTTTCCCGGACTATTGCCCAGCAGTCGTGTACGAGATTGCCCACAACTTGCCGTACCCGCTGAGTCTCACAGATAATCACGCTAGGAGCGATTTTGGCGGACACTCAGAAGGTGCCTATATGACAGACGATGCTGCTGCATTCCCGCAAGGGCTCGGCTGCCCAGCAGTCCTGTACGCGAGCATCGGCAAGTTTACGTAGGCGGCCGTTGTATCTCACCAAGTGTTACCTTGGCCTCGTCGCAAGCAGTTTCTGGGCGCATAGCTAGAAGGTTGTATATGATAGGAGACGCTGCTCCGTTCTCGCAAGCGCTCAGCTGCCCGGCAATCTCGTACGAGATTGCTGAGCGACCGACTTCACACGGCCGCTGAGTCTCACGGAGTATTACCTGGCACCGGTAGAACCAGCCTTGAGCGAATACCTAGAGGATGTTTTTATGACAGAAGATGCTACTCTCTTCTCGCGAGTGCCCAGTTGCCCAGCAGTGCTGGACGGGATTGCTCACAGATTTGCTTTACACGTTGAGAGCTACCGGCCGGCGCTGGACATCGCTAGAAGCAGTCCTGGACGAACATTCAGGAAGTCCCTACGTGATCGAAGACGCTACTCTGTTGCCGCAAGTGCTCAACTGCCCAGTGGGGCAAAACGAGATAGCTCACAAACGCACTTTCCACCGCCGCTGCCTCTTACCAAATGCTGCTAGGCGCCGCTGAAAGCAGCCCTGAAAGGACGCTTAGAAGCCTGTTTATATGACAGAAGACGCTACTCTGTTCTCACAAGCGCTCAGCTGCAGCAGACGATGCAATGAGATGCGTGTGTGTTTCGTAGTGCCCCACGAAGCCCCTTGCCTTACTGAGCCCCCGGCGCGACTAACCACAAAAAGGTAAGCTTTCAGCGTCTCTCCGTTGCGGCGCGCAAAGGCCTGATTTCCACAATACAGGGCTGTCGTGCAT
>SJYA01005602.1:0-24816 GCA_006410615.1 Neotragus moschatus | reverse complement strand
ATACAGTGGAAGTAAGAAATAGATTTAAGGGCCTAGATCTGATAGATAGAGTACCTGATGAACTATGGATGGAAGTTCATGACATTGTACAGGAGACAGGGATCAGGACCATCCCCATGGAAAATAAATGCAAAAAAAGTCACATTAATCTCAGTTAAAAGTCATTCCGGAAAATACTGGACTAGTGTTTCTCAAATCTGTCACCATCATTAAACCTGAGGAATGTCTGATTAATTGTCACAGCAAAGAGGAGACTAGGAGTGATGACTACAATATGACAGTTGGTATCTGGATCAATTCTTGAAAAAGAAAATGGATATAAAGGAGAAACTGAGAAAATATGAATAAAGTATTGACTTTAGTTAGCACAAATTAATTACTATTGGTTTATTAATTAAACAGCTTGACACATACAAGATTTCAGAGTCACCAATTGAATATGGAATATAAGGAGACTGTATAGTCTTGCCATTTTTGAAAATCTAAAACTATTCTAAAATAAAATCTTCCTTAAAAAACTCAACTTGACTTATAATTCTCGATACATAATTGTGTGAACCCCACAATTTTTCTCCTGAGTTATCCTTTGTAATACATAACAAGAGGGTGCGATTCTATGCCTGATTTTCAGCAATCTCAGCTAAGGGGTGGGAGAGGGTAAGGGTCTCCTTCAGGGCAAACATAGAAGCATTGGGGTTCTATATACGGTGCTGGAACAGGGCATTCCAATCACTGAGCTCAAATTCTTCACTCATCTCTTAGTCCAGTAACATTAGGAGCAAGCAGCCAATGTTAATGCATTCATCAGTTTCTCCCAAATGTTCAAAAGTATTGCAAGCAGAGTCACTCAGATGCTTACTTACCTAAGAGGTGATGGAGTGTATCCCAGGCAGATGTGTTGGGAGTCTGTACTGCTGAATTGGGACATGGACTCTCCATGCTCTCTTTACTGCTGGAAATGAATTCATTAGAGTCTTGACTTCTAATCAGATTCGAAGTGAAGTGAAGTGAAAATTGCTCAGTCGTGTCCAACTCTTTGTGTCCTCATGGACTTAGTCTATGAAATTCTCCAGGCCAGAATACTGGAATGGGTACCTTTTCCCTTCTCCAGGGGATCTTCCCAACCCAGGAATTGAACCCAGGTCTCTGCATTGTGGGCAGATTCTTTACCAGCTGAGTCACAACACAAGGGCTTCAGATTCAAAAGCCATTTCCCAAAACCCAGAAACCAGTGCAAAACTCTCCCTTAAATTTCATTTTTCTAGAATCACTCCTTATAATAGTGGACTCATGACATTATTCGATATTCCTAACATGAAATTCTCATACAGCAATGCTAATGAGTGCTGTACAACATTATGCAAAGTTTAAATTCACAAACAACATAAGAAATGTAAAAATTCTAACACAAAACAGTACATGTACCTATTTTCTTTTTCTTTTTTTTAAAATGTGGACCATATTTAAAGTATTTATTGATTCTGTTACAATATTGCTTCTGTTTCACATTTTGCTTTTTGTCCACAAGGGATGCGAGATCTTGGTTCCAGGGATCAAACCTGCACCCCTTGCACTAGGAGGCGAAGTCTTAACTGCAGCACCACCAGGGAAGTTCCAGGTTGTCTCTCTCTCTCTCGTTTTTTTTTTGGGGGGGTGAACCCCAGCTAAAGGCTTATCAGTTGTATGTATCTTTTCAAAAAACCACCTCTTGGTTTCATTGACTTATTCTGTTGGTGTTTTAATTTCTGATTTTTAAAATATTCTTTGATTTATATCATTTCCTCTGTCTCCTATGTTTGACATTTTATGTAACTTCTTTTGTAATTTCTTTAGATGGTGGGTTAGGTTGTTTATTTGAAATTTTTCTTGTTTCTTCAGGTAGGCTTTTATCTTTCTCAGTTTCTCTTAGAATTTCCTTTTCTATTTCTCAATTTTTAAAGTTTCTGTTTTTATTTGCTTCAAGGTAATTTCTGATTTTCTTTTGATTTCCCATTGATCTACTGTTTTTAGTAGTATTTTATTTAGTCTCTAGGTTTGATCCTCCTGAATTAAGTAATTGCTCAGACTATTGAGCCATCAGATCTAGATGATTTTATTTAAGAGCTACTCTTTTCGAACCCTCTCTCTGTTTCTATGCATTTGTTCTGCATCCCATTCTTATCACCAACAGAATTAGATAAGAATAAAGTGTATTTTCTGACAAGATTTCCTTCATAATTGCCATGAAATTATGAAAATGAGTCTAAATCAATTGATTTTATTTGTGCTAATGATTCATATAATGAGTTCTCCCATGTTCCTCCTTTCCCTTTTATCTCTTTGAATATACCTCCCAGGTGATTGGACTCATTCCATTTCTCCACCTATACTTTAATTGATGGTTCAGATTAGTGGACTGTAGAGAAACATCTCATGGAAGTGAAGAATCCAGAGAGACCCAAGTAGTTACCTCAATCATGTGTGTATTTCAGTATTTCTTATACTCTTCCATGTGAGACCCTGTCTGCCATTAGTGATCAGGGGAAATAAGAAGGCTTTTGGAAACATTCCTTTAGTCTCTTCAAGGTGCTAACTAGAAACTTGTCATTGTTTCCAGTAATTAACAACTGAGAGAAAAGTTTCCAGAAATGTTCTCAGATCTCAGGCCTGCACTCCCGTTGCTGCTGCAGGTGAAATGATAACTGAAGCTCTGATGGGAGGAGCAGGGGAGACACAGCATCGCAAACCTATATATCAGGGTCTGGCTGCCTCCCTCCTACACACATACTGGGTATAATGACCATCCGGGAGCCCACTCTCCTGGAGCAGGAAGATGCCAGGTAACAATGTTCTATTTCAGTCTGAGAGGCAGAGTCTGTACAAGAAAGGCAGATCAGGATGCTGAGTAAGTGATTATATCAGAAAGGCACAGTCTTCTGTGTAGTAACTGGATCCAGTGCCAACTCCAGGTGGGAACATGGGAATATTGTGAAGTATGAGCTGAACTGATAAAGAGAGATGGGGTCCTAATCCTAAACCATCTCAGGCAGTTTAACTGAATCCTCACTGACAGTGACTGTTGTGGCTTGGTCCAAGTGAAAAATGAAACCTGATTATTTAAGGTGCTTAAAACTGTAGATGTAAAATAAATTCACTCTTGAATCTACCATAGGGAAAACATAGACTCAATGTTCAGGGTGAGTAGAGGTATAGCAATAATAACTCCGGGGTGGCAATAAAGAGTATGACGAGTCTGCAAAAAATGTTATCCTGTGCAGAAAGTGTATCCAAATGGAAACAGCTTGAAGGAAAATGTTTTCTCTGTCTCTGGATGTTAATGGAGACAGCAATTGTGTCCTCACTGAAAACATCCTGAGTCCACTGATTATGGTCTTCACTCAATATGAAATGTTAAGGAAAGTTCACATAATAATGCTGAGTTTCAGGGAGCAACTCTCAGTCATATATCGTTTCTGCCCATTTAAAAAATATCTTAATATCAATCTAAATATATGGTGTTTTCATTTATAAAATGCATAAAAATACATGCCTTGTAGGCTTTGATTTGTATATATCTCTGGTATGTTAATATCCGGAGAAGGCAATGGCACCCCACTCCAGTACTCTTGCCTGGAAAATCTCATGGGCGGAGGAGCCTGGTGGGCTGCAGTCCATGGGGTCGCTAGGAGTCGGACACGACAGAGCTACTTCAGTTTCACTTTTCACTTTCATGCATTGGAGAAGGAAATGGCAACCCACTCCAGTGTTCTTGCCTGGAGAATCCCAGGGATGGCGGAGCCTGGTGCCGTCTATGGGGTCACACAGAGTCGGACATGACTGAAGCGACTTAGCAGCAGCAGCAGTAGCATGTTAATATCATTTGCAAATCCTAATTCATTGTCATATTTTCTACTACAAATAGATAATTATATCACCTGAAAATAATAATTTAGTAACTCCTTACACTAATCATGCATTGCCGGGGTCCAGGCCCGGTGGATCCAGGGAATTCAAAGGGTGGACGGAGTCGGCAATTGATTTAGAGAGAGAGAGAGAGATAAGGAAAGAAAGTTGTAGATAAGAAAATAGAGGAGAGAATAAAAGAGGCTGATGTTCTTTGGTTTATACAGATAATCAATAAAGTCTCAAGATAAGAGACTTGCACCATCTACGTAAGGCCACAGGTGCCCTCCTGGTCTCCCAAGGGGGTGAAGGCACAGGACGCCTTCCCGTTCAGGTCTTAGAAACCCAGGCAAATAAGAAGACACGGTGGACTTCTGTACTCCAGATGGGAACCAGCTGGAAAGAGAGAGTAAGAGGAGAAAATGATTGACACGTGGAGACCAAGCTGTTTCAGTGAGCAAGGCCTGATAACTTTTATTTTTTTAAAGAACTTTTATACCTTTTCCACAAATGATGTTGTGTACATTATCTTCTGGCCTTGGAGGCCTGTGAAACATTTTAAGACCCTCTTTTGATAAAGGCTGCTCAACCAGGAATCTTATTTTCCCTTGAAGTGTTTTGTCTTTATATTTCTAATCTATGTCAGCCTCAGAAAGTATCAAACAAAGTTACATTTTCATGAAGCAAAGGTGCAGAAAGTTACAACAAAGAAAGAACCAATGAGCTCAAAAGTCTGATGTGATTAGTTTCAAGGCTACTATTTTGTTTTTCTTACATTTTAACTCTGTTAACAAATGTACTCCAGGTGCACAGTGGATAAGAGATATGGAAATTTAGCAACGAGCATTGGCTCAACAGTGAAATCTTACACCAGCACTACTCTAACAACTTGTAACTCTTTGTAAAGCTCTATGTTTTAGGCTTCCCGTGCCTCTCACAGCTGGGGGGCTGTAAACAATCACATGTGTAGTTGTAAAAGTCCGGGTAAGGCAAGTTAGAGAGCCATTGGAGGGGTTTGAGCTGAAACACTCCTTTTATATGCAGGAGACGGCAAACTGGAGCTCTAAGTTAACTTTTTCCAGAGAAAGGTGGTCAGGGTTAGCCCCCTGTAATGTCAGAAGAGTTGGTGAAAACATAATGCAGTAAAGCAGGCAGACTGGTTTTAGGGGTGGATGCTTGAGAAAATTCAGCGAGGCTCTCTTAAGGTCCGACTCGCCTTTGCCTGTCGGCCCCTTTAACCTCATGACCTTTCCCACGGGCGAGACTCCTCATGCTGGCTCCCGACAATGCATGAGTATTTTATGTCCCAAAGTTTATGGCATTACATGTGACTATTTAACAATTTCTGGGATACATGCTATTATCACTGCTTTTCTGAAATAAAAACAAAGGATCTTCCTGTTTGCATCTTAATTCTGAGCCATTCTCATTTTCATGATATTACCTTGTCTTGGGCAGGTTCCTGCCAGATTCTCCTGGCAGCAGAGCATGTACATATACTAAGACAGCTAAAGCCTCAGTCACACTACATAGTGCCCTCCAGAATAAAACTTTACAAAACTAGAATCTTCTTATAATGGAACTTATAAAATAGTACCAGTCTAAAATCAAAGAACAAGTTGTGAAAAAAAGCTAAATATAAATCTGGATTTATATGAACACAGGTAATTAACTTTTTGGCCGAAATAGGGGATCGATGCACTTTTTTTTTTTTTACCAGTCCAGTGAGTTTCAAGTCCTCACTCTGTACTAAAAGTAGATTTTGACAAACACTCAATCGCTTTGTGGTTATCTTAACCTTCTCTGTATCACTAAGGTCAAAGACACATTAAGAGTCTGGCTCATAGATTTTGAAGAATGAAGAAGTGATCACGTGTAGAGCCTGCAGTGATTGTTCTTACATATTCAGTTCAGTTGCTCAGTCCTGTCCAACTCTTTGTGACCCCATGAATCGCAGCATGCCAAGCCTCCCTATCCATCACCAACTCCCGGAGTTCACTCAGACTCACGCCCATCGAGTCAGTGATGCCATCCAGCCATCTCATCTTTGGTCGTCCCCTCCTCCTTCTGCCCCCAATCCCTCCCAGCATCAGAGTCTTTTCCAATGAGTCAACTCTTCGCATGAGGTGGCCAAAGTACTGGAGTTTCAGCTTTAGCATTATTCCCTCCAAAGAAATCCCAGGGCTGATCTCCTTCAGAATGGACTGGTTGGATCTCCTTGCAGTCCAAGGGACTCTCAAGAGTCTTCTCCAATTCCACAGTTCAAAAGCATCAATTCTTCGGCGCTCAGCCTTCTTCACAGTCCAACTCTCACATCCATACATGACCACAGGAAAAACCATAGCCTTGACTAGATGGATCTTTGTTGGCAAAGTAATGTCTCTGCTTTTGAATATGCTATCTAGGTTGGCCATAACTTTTCTTCCAAGGAGTAAGTGTCTTTTAATTTCATGGCTGCAATCACCATCTGCAGTGATTTTGGAGCCCCCCAAAATAAAGTCTGACACTGTTTCCACTGTTTCCCCNTCCTTCCAAGACGTAAGCGTCTTTTAATTTCATGGCTACAATTGCCATCTGCAGTGATTTTGGAGCCCCCCAAAATAAAGTCTATCACTGTTTCCACTGTTTCCCCATCTATTTTCCATGAAGTGATGGGACAGGATGCCATGATCTTAGTTTTCTGAATGCTGAGTCTCAAGCCAACTTTTCCACTCTCCTCTTTCATCAAGAGGCTCTTTAATTCTTCATTTTCTACCATAAGAGTGGTGTCATCTGCATATCACTAATTATTATATAAATGCAAGTCAAAACTATAATGAGATATCATCCCACAATGGTTAGAATGGCTATTATTAAAAAGAGAAAAAATAAGAAATGTTAAGGAGGATGTGGAGAAATTGGAACCTTCCTGCACTGTTGGTGGGAATGCAAATTGGTGCAGCCGCTATGAAAAACAGTATGACAGTTCCTAAAAAAAGTGACTACCTCAAGGTCCAAGGATTCCACTCCTGAATATTTATCCAAAGACAGTAAAAACACTAATTAGAAAAGATATGCACCCCTATGTTCATTGCAACATTTTAAAAATCACCAAGATATAGAAGCAATCTAAGTTTCCATTAACAGATATGTGTGGATAAAGAAGTTATATACATACATATAAAATGAAGTATTCTTCAGCCATAAAATAGAATGAAAACTTGCTATGTTTGGAAACGGGAAAATCTAGACTGTACAATACTAATTGAAATCAGTCAGACAGAGAAAAACAAATGCTGTGTTATTTCACTTACACACGGACTCTCAAAAACAAAACAAATAAGCAAATGTAACAAAACAGAAACATTTACAGATAGAGAGAACAAAACGGTTGCCAGAAAAGAAGCAGGTGGGGGAGGAAAGAAATAGGTGAGAGAGACTGAAATGTACAAGCTTCCAGTTGCAAAAGAAATGTCACACATATGAAATGTACAATGTGAGGAATCAAAAACTGTAATATTTTAGTAAAATAACAGGTTGTAGCATAATTTGTGGTGATTGTTCTAAAGTGTATAAAAATATCAAATCACTGTTCTGTAATAGGAACTGACAGAGTGTTGTAGTTCAATTATACTTGAAAAACAGACAAATTCAGAGAAAAAGGGACCAGATTTGTGGTTACAAGAGGCAGGATTTAGGGAGACAGGGGACTGGATGGAGGTGGTCAAAAGGCACAAACTTGCAGTTATGAGATGAACAGGTACTACGGATATAATGTACAACATGATAAATATAATTAACACTGCTGCATGTTCTATGTAAAAGTTCTTAAAAGAGTAATTCCTAAGAGGTCTCCAGGCTGGCCCTCATAAGGGCTTCTCTCATAGCTCAATTGGTAAAGAATCCGCTNTTTCACTTACACACGGACTCTCAAAAACAAAACAAATAAGCAAATGTAACAAAACAGAAACATTTACAGATAGAGAGAACAAAACGGTTGCCAGAAAAGAAGCAGGTGGGGGAGGAAAGAAATAGGTGAGAGAGACTGAAATGTACAAGCTTCCAGTTGCAAAAGAAATGTCACACATATGAAATGTACAATGTGAGGAATCAAAAACTGTAATATTTTAGTAAAATAACAGGTTGTAGCATAATTTGTGGTGATTGTTCTAAAGTGTATAAAAATATCAAATCACTGTTCTGTAATAGGAACTGACAGAGTGTTGTAGTTCAATTATACTTGAAAAACAGACAAATTCAGAGAAAAAGGGACCAGATTTGTGGTTACAAGAGGCAGGATTTAGGGAGACAGGGGACTGGATGGAGGTGGTCAAAAGGCACAAACTTGCAGTTATGAGATGAACAGGTACTACGGATATAATGTACAACATGATAAATATAATTAACACTGCTGCATGTTCTATGTAAAAGTTCTTAAAAGAGTAATTCCTAAGAGGTCTCCAGGCTGGCCCTCATAAGGGCTTCTCTCATAGCTCAATTGGTAAAGAATCCGCTTGCAATGCAGGAGACCCTGGTTCAATTCCTGGGTGGGGAAGATCCCCTGGAGAAGGGATAGGCTACCCACTCCAGTATACTTGGGCTTCCCTTGTGGCTCAGCTGATAAAGAATCTGCCCACAATGCGGGAGACCTGGGTTTGATGCCTGGTTTGGGAAGATCCCCTGGAGAAGGGAAAGGCTACCCAGCCCAGTATTCTTGGGCTTCCCTGATGGTTCAGCTGGTAAAGAATCCACCTGCAATGTGGGAGACCTGGTTTTGATGCCTGGTTTGGGAAGATCACCTGGAGAAGGGAAAGGCTACCCACTCCAGTATTCTGGCCTGGAGAATTCCACGGACTATATAGTCAGTGAGGTCACAAAGAGTCGGACACGACTGAGCGACTTTCACTTTCACTGGAGGTGTTAACAGGGAGAAAGGCTGTGTTCACCAGAGCATGACTCAGCAGAATCTTACAGAGAGAAGGGCAATTACAAAGGTGACCACAGTTGAGTGCTTTTCGAGCACCCGGGGTGCTTGTTAAAAATGCTGGTGACCAGGCCCCATGTCCATCCTACTAAATCATAATCTCGGCAGTAAAGCCGTGGATCTGAATGTTAACGTGGTTCTCTGCTGTTTCCTTGGCCTATCTGCCTTGGGACACTGACTCAGACATGACTCTGCCCAGAGTTGCCTGGGCAGGGGGAGGGTCCCCACATCGGGGCTCCAAACTATCAGATCAGGTGTCTCTCCCCCGTTTTGAGGCCGTGCTCACTGGCACCCTCTGGAATTCCATTTCCACATAGCTCATCTATTGGAGGAAATGATACAGCCAGCATGAAGTTCTGTTCCTTTCACAGTGTTTCTCATTGCAAATTAAGAGATAGTCATGGTTGCTCTATTTGCTAGTCTCTTGTGAGCACTGTTTCTGTGAACTGAAATCCTGAGTATGTTCAGTTCTTAAATTTTGAGTGTACTGAGTGTGTGAACATGCAAGACTGCAGACACCTCAGATGATCACTGTGGGCAAAGTCTTTCTTATCTTACATCTCTGGCCTCCTCCCTGTAGTCACTTCTTCCCAATCCAAACATCTTGTCTTTCTCTAATATTTATAATGAATCTGTAGTGGTTTTGTCTGAAGAGATTAAATACTTATAAAATGTCTAGCCAGATTCTTCTGTTTTAGTCGAGCAGGGCTCAAATGATGCCTCTTTAAGAAACACGAAGACAGAATCTAGCTTTTTTTTTTTTCTATAGAGGGTAGATAAAATTCTGAAATAATAGTTTTCAACCAAGGATGAATTTGTCCACAAGAAGACCTTTGACAATGTCCAATGACATTGGCAATCTCAGATTCCCTGGAGAAGGAAATGGCAACCCACTCCAGTATTCTTGATTGAAAAATCCCATGGACAGAAGAGCTGGGCAGACTTCAGTCCATAGGGTTGCAAATAGTTGAACATGATTGAAAACATACACATTCACAAAGTGACATTTGTACTTTTCACAGCCAGGAGATATTGATGGTGTCTGGAGGACAGAGGTCGGGGATGCTGCTAAACATTTTATAATGCATACATTGGCTCCCTACAAAAAAGGATTATGGGTAATCAGGAACTATTTGTACTTCCTGATCAATTTTGCTGTGAACCTAAAACTGCCCTAAAAAATAAAGTCTTTTGTTCAGAAAAGAATTATCTAGCCCCAAATATCAATAGGATCAAGTCTGAAAAACCTTGCCCTGAAGGAAGCAAAAAAAAAAAATTAAGTTTCCTACTTCTCAACCTACTCCAACCTTTGTGGCAATGCCAGCTGCTTTTGTAAGGGACGGCAACTTTGCAAATGAATGCTTCCCAAGTGAGTTCAGACTTGCATTTCTATCTAGAATTTTGATCAGCTCCGAAGATGATGTTATAACTGAGTAGCAAATGCTCCACGATATCACTTTTCAGACAGAGCCATTTAGCTGCAGCACAAATATGATCCATGCTGAGGTGAGAATTGGATTCGCTTTTAATAGACGTACTTTTGTTAATAGAGGTAAACTGAATTAGAAGTAAGAGATGTCAACACATATTGAAATGTGGTCTTGGAGTCTGGTTATGACGGATGACCTACTTTGTGGGGGCTTCATTTTCTTGATTTCCAGACTCTCTATGTTCCCCTCAGTGCGTGAGCCTTCCATCTTGGGGCTCTTTTGGAATGACTTTCATTTGATCTTAAAAGTGTTTCTTTTCTTTTCATTCTATCAGACAGGGCTGACTGCTTCAAGGAAGGGTCCTGTGCCCAAATTGCCCTCTTGCTGGTACTGACCTTTAGCTATTCCCTGATATGATACTCCTTTCAGAACAGTACATCTTCTGGAAAAACCCAGTTGGTGAAGTTTAGTAAATAATTTGTATGTAAGTTATTTGGATGTAGAGAAATAATTCACTATTTGGGGTCAGCACGTCAGTATTTTTTTAATTGGAGAATAATAACTTTATAGTATTGTGTTAGCTTCTGGGCACAATGAAGTGGATCAGCCACACATACACATCTACCCCCTTCCCCTTGGATGTCCCTCCCTCCCACCCTCTAGGTCATCGCAGAGCACCGAGCTGAGCTCCCTGCTTTGTAGGTTCCCACTAGCTATCCATTTGACACATCAGTAATTTTCTCAGGTGAAACATTCAGAAATGTATTTTGTGTAGTGGGGGAGCTGGGCAAAAAGAGAGGTAAGTTAGGGATTAGGGATAGAGAATGTAACGGCCAATCCCTGAGCCTCCTCCCTCAGGCCAAGGCGCGAGGAGGCCTGACGGAGTCACCTGTGGCTTGAATGCTCAGCAGTAAAGATGGGGAAAATGGCCAATTCTTCTTCCTAAGGACAAAGCTGAATGAAAGGTGGGAACTAGCTGTCTGTTAGTGTTGAAAGATGCCAGCTGGACAGAAGGAGAGCCCAGATCGATTAAGTACCGCTAAAGAGTGAACTCCCTGTGCCCATGCAGAGCCTGGTCCCTGCCCAGAACGCCCGCGCCACCCCCGTTTCCTGTCCTTCTTTGCTTCGGGTGCAGTTGTTCGCTTCAGGAACACTCAGTTGCCGACCAGCCCAGGCAGACGCTGCCCACCCTGTCTCCTTCTGTCACATGCCTCCACCTCTGTGTCTTCGAAAAATTCGCATGTGGTGAAACTCCTGGTCCTGGGTAGGAGTGAAGACCGCCATTATCTATGGGATGACACCGCCACTCGCGTTCAGTGTTGTGGTTTAGTGGGAGGCTTTTCTCAGTGGGGGTTTGGTGTCCCCTGCACAAAGCCAGGCAGCCGTGACGCCAGGTTCAGCACACTGTGCCAGTCACAGGGTGGCAAGTGTGAGATCCAGAATAATTGAAGAGTGATGTGTGTCTCTACGGCAGAGGCTGAGCTCACTGTTGAAAGGGGTTAGTGTTCATATCACACAGGAAATAACCTCAGAGCTTCTTTCCCCATCTCTCTCTAATTACCCAACAAGCTGTTGGGAAATTTCTCTTCTCTACCTTTGAACACTGTCTCCAAACCCAATTCCTGTTCCACTGAGCACCTTCTGTTCTCTTTTGATCTCTTCAACTGTCCATCAGATGCTCTTCTCTCATTGTGACTTGTAGAGCGTTTTTAATTCTCCTTTCTATGCCTTACCTGGGTCAACAAAACCAAACGCCAAGCATCTGCCAAGCGACGACGGCTTGCTTGACACTTTAAAAATGATTTTAAAGATGTAAGTTTAACAGACCACAATTTTCCTTTACAAAATACACACACACACACACACACACACACACACGTACCCCAACAACAATAAGGCACTCTGTTCTCCTTGAAGGAAAAAGGAATATCAGTTCTTACGTCAAATTTTTAAAAGTATGTTTATGGAGGATTAGTATTTGATGTCTCAGGGCAGGATAAAGCATTTCAGCAAATCCCCTGGGAAGAGTGACCCCATTCTATAGATAGCCTACTCTCTGAGTAAGCTTTGAAATATTCTGATTGGTGCTGCCAAAGTCAGGGAATTTTCCCTTTCTTATGACCTAATGGCATTAATCTCCAGGCAGAGAGAGTGGCATGTCTTCAGGATTCTCTCAGAAAAGATGCTTTTCCCCACTCTTCAGTGGGTTAGCACTGGCCTCACGGGGAGGTGTTCAGTTGGCCTTTGGTGGACCCAGACCATGGGATCTTCAAAACCCAAAGAAAATCCTAAACTGGCCAGAGTTCTGAGAATACTGGTCAGCTGCATGAAGAACCAAGGTTCTTGGGGTACCACAAGCACATCTCTCTGTGTATTTTTTAAAGGAAAGCATGGATTTGTTAAGGCTTTTGTTGTACGTATATACAATGGAATATTACTCAGCCATCAAAAAGCATGAAATAATGTTATTTGCAGCTATATGGAATGACCTAGAGAGGGTCTTGCTGAGTGGACTTACTGAGAGGACTTACTGAGTGAAGTAAGTCCTTCAGAGAAAGAGAAATATTGTATGGCATCCTTTATTCGTGGAATCTAAAAGGAAATGATACAAATGAACTTAACAAAACAGAAAGAGACTCACAGACTTAGAAAGCAAATTCATGATTTCAGGGGGTCAGAGGGTTAGAGAGTCTGGGAAGATCACGTACACACTGATATGTTGAAAATGAATAACCAACAAGGACCTACTGTATAACACATGGAACTCGACTCAATGCTAGGTGCCAGCCTGGATCAGGGGCGGGTTTGGGGAGAATGGTTGCACGTACATGTATGGCTGACTCCCTTTGCCATTCACCTGACATTACCACAACACTGTTAATCAGCTCTACCTTGAAACAAAATGAAAAGTTAAACTTTGAGAAGAAAAAAATGAAAGTCACTGCCGGCCAAAATAAATGACAAAAGTCTTCACTGCTAAGTTAAGTGACTCACCCAGTGCTGCAGAGGTCCAGGGGGCTAGAGGATGGGAGCCATGCATATGATATTTCTCTTTCTCTGTCTGACTTACTCCACTCAGTATGACATTTGAGTTGGTCCTGGGAAGAAGAAGGAACCAATTGGGCCTTGAATAATGTGTCACAGGACAGCTAAAGATCTGACCATCCACTCACTTTAACATAATTTATTTCAGTTCAGTTCAGTTCAGTTGCTCAGTTGAGTCTGACTGTTTGTGAACCCATGGACTGCAGCATGCCAGGCCTCCCTGTCCATCACCAACTCCCAGAGTTTACTCAAACTCATGTCCATTGAGTAGGTAATGCCATCCAGCCATCTCATCCTCTGTCATCCCCTTCTCCTTCTGCCTTCAATCTTTCCAAGCATCAGAGTCTTTCCCAATAAGCCAGTTCTTCACATCAGGTGGCCAAAGTATTGGAGCTTCAGATTCAACATCAGTCCTTCCAGTGAATATTCAGGACTGATTTCTTTTAGGATGGACTGGTTGGATCTCCTTGCAGTCCAAGGGACTCTCAAGAGTCATCTCCAACACTACAGTTCAAAAGGATCAATTCTTTGGCTCTCAGTTTTCTTTATAGTCCAACTCTCACATCCATACATGACTCCTGGAAAAACCATAGCTTTGACTAGATGGACCTTTGTTGGCAAAGTAATGTCTTTGCTTTTTATTATGCTGTCTGGGTTGGTCATAGTTTTTCTTCCAAGGAGCAAGCATCTTCTAATTTCATGGCTGCAGTCACCATCTGCAGTGACTTTGGAGCCCCCAAAATAAAGTCTGCCACTGTTTCCACTGTTTCCCTATCTATTTGCCATGAAGCGATGGGACCAAATTCCATGATCTTAGTTTTCTGAATGTTCAGTTTTAAGCCAACTTTTTCACGCTTCTTTTTCATGTTCATCAAGAGGCTCTTTAGTTCTTCACTTTCTGCCATAAGGGTGGTGTTATCTGCATATCTGAGGTTATTGATATTTCTCCTGACATTCTTGATTCCAGCTTGTGCTTCATCCAGCCCAATATTAGAAATGTTTTCTCATCTTGATATTTTCCCAAATTTTGTACCTACCAACTCAGAGAAAACTAAGTATCTTTTAAATTTTTATTATGTATTTTAGTGGCATTTATTGCTTCCTTCTGACTTCCAAGGAATGCTCCACATTTCACATCGGAAGAGAAACTATTGGTCTTGACTCACTAGCTCCACAGAGAGAGAATTTAGGAGCTACAGAGAAGAGCAGCTCTAATCCCACAACCCAGAGGTAACCTCTGCTCATATTTTGGGGTTATTTTCTATTTTTAAATATTTTTTCCTGAAGAATGACTTCTGTATATTTTGACAATTTATCAACAGATTAGCTAATATTTTGAATATGTGTTAATATTTTTGTTATGAGTTATGTGTGTGTGCTAAGTCGCTTCCGTCATGTCCAAGTCCTTGCAATCCTATGGACACATAGCATACCAGACTCCTCTGTCCACAGGATTCTCCAGGTAAGAATGCTGGAGTGGGTTGACATTTCTTTCACTAGGGGACTGTCTCAAGCCAGGGATCAGACCCGAGTTTCTTAAGTCTCCTGCACTGGCAGGTGAGTTCTTTACTACTATCACCACCTGGGGAGTCCTAATAACAACCATCCATAAAAACAGTCATTAGTTAATTGTTCTCCGACTGGAAGCAGAGGCTAGAAAAGTTCTTTTTGAGCTGTGGGCACTCAGGCCTGGCCCTGTAAGCCTAGGATGACATTCTTCCCCAAAACCCCCGCCACATCTCATAATCATGTCAAAAGCGCTGACAAGTGAAATGGTGACTTCCTAGAAGTAAAATCACCTGCTCTCATGAACAGTTTCTGGAGGTCCTTCCGGGACTTTTTCTTTAACAACTTCTTACACCAGGTCATTTGGAAATGTCCAGCATTCTTAGCTGTAACACTCCTGGATTTTTAAGGATTAGCAAGTTTTCTGTTGGTCACATAAAATGTTAGAAATACATGAACTGATGCCTTTTCTGTCCACAGGGAGGGTGACTCCCTAAATTATCATCAAGTAGATCTGATTCCTCACAAGATAGTAAGCCTTCCATCACCTTCACAGTCAAATTGAAGGGCTTGCTTTATTTACTTATGATGTTGTTTTCCAAGTGTTGAAAGTACCTTAACGAAACATATGGGTTATAAAAACTAGCCTGCATTTCCTAAGAGGGCATTTTGACTTGGTAGTGAACCTCTTGCCCCATCCCTAAAAAAGCAAACGCAGCTAGCTTGAAGACACTCACACTATTCTCTGTTGCCACGCTGGGATCCTTGCTTTCTCACGCCTGTGCAAGAAATAGGGAATTATTTCCAAGCCTTATTATTGCAGTCCCACCTCCGACAGACACTGCAATCACGTCACTACACACATGGTAAGGATTTTCACATCTGGCCCAGTTATCATCTTCTCCTAAACCTGCCAGAACCTGGAAGAATTCACTTTCCAAAGGTAACAAACCCAGCCCATACATGAAGCTGTTTCGTGATCAGTTTTCAGTCAAATTACTTTTATCTTATGAGTCCATGATTTTCTTTTGGTTATTAAATGAAAACAGTAACTGTGACCTTCCCCTCTGCAACCACACTTTCCTTGTCTTGCACTCTTAACTTTAACCAAATCCGCTTTTTTGTTTGACTGAACCTCTGGGTCTCTGATTGCTTTCTGATTTCAAATGATCAGGTCCCTATTGATTTCCCTTTGTGGCTTATACGTGATGATCAAACCATTACACCTGGTCCTTTCTAAGGACTCAAGGTCTTGCCCACGTGTGCTTTTGTCTGCCTGGTGTGCTGTGAAGGGAAGCCCACTGCTCTTGTGCTTCTCTCTCGCTCTCTCACACTCTGCGTCCACGCGTAGAGGTATTTCCTGTGCACCAAGGAATGTGGGTGCTGCTGGCTGTCCAGTGATCTCACTCAGTCCTGACACCATCTACCTGGAGGCAGTGTCAAGTCCCAAGGGTTACTGACTCAGTCCTTCAGCACTGTCCCCTCCAGATGCCAGTCCCGAGTAGTAGATCCCCAGGTTACTGAACACTACAACTTCCCTACAAATCAGATATTCATATAACCTGCATCCCCTGTGGGCTAGATTATTTGCAGAAGAGCTCACAGATTTCAGACCAGCACTGCCATTGACCATTTCAAAGGATGCAATAAAATTGAGCAGCACAATGATGCAATACAAAGGGTGAGGTCTGGGACGGTCCTCACAGAAGTTTCTGTCCCCCTGGAGATGGGGTACATCACTCTCCTGCTACATGGGCATAGTCCCCAAAGCAGAAGCTCCCCAAGCGCAATATTATTAGGATTTTGTGGAGGGTTCATCATGGGGATGTAATCAGTTATTAACTCCATTTCCAGCCCCTCCTCCCATCTCTGGAGAATGGGGGTTGGGCCTGAAACTTCCAAGCTTCAATCACAGGTTGGTCTTTCTGGTGACCAGACACCATCCAGGAGCCACCTAGAAGCCCATCCAGGTTCACTTCATTAGAACAAAAGGCACACCTAGGTCCTGGGAAATTAAAAGGGATATAGGAACTCTGCATGGGGACCCGGGGAGACCAAATGACACAACCAAAGATACTCCTAGTGTTCTGATCACCTAGGAGTTTACAAGGGCTTCAGGATTTCCGTGTCAGGAACCAGGGGCAGATATAGACAGATATACAGACAGATAGACAGACGGATAGTTAGATACGACGTGCTAAGTCACTTCAGTCATATCCGACTCTTTGCAACGCTATGGACTATAGCCTGACAGGCTCTTCCATCCATGGGATTTCCCAGACAAGATTACTGGAGTGAGTTACCATTTCCTTCTCTAGGGGAGCTTCATGAGTCAGCTAATAGATATTTTCTATTATCTTACATATGTGAAGCCAAAGTTCTGAATTAATCATCTAGCTACATGTTTTCCACCTCTTCCATTTTTTTCCTCATCTATTTGCCATGAAGTAATGGGGAATAGTGGAAACAGCAGCAGATTTTATTTTCTTGGGCTCCAAAATCACTGTGGATGGTGACTGCAGCCACAAAATTAAAAGACACTTGCTCCTTGGAAGAAAAGCTCTAACAAACCTAACCAGCATGTTAAAAAGCAGAGACATCACTTTGCTGACAAAGGTCTGTGTAGTCAAAGCTATGGTTTTTCCAGTAGTCATTTACTGATGTGAGAAAAGTGAGTAAAGTCTCACTGTTGTGTCCAAATCTTTGCTACCCCATGGATTGTAGCCTACCAGGTTTCTCCATCCATGGGGTTTTCCAGGCAAGAGTACTGAGAGGGTTGCCATTTCCCTCTCCAGGGGATCTTCCTGACCCAGGGATCGAGCCCAGGTCTCCCGCATTGTAGGCAGATGCTTTTACTGTCTGAGGCACCATAAAGAAGGCTGAGTGCTGAAGAATTGATGTTTCAAAATCATGGTGCAGGAGAAAACTCTTGAGAGTCCCTTGGACAGCAAGAAACTCAAACCAGTCAATCCTAAAGGAAATAAACCCTGAATATTCCTTGGAAGGACTGATGCTGAAGCTCCAATACTTGGCTACCTCATGGGAAGAGCAGGCTCATTGGAAAAGACCCTGATGCTGGAAAAGGTTGAGGGCAGGAGAAGAAGTGGGGAACAGGATGACATGGTTGGATCTCATCATTGACTTAATGGACATTATTTTGAACAAATTCTGGAAGATAGCAAAAGACAGGGAAGCTTGGTGTGCTGAAGTCCTCATAATGATTACTGGTTTCTCCAGACTTGCCATCATTTAGAAAAAAATTTTTTTAGTTAAATTTTTTAGTTATAAAGATATATTCTTCACCAGTGAAATGATCATGTCTGTGTCCTCTGAAGTCTACATGTAATTTTTTCTTTTAACACCTCCCTGCATTTTCCTAACTTTGTATGTTTGACTTTTGTCACTAGTTGCAAAAACAAATTAATGTAATATAACCCATTCTATCTCTGTCCTTCTTGGATGCAGTTTTGAAAGAATGATGCCGTTCAAGGCTCAACATTTCTCCTTTCTCACGTTGGTTTGCTACTTAGTCCCCGGTCACCATGTCTCTGCTACCCCACATCATCGCTCTGCTCACAAAGTCACCAATCATTTTTTAAGTAACAAATACATCAGCCTTTCTTTCTCCTTCTCTTATTTGACTGATGTCAAGTCATTGATGATGGCTGCTGGTTTCTCTCCTCTCTCACTCTGCCTGGCCATGCTGATGACACCATCTACACCTTCACACTAATGACAGCCAGGTCTGTGCCACTTTCAAGCTCCCAAATCAGATCTCAGCACTCTGAGCATCTTTGCCAGGATGTGTCATTCAGGCATCTCATGTTCCAAAGGTCCAGAAGGAAATCAGTCATTTCCTGCCTCAAATTTTCTCTGTCTCCTTTGCTTTCCATACTGATGGCTAGTAGTGCCGTTATCCCATATCCCAAGATAGAATACCCATTCTGCTTAACCTTGCTTCCCACATGTGCTCCGTGGCTCAGTCATGTCCAACTCTTTATGACCCCATGGACTGCAGTCCACAAGGCTCCTTTACCCATAGAATTTGCTAGTCAAGAATACTAGTGTGGGTTGCCATTTCCTAGTCCAGGGGATCTTCCCTACCCAGGGATCGAATCCCCATCTCTTTTGTCTCCTGCATTGGTGGGTGGGCTCTCTACCACTAGCACCACCTGGGAAAGCGAAAGGGAAAGTTGCTCAGCTGTGCCCAACTCCTTGCAACCCCATGGACTAGTCCATGGAATTCTCCGGGCCAGAATCCTGGAATGGGTAGCCTTTCCCTTCTCCAGGGGATCTCCCCAACCCAGGGATTGAACCCAGGTCTCCTGCATTGTAGGTATATTCCTTACCAGCTGAGCCACAAGGAGAAACCCCAATTATTTATCAAGTTTATGACATCTCTAACAAAGAAATGTAGAATGTGTTCTATAGCTTTTGCTTTTAATTTCACCTGTTCCATCTTGTGCAAGATAATGATTGTCTGCTTTTCTTTGGTTGAAGGCTACTCATTTCATTCTAAGTCCTCACAAGCTGCAGTAGATAGGACTCTGCTGGCTAGAATGTGAATGATTGATCTAAGTTGAACCAATCAGATGTCTTCCTCTAGAAATGTGAACTCGTCTTGAATAGAGAGACAAAATGACCAAAATCATTCATTCATGCCTTTGGATAGACTACCCTCCACTCCTGCAGCTCCCCGGGTTCTATCCATACCTTAGTTGTTTAATCATTTCTTCAAGGAAGTGCAATAACACCTTCAATAAATTACCTTTTTTGGCTAATTTTGGTCCATGTAGCTTGTAACTAAAACATTCTTAACCTATGTCTGGAGTTTCCTAAGCACTGGAGCTGTCTTTCGGAAACACAAGGCTGGGCTTATTTCTCTACTTAAATTATTTTGGAGATGCTTGTCTCATCGTGAATAAAACTCAAGTTCCATAGTCAGGCACAAACCTTCAATGTCAGTGTTCTTCCTCTCCTGTGTTATCTCCCAAACCTCCCTACACACAACAGGAATTCTTGGTCTACCACCTGTGCTCCAGGAGTCCTTGGTGTTCTGCAGGCTGCAAATTGGCCCATGCCCCTGTCCC
This sequence comes from Neotragus moschatus, assembly GCA_006410615.1. Taxonomy (NCBI): domain Eukaryota; kingdom Metazoa; phylum Chordata; class Mammalia; order Artiodactyla; family Bovidae; genus Neotragus; species Neotragus moschatus. The sequence continues at coordinate 4,900 of SJYA01005602.1, read as the reverse complement.
TACTAGTGGCTAGTGTGGAGACTCCCCTTGCTAATTCTTCTGACAGCCCTGGACACAGTCCCTGCCTCCCCACCCCGTAATAGTAGTACTTTTCAATCACTTGCGAGTGCTGTCAATACTGTGATGTGAGGACTGATCTACACGTCTGTCATCCTATCAGACTGGCAGCTCCTTGATGGCAGACGTGTCTGGCCAAGAAACCCACATGCTTCTGGAGGCACCATCATGAGCCATCTGAAATAAGGCATCTGAGCTTCTTGGGGGATTATGGGGGCTCATGGGGGCCTCTTCAGACCTCAGGCAGGGTCCAGGTTGAGACGCACCCTGACCGAAGGATGTGTCATGATGTCATGCCTTGAAATAAAATGAAAGGAAGGAGTTACACCCCTAGACACATCACCAGCAGGAAATGGTGCTTCTCTAAAGTGGAGAAACCTCTGTCTGTGGCAGCATGGCACTGCAGGAAGGCAAGAGCCCATGGTATGATCCTGGGGAATGTAAGGAGATGAGGTGAGAGTTTAGGGACAGATGAGAGACTTGTTCAGTGGAGAAGAGAACAGAAGTGCTTTGGGTGCTTGGGCCACAGATTTATCTTCTGGAGAGCAGAAGATCGTACTGTCACTGGGCCTACAACCCTGCCTCTTCTGTAACTGTTGCCAAAGTGACTAAAGAAAAATTTCAAATAGCCCACAAAAGTTATAGCAAACCTAGACAGTGTGTTAAAAAGCAAAGACATCACTTTGCCAGCAAAAGTCCATATAGTCAAGGCTACGGTCTTTCCATTAGTCATACACAAATGTGAGAGTTTGACCATAAAGAAGGCAGAGCGCTGAACAACTGATGTTTTTGAATTGTGATGCTGGAGAAGACTCTTAAGAGTCCCTTGTACAGCAAGGAGATCAAACAAGTCAATCTGAAAGGAAATCAAGCCTGAATATTCACTAGAAGCTCTGATGCTGAAGCTCTAATACTTTGGCCAGCCTTTGCAAACCAGTGACTCTTTGGAAGAGACACTGATGCTGGAAAACATTGAAGACATAAGGAGAAGAAGGGGACAGAAAGTGAGATGGTTGGCTGGCATCACCAATTCAACGAATGTGAACTTGGGCAAACTCCAGAAGATGGTGGGAGACAGTGAGGCTGGTGTGCTGTGGTCCATGGGGTTACAAAAAGTCAGACATAACCTGGTGACTGAACAACAGCAATTCACCAATGATTGCTAAAAACAGGGAGAACAAGTACTTGGACTCAGGACCCCTGTGGTATGAGAATCATGAGAGATTGGTCACGAGTGTGGAATGGGTGAGTGCAGTGAGTCAGTCTGAGTGGAAAGGGGGTGAGTGTGTCACTAAGAACTGAGGAATCCAATCTGTTGAACAGAGGTTAATTAAAGTGTGAATCTGGCAAGTACTCACATTTTGGACAGCCTGAAAACTTTTTAAATGTTGCCACTTTAATAAGTCCTTGTGTTTTTACTGATTCCTTGTACGGAAATACCATCTGTTAAGTGAACAGTGATAATGAAGTAGAAGAAAGCTTCCCAAACTTTTTCTATTAAATCTGCATTAAAAACTGTGAAAGCTTATTTTATTTATTTTTCGACTCTTGCCTCTGCTTTCCAGGCCAATTGCCCTTGGTTTTGCTTGAAACCAATATTTCCAGCTTTATTGTGGTTACTATAAGCAGTCTTTTAACGTACCCTGTGATGTTGCAAATGTTAACCCCAAGTCACTCTTATCTTGTGAAAACCATGTGCTGTGTTTGGTGCTAAAAACAAAAAGTGGCTTTAAGAGTCTGGTATGGATGTCCTCCCATATTTTAGCATGTTAAGGTCTACCAACAGTGAGTTTAGCTTTGGCAGAACACACCACCACCTTTATGGATCTTTCAGGAGTGGCTAATGATGACTTGTTTTGAGATGATTTTTCGTAGTGTCACAGTTTATAAAAATATATATTAAAATAGTGTTATAAACACAAAATCATAATGTTTGCTGCCAATCTATTACAGAGAAGGAAATTTCTGATGCTCTGCTTTTCTGCAATCTGACAAAACAGAGTAATAAAGGTGCATTTGATAGAGTGAGTTTGCTGGAGCAATGCATCTTTTGTCTTTGGGAAGCTGCACCTGGCAGAAGTAGAAGGGATTTAAACCTGATAGAACCAGACTGTATTAGGTGCATAGACGTCCCAAGGAAGTTAATATGTTGGGATTTCAATATAAAGTACAGGAGATCAGCCAGATGCTGAGGAAGTGAGATAGGAGCCAAATGAACCCCGTAAAGACAGGGAGCTGTGCTCCAGAATGCACCTGCCCTAAGGGCTGGTCTAGAGCAAGCGTCCTGTCCTTGGTGGCCTCCGCTGCCCCACCGACACATACCCTGTCTCCCTTGACCCTGATCACCCAGAGACCACCTACTCCTGGCAGTCCAATCTGATTCCATCTCAGATGTGATGACGAGTCTCAGTGGTTTCCCTCCACCTGAATTCTCTCACTAGCCTGTGAACTGGCATTTGGGAGCAAACAGTGCAATGTTGCCATGTGTGGTCTGTGTCCATGTCTGTATTCCTAGGCAGACTGTAAGCATTAGAGGGAGGCTGCATGCTACTTCTGCAGTGTCCACCCCTAGAAACCCCTGAGCCTGTGTCCAGCACATCCTCATTGCCTGAGCCACAGATTCCCACAGGCCTGCTAGAGAGAAGGGAAGGACATCATAAAGAGATGACCTGGGCGAACTAACTGAAATCTCCCTGCAGAAGGGGCTGTTGACCTAGTCATACAGTTGTTTGCTGACTTTTGAGTTTGCACCAATTTTCAGGGAATGTAGAGGAAACAGGAAGTGGAGGTGGTGATGGGAAGCCAACGGGGAAGAATCCTGGATAAACCCCCCTTCATCCTGGTGACTTTTCTTATGAAAGAGCTCTCTGTCCTAAATATGATTCATAAGCTGCTACAGACTCACCACTATGTGAATGCATAGTTCCTTCTGACAACCGCTAATTCATGAAAATTGCAACTTATTTCTAGTTTTCCTTCTTTTTAGCCAAAGCAAGTAGCTGCTAGGTATCTATTTCCTGTAACAGTTATTGCTACCCTTAATCTCTCCAGTAAGTTTTACAGGAATGCATAAATCTACCCAATAGCAGATAAGACAGACACTCAAAGAAATATATAGTTATTTATATTTTAATAATGCAATTTTCAGCTGGGTTGTATTATTTTCCGAAAAAAAAAATGTATCTCAATTTATTTGACCACTCCATTTACACACTACTGTGCACTAATTTAAGAAATAACAAGTAATCTGTTCTATAAGATAAACAAATGAAATTTAGGGTATTTAACCAAGCTTTTCAGTTCTAAAAATTGAGAATGCCGAATTTTGAAAGTAAGCAAGATGCCCTTCAATTGGTAAATTAATGACAAAATTGGTACATTCAAATTATGAAATAAAATTCAAACATATTATTTTTACAAAATGAGAAATAACGCCACCACAAGACAAAGAGAAATTTTAAATGCATATTGCTAAGTGAAAGAAGTCAATCAGAAAAAGGCTACATGATGTATGATTCCAGGTCTATGACATGCCACAAAAGGTAAAACTGGAGACAGTGAAAGCCTGCTGATTGCCAGGGCTTCACATGGAAGGAGAGAGGGAGGAATGGATAGCAATTTTAGGGCAATGACACTCTTCTGCGGGATACGGTAAGGTAGATACATGTCATTATACTTTTGTCAGAACCCAATGAACGTACAACATAAAAAGTGAACCCTAATGTAAAATGCAGACTTTATTTAATAATAATGTATCTGTCAATGTTGGCTCATCAATTGTAGCAAATGTATTAAAACCAGAGTAATGCAAGATGTTACCAACAGAGGCTGAGGAAGGGGTGGGGAGAGAGCAGGTGAGAACTACTGTACTTTCTGCTCACTTTTTCTGTAGACCTGAAATTGCTCAAGAAACCTGATATCTAATAGAAAATAAAGATAGAAGAGTGGTTTTATAATTTTTATTTTATATGCAATAGGCTGCATTCTTTAGCTATTTTTTTTTTAATCCCTGAGATAATTGAATATCATAAGAGCTAAAGGTGGTAGTGACTTGTTCAGGTAAAGTTCAAGTATAAAAGTGGATGTTACAATGAACATGCCAAAGAGTCATGTTATCAGATATAAAAAGCAGTAAACACAGATACATGGCTAATGACTATTGCCTGAAAATATGCTCAGCACACACAGAATCTCAAATCACCCTCTCTGTATACACCAACCCTTGCCTGCTGCCATCCCTAAGCTAACCTCTCCTTCCCTCCAGCTTGTCTAAGCTGCGAATGGACTTTTGTCTGGGGCAGCAGGGAGCCGATAAATGTCTACTATTTCATCTGAGAGTGACCAGTCAACATATTTTCAAAATTGATCTTGCCATAGCAATTTGAAAGACTGCTGTGTATATGAAAAAAGATTAAGAAAATAGATGCATTAATAAAAAAGTAAAAGATTATTGAAATTTATTTTATATTATGTATGAAACATTTGGTTTATGCCAGGCACTAATAAAGTGATATATAAGAAATTATATAATATTTAGAGCCTTCCCTGGTAGCTCAGACAGTAAAGAATTTGCCTGCAATGAAGGAGACCTGGGTTCAATCCCTGGGTTGGGAAGATCCCCTGGAAGAGGGCATGGCAACTCATTCCAGAATTCTTGCCTGGAGAATTCCCATGGACAGAGAAGCCTGGCAGGCTACAGTACATGAGGTCTCAAAGAGTCGGACACGACTGAGTGACTAACCACAGCACATACATTTTTTTTTTTAATTTATTATTTTTTAAATTTTTAGTTTGTTTTGCTTTACAATACTGTACTCATTTTGCCATACATTGACATAAATCA
>SJYA01005601.1:6522-17065 GCA_006410615.1 Neotragus moschatus | reverse complement strand
GCGTGCTGCCAATCAGAAATCGCCCGGCACAAACAGAGGATCACGAGCTTGTCAGGTGACACATCGCGTGGTTGGTATGGATTTTTATGAGCTCTCTATAAATTTTTTGTTGTAGTGGTCGGGGCGCGTCTCGCGGCAGGAGCAGGTGCTGAAAGCAGGGAGAAAACACCCCGAGAAGCGGTTGGAGTTCTCGCCGTTCCGAAGCAGTCGTTACCGTTTCTAGGTGCCACTCAACGACTAAGAGGAGGAACGGGCGCCACCGGGTGTCGGAGTCTGCGTTTTCCGCGCCCGCCTTCTCGCTTGAGCGTAGGAGTTGGCTGTTCAGTGAACTTTTATCGCGGGGACAGGCCGATGCGCAGCCGTTCGTATGTTGCACATCGTCTCCGCGATCCTGGAAGACTTTAAGGTGGGTATCCACGCTTGTGGAGGATTTCAGAGGAGCTGACGAAGCGGAGGTCCTTGACAACGACGCCTTCAAATCTTGCAAGACCATTACGAGCGCTGTTTTGTACATGTTCATCACCGGGTCTGCCGGAAGTTTCTCTCCTGGCGGAGGCCGGGCCCGGGGGCTGTCTGCAGGTGCACCATCGTCAGGTGCTCCGGAGCCCGCCTTTGATGCGAAGTGGTCCGTGCGTTCCCCGTAAGAACGCGGCCGTGCTTCTGCGTCCACCTCGGCGTCGTCTTCAGAGGCCTGCCGGTATGAATGACGAGCAAAAACCGCGCCCTGTCTGAGAGGCGCCGGCCGCCCCCGCGGGGACTCCGGGAGTGACATTCCGCCTTCACATGACAGTTGAGAAGCGGAAAGCACCGCGCCTTCCAAGGACGCACTTCCTGTCTGCTTGAACGCCGAGTCCTCCTCGACAGGCGGCGCAGCGTCGAAGCTGACGCTTCCAAGCTGCTCCAGCGGACATCTGTCCTTATCATAGCCTGGAGCCGCTGGTTCCGCAGGAACGTTACTCGTCTGGGAAGCATGCTGTGTGTAGCTGTATTTTCGGAAATTCACGGCTTGCTGGTAAGCATGGAAGCAATTTTCGTTAAGCTTATCATAGAAGTACCTCCGACTACCCTTCCAGTAGACAGCCCACCTACGCTTCGCATTATCTCGAGAAACGCCTTTTACTACTGGATACAGACGGTTTGAGTGCTGCGTCGCCTCTACTGTGTTATGCATGGAAAGATGTCTACGCGACGGCGGGCTTGCTTCCTCCACGTGGTAGTACAAAGAGACAGAAGCCGGGTGGAAGCCGGCGGGAAGCGGCGCTGGAGAGCTTTCGATATGGGCACGAGGATGGGGTGTGTCCGCCGAGCGAGGAACAGCCCGCGCGTCTTCGTCCTCAGTGGCAGAAGATAGAGGCACCGGGGAGTCCGGCACAGTTCTGTCTTCCTCCGCATCGTCACCAGCACCCCAAGAGACCTTGTGGAAAGGCATTCGCTCGTGTGCTCCCACCCCGTTGGGGGGGGCTGAGCTGTCGGGTTCTGAGTCGATCTCCACGTTCCTATGCCTCCTCTCATGCGCGTACTCATGCCCTCTGTCCACTCCGCATGTCTCACGAGCAGACGCAGACAAGGGTCCCTGAGTAGGGGCCAGTACACTTTTGGACGGTGTGTCCTGCTCTCGACATGAATCATTTTCACTGCAGTTGTCGGCAGTTTGCAGACTTCTGCGTGGCGAATCGGATCGCTCGCGAGAAAGAGGATGAGAATCGTGCGCTGCTCCGGGCCGGCGTCGGAGAAAAGATAGAACACTCAGGCTTTCGAAACTCGTGGCGTCCTCTTTGGACGCTTCTGCGTCGTCAATTCGCAGTTTGTGCCCCTCCACACGTGTCACAGCTGCTTTTCTCTTCTGCTGCTGATAAAAGAAATCTTCACCGTGTGCTTCGTTGTTACCGCGGCATAGCCCCTTCTGCCATCGCGGTTCTTCTCCGGCTTTTGCAGGCTGTGCTGAGTGTCGCTGGCTTGTGCTCTCCCCAGGGTTACCGAATGCCCCCGTTTTAACCTCGGAAGCAGCTTTCCCTCCTGGTAAAAGCAATTGATCTCCACCAGTGTGTTTCGCCTCGTCTTTGACAGGTAGCAGAACGCGGCCCATGAGCCGGTCTACGGTTCTCCTGGTGTCCTGCAAAGGTTTCCCACCTGCAACCGAAAATATGCACTGGCAGGCTGGCGTCGCACAGTCAGTAGACCAGATGCCTTCTCTCTGTAGGAAAGGACTCTTTCTCGCCGTCTGCCCGTGCTCTGGCTTCACTGGGGTGTGCGCTTCCGCGGGATCCGGGCTTCGGCGTGATTCACGAAATGAACTGCGCGAGGCCTCTCGTGCGGTATCAAGTTCTTCGCAGACAGCCGCCTGCGGATAGCCTTTTTTGACCTCTGAACTCTCAAGACCATTTTGTTCCCTTTGCTCCCACTCCGCCGCTGGCGTCCGGCAGCCCCGGACTATTCCACGCAGCGCTTCCGCTTTCGGCTGCGACAGGCGTCCATCTGTAGCCGACACATGGTGGCAGCTCTCAGCGGCGCAGCTTGCGTTCAGTAGAGCATCTCTGCCGCCAACGCTCTTTTGACTGGGCGCCCGCGTCGGCGCCTCAACCATATTATAAGCGTTACCCGTCCCCTTCTCTGCTGGTCCCTCGAAAGAGGCTTCCATGGTGCCAGTGTCCGTCCGCCTGCGCCTTGATGCACTCTCTGGGGGTGCGGATGGGTTCCCGTCAGTTGTACTGCTGCCATAAACCCGGCGATAGCTTTGGCTTCCCTCGCCTCCGACGTCGGGGAGAACGGCCTCCTCTGGTCTAGCTAGGGCGGGCCTCTGGATTCTCCGCAGCGTCGCAATCGGCATTATACCCTGTGGGCCTTTGCTCGTTGCAGTGTGGGTGTCCCACGCACTGGTGCACGTAGCCCAGTTCCGACGAATGTTACTGCTGCTCCACGTCTTTTCGCACACACTCGGCATATCCCCCAGTGACGCCGCATAGGATCTGCGGCGCCTTCTTCGTGCAAGGCCACCCTCCGTGACACTCTGGAGCTGTCGGAGGCTGGAAATTATAGTCGGGGGACAGGCGGTGCTGCTGCCCGTCCGTCCCTCACGTACTTCTCCTGAACGGCTCGTGTTCGAGAATGCTGTTGGATCCATTGAGAACAATCAACGCCTGTAAGCCTGGCGGTGCATTGCACTGCTGCGGCACTATCTGCCTGCGTTGCCTTCGCCGCCAGTGACCGTCCGGAAGCGGCCTATCTACCGGGAATCTATAATGTAGGCGATTCAGCTGCGCTGTAAGAAACGCATCTGCGCTGGCCCGAAGCCTCGGGGCCGCAAACTACCACCTGCTTCCGTACAAGGACCCACATGCCCACAGCAGGCTTCTCCAGGTTGACACGATCTCGTCGCGTTCGTTCAGCTTCTTGAGGCGTCACGGGTAGGACGCGTGCTCCGCTGCTGCTAGCGGTCTACTCCTCCACAGCTTGTTGAGCTACTGCGTGGCTACCTCGGCTCCAAAACGCCTCGTGTGTCGGTAATGGAGCAGGTGCCTACGCTCCTACGCAGGAGTGCGCCAACCTGTCGTCTCTGTACTCTCAGGCCTTCCTCTTCGCTCTAACACCCTTTCGAACCACTTCCGCAAAGCACACTAGCCCCCCGCTGTGACTAGCTGTGCTGGCGTCCTTCGGACGCTATCCAGACGAACTTTGGTCATCCCCTGTTTTTTACCCTGCATTCATGCCTGGGGCTAGAGCGTAAGCTCGCTTCAGCCGAAAAAGGTGCGACCGCTACCGCGGAGGGCACAGCGGGCCCGCCACAGTGCTAATTAAACACTAACCGACCTGGGCCAAGAAGCGGAGCGACACGGCTGCGGCCGTGGCGCGCACGTAGGTCCTGCTGCCGCTGACGTGCACGCATTCCGGGCCCCAGCGTGCCTCTGCACGTGACTTCTCCACACACCTACCAGACGCCTAGAGCCTTGCGGAACATGGTCTGCTACCCTAGCCTCTCAGAGCCTGTACTACCTCTAATAGGAGTGCTGACTGTGCCTTCTTTGGTCTACTGTGCTAGGCTGTCTGCGCTGCTGTTGCTGGCCTCCGGGTCTGTTGTCTCTCTAGTGCGCGAACTGCCTCTATCCAGCCCGCTCTCCAGTTCAGTGGCTTTATGTGATGCACCCCTCCACTAGCAACGGGGCGTGCGCCTGACAGACGCCGGGCTATAGAAGCAGCGGCTCTCAGCTTCTATTGCCGTGGTGCCTTTCAGGGCGGCGGGCGCGCAGCCAGTGTGACCGCAGCATTCTTATCACTACCGCTGAAAGTTTGCCACTTTCAGTCGAGTGCCACACACAGACGGCCGCTTCGATGAGAGCCAGCAGTGAGACTTGCTACCCATGAAGGTTTGTCGCATACAGTCTAGTGCGACACACAGATGGCCTCTTCGGTGAGAGCCAGCAGTGAGGCCCGCTACCCATGACGCTTTGCTGCATTAGCCTGGTGCCACACACAGACGGCCTCTTCGATGAGAGCCAGCAGTGACAGACCCGCGGTAGGTACGCGCGTGGCTGCAGTCGAGGGGTGATCGGCTCCAGCGAAGAACTGTCGACGTCATCAAATTCCACGTGTGCTACGGCATTGAATTCCACGTGCGCTACGAGACGACACCTAGGGCGCTCAAGTCTTCCGTAGAAGGGACGAGGAGGTCGACGGGGATACAGGAGCTGTGCAAGAGAGCACCTATCCTCTAATGAGGTACTGGAAGAAGGCGAACGCTAGCCCACGCGCAGGTGGAAACGCTGTTCACTGCCGTGCTAGCAGTGAGCCGAAGTGTCTGAAATCCCGTAGCAGCGCCGGTCCGCATCCTGAGAAAGCTAGTTCTTGACGTCCTTGTACGTGTGGACGTATAGCTGCACCAACCCTTGCACAGGTAGTCTTTCAGGCCGTGCAACTCTTGACAGCATTGCCCGATTCAACTCTTCATTGCCACCATCGTAGTAGGCGCCTGTCACTGCCCCGCCGTTGTTTAGAGGGATTGTCCGCAGAACCTTGCAAAGTAAAAGAGCCCGAATTCAGCTTTGGCTAAGACGCACTTACAAGCACTGGACCCTACATGTAGGATATGGTGGCGTTCCGACAGCGCCGCGCGTAAGCTGAGCCGCCTCTCCTTCGCAAGAACTGGACCCTACACTAAGGACAAGGTGGCGTTCCGACAGCGCCGCGCGCAAGCTGAGCCACCTCTCTTTTGCAGCTTATCCACTGGGGGAATGCCACGATATTCATACGGTGGCAGGTGGGCCTCTTCGCCCACAAGAGACTTACGGCAGCACGTCCGGGCCAGTGCCCAGTCCGTACCCCAATGTCGAGTAAATTGCAGCAGACAGGCACCTTGCACGGCGTCTTCGCATGGACGGAGGAGCACACAAGCACAAGCAACCGTCTTAGTCCTTCTTCACACGGTAATCGTCTTTCGCGACACCGCAAAAAACGCCCCGCGAGATCCTCGCAGAAGGTCGCGCGAGGGAATGGTGTCTGTATGGCCGGAGGACGGGAGCGCTCTACACTCTAGTATGCCAGTACTTCCAGTGCGCACTTCCTCTAGACAGGTATGGCTATGCTCAGGCGGGTCGTTTCACGTGCGTACTGCGATCACAGGTAAAACATGCTCGAAACCAGGCCTTTGAAGGCCACGTAGAATAAGCGCTTCTCCCACACGGAACAGCCGCCCACCGCTTTGACCGCAGTATCCTGCTGCGCATTGGCCCCACCACCAGTATATTTGTTAGAGGTGTGAAGCGGTAGTAGGGGCCCACAGCTGTATGATGCCCGTCGTCTGAGTGAGCCAAACGAGCACCCCCTTTCAACTGCTGCTGTTGTTGTTGCGGCTCCTGTTGCTGCTGCTGCCTGGTATATTTGCAAGCATCTGCAGCAACATTGCCGCTGCGCGGTCGCGTTGGTGTTGTCTAGGAGATTTATGAGTCAGTGACAAAGGCCCACACTTGTGAAACAAGCCCGTCGTCCGTGTGAGATAGATGAGCCTTCTCGCTTTCCACCGCGGCCATGCAGACATCTGCTACACTGGTGTACAGAGTCGTTCGTTTGTCGCTTGTAAGAACTCTACATGAGTATAGGACCAGCCTTGAGCAGGATCTAGAGTTTCGTTGACACTGGGTAGTGCACAAGGCTTCTCTGTCGAAAACGCGCCTGCTCCGGTGGCCACAGCGGCCAGCAGAGAGCCGTAGGGGGCCTCACGTACGCTTTCGTCCCATGACTCATCCAGTAAAGCAGGCCGTCCCCTGGATCCAGAGGAAGAGGCCTGCTGGGACCTGAGCCCTGAATCCATGCATACATCCACTTGCATACAACCGTCCGTGGGAGAAAGTACAACATGTAGACCAATACTGCAGTGTATGTATTACATGTATGGGTGTATGCATGATGGGTGTCTACAACACGTTTTCATGCTAGCAAATGTGGGGAAGAAGGCGGAATATGGAGGAAGAAGGCACACGTGCGGAACTGGTGCTTCCTTTGGGGCCAGCCACAGCCTGGAACAAGGATGTGAGTCCGAAGAGGGGGCGGGGCGACGACCCAATAGCGCGAAACCAAGTCCAAGAGGCCCGAAGAGACACGGGAAAGAAAGCACACACTGCGCACGCGTGCGGACCGCGATATAAGATTGCCTAGGTGTTGTAGCGGCCTAGGAGCTGGTATTGAGCAGCCGGTGGCCGTGGCCGCGTGGGCTCCTCTCCACAATGTGAGCGGCCCCGGATCAGGGCAGGGCGACACGTGCGGAGGGGCGGCGATCTATAGTATCCTCGCGTGTTTATTACTCTGACGTCTTACCACCGCCCCTATTAGTATATGAAGCTTCATTCACTGAGAAGGCTCCGGTATTCCTCTCTTGTTTCGCTAGCGCGTATGAAGGCGAGAGCCAGTGCAGCTGCCTCAACAGTAAGAAAGGGGACGGACCCTTTTTTAGGCCTGCCTGAGCCATTCAGGCCGCTGGAGACGCGTGAATAGACGGACGTACTAGGCGTTCTTAATGGTTAGACACGCCGCCACCAGCAGGTTCCTCCTCCACACCAGTGCGCGCGGTTTCCGCTCGCTCTCTCGACCCTCTGGCGGGGCCAGGCCACGGGTGCACAGCAGCAGCTGCTCTTATGGGGAATTCTAAGCCAGCCCGTCCCAAGCATAGATGTCTGTGCAGACACAGACACATCTGCGACGCAGCGTCGCTAGAGAAAAAGGCACACTGCACTTGCGTCCACTACTACGCGTGCTGCTGCGTCACCAGTTCCCTTCCCTCCCCTCTTCTTGTGCCCGGACGAAGACGCTTCTCCGCTGTACGACGAGAGTCTCTTTCTCTCACAAGCACTGTCAGGACAGCTATATACATATATATATATATATATCTATATCGTATGTACATGTAGATATATATGTGTACATATATGGATGTACGTATATATGTACAGATATATGTATTTAGATACACATCGACATACATATAGTTTATATATATCTACATGGGCGTACTTTTAGAGAAAGAGTGTGCAAGCGCTTGACTACTCGTCTTGTACTTATGAAAGCACGGAGGGGAACTGTGGCCAATCACGGAAGAGACGAAGGGAGAATTGTGGCAGCCCACCACGAAAAGGACACAGCGAGAGACATCCCCGCCGCCTCCACTATTGGCCCCGCCTCGCAGCGACCGCCACCTCTGTAAGTCGTGTGTGCTTCTTGTTACGACTCCTGCAGTTGTCCGTGTGTACGCCGCCAAGAAGTCCAAGTGACTTTGCCCCCGCCATGTCTTCCAGCACGATCCATCTTACCGCTTCAGTAGGTCATCATCAGACACTTCTGCTGCAAGGTGGGCAGCAATAACTGCAGCTTGGCTGGCGAGAATAGCGGTCCGCTATCAGACTTGTAACAGCCTTGCGCAGAAGCGACCGTCTTACACACGTAGAAGGAGATCCCTGAACAAAGCGTATACACGTAAAAGACGTATATATATACATGCATGAGGTATGTGTGTACACTTCTGTGCGTTAGTGAAGAGCTTTCTCATGATGTTGTGTGAAAGCTCGGCGCCTCAGTGTGCCCTGCGTCTCTGTGCAGATGGACGTATGTGGCGGAGCCATGAGCGAGTACCATACACATCTACGAAAAATTTGTGTGTCGAATAATGGGCCTGGTAGATATGTACGCTGTCTTGTATGCCAGTCCAGCTCTACCACCTGCATCGCATCCCAACGCGGGCGGAAGTACGTAGCGGAAGACCGGCCCCCACCATACACCTACATGCATGATATATGTGTGTCTAAGCATATCTGCTGTTAACTACTTAGTTTGTATCCCTACAAAAGCTCGAATTCTCGTTCTGGCCGCCTCCCCAAGCACACGGAAGTATGTGACCCGGGTAATCGGGGCACGCGCCCTACGCATATATGTAGGATATACATGTGGATAGAATATGTGTTCGCTGGGCGTTCATGGCCTCCTCTTGTAAGAGCGTGGCCTCTCCTTTTGCCGTATGAGTAAGTAAATATGTGCTCTGCTCCGTATGCCAGTCCAGCTTTACGGAGTGCGTCGTCTCCCCACGCGGGCGGAAGTATGTGGCGGAGTACCTGCCCCCATCATACACCCATATGCACGATATATGTGTGGCTAACCAGCTGCGCTGTTGGTTTTTCATTCCCTACACGTACAAAAGCTCTACGTTTTTGCGCTGACTGCCTTTGCAAGCACATGGCAGCACGTGATGGGGGTAACGGGGGCCCGTATTTCAAGCATCTGTATCTGATACACCTGTATACGGTAATATGTGTTCAAGGGCATTCATGCCGTGTTTGTAAAAGAGTCGAGTCTTTCTTTCTGCAGACAGGCGTATGTGGTAGGTGTACGCGCCCGCACAATAATACACATTCTTGCATAGATACGTGTGTATGGTAAGCTGTGTTTGTCGGTGTCTACTCCGCGCCCGTAAAGAGATTCGGCTTCTGCATGCGCACGGCGTCTCTATGCAGACAGAAGTGTATGTATGGATCACGTACGTGTATGTAGGAGTATGTGTTCACGAGCATTCATGTCCTACACGAATACATAATATTAGATATGTATGTCCAGGAGTATGTGCTCACCGGCACTCATGCCGTATTTGTATGAAGATATAGTAGTATATACGTGTAGATGGGAGTATGCGTTACTGGGTACTCGTGTCGTACTCGTATGAAACTAGGACCTCTCCATTTGCAGGCAGAGATATGAACTGGAATACGGGCCGTATCACACACATGTATGTAAGACATGCGTATGTATAGTACTATGTGTTCACGCGTACGCAAGACCTATGGACAGAGACGTCTGCTCTCTACTTTTGCAGACGGGAGCCTGTGACGGGGATACGGGCCCGTACCCTGCACATATATGCGTATACGTAGATTTATGTGTGTATAGTGGGGTGTGGTGGTCGGTGCTTATTCCACGTGTATACACAAGTTCTGCTTCGTCGTCCACATTGCGTCCCTATGCAGACAAAGGTATACGTATAGTGTACTTGTGTATACGCGTATGTATACACGCACATTTTTTTGTATGGGTACATACACGCTCACTTATGCCGTATTCGTGTAGAACCCCGGCCTCCCGGCATCACATGCCTACAACCAGATGTATGTACGTATTATTAGGTGTACTGGTTGATATGCAGTCCATGTCTCTATGAAAAATTTCCTCCGTGTGGACCCCGTGGCTGCGTAGACAGAAGTATATGCTTTCGATACACGTCTGTAGACTGGTACGTGCACATGCGCATTCATGCCGTATCTGTATCGAAGGCTGACTTCTCCATTTTTTGCAGACGTAAGTATGTGGGGGGGGGACGAGCCTGTACTGGATGCATAAACCATGATATATAATATATATATAGGTGTGGATAGTGATTCATATACTTACGGCCCTCATGCCGTATCCGTATATGGCCTCACGCCTTTAGTTGCAGACGGAGGTATGTAAGAGCGGGTACGGGCACGTTCTATACACACGTGCGTGACACCTATGTGCGCACTACTGTTTGAGTCATCATGGGCATTCATGCCGCATTTGTATGAGAATCTGGCCTCTCAATTTGCAGACAGAAGGATATGGGGAGGAGCGGGGCCCGTATCATAGACAAATGTGTGTATATAGGTCTGTATAATAGGCCGCAGTACATCTTCTGCGAACAAAAGTATATGTGCGTCTCTATGCGAACAAAACAACATGCACGCTACATGTGTGAAGACTGATAGGCGTACATGGGCCGTATTCGTATGAAAGCCTTGCCTCTGCAGTTGCAGACAGAAGTACGGATGGCGGAGACGGGCCAGTACCATACACATATATGTATCATACGTGTATACCCAGTGATATATAGTCGTGGGCATTCACGCCGCTTTCGTATGAAAGTCTGGCCTCTCCGTCTGCGCACAGTAGTACGCGAGGGGCTCTGGGCTCAAGCCATACAGATATATGTATGATATATATATATGTATATAAATATATATATGTGTAGTCAGATGTGTCACATGAGATGCATGCTGTA
>SJYA01005599.1:0-24415 GCA_006410615.1 Neotragus moschatus | reverse complement strand
ATCAAAAAAGCAAGGGAATTTTAAAAAAATCTACTTTTGCTTCATTGACTACACTAAAAAGCCTTGACTGTGTGATCACAGCAAACTGTGGGAAATTCTTAAAGGGATGGGAATACCAGACCACCTTACCTGCCTCCTGTAAAACCTATATGCAGGTCAAGAAGAAACAGTTAGAACTGGACCTGGGACAATGGAGTGGTTCCAAATTGGGAAAGGAGTATGCCAAGGCTGTATATTGTCACCCTGCTTATCTAACTTCTATGCAGAGTACATCATGTGAAATGCTGGGCTCGATGAAGCATAAGCTGGAATCTAGATTACTGGGAAAAATATCAGCAACCTCAGATATGCAGATGACTACACTAGTGGCTGAAAGTGAAGAGGAACTAATGAACCTCTTGGTGAAGATGAAAAAGGACTGAAAAAACTGGCTTAAAACTAAATATTCAAAAAACAAAGATCATGGCATCTAGTCCCATCACTTCATAGCAAATAGATGGTGAAAAAGTAAAAACAGTGACAGATTTCATTTTCCTGGGCCCCAAAATCACTGCAGATGGTGATTGCAGTCACAAAATTAAAAACACTTGCTCCTTGGAAGAAAAGCTATCAGAGACCTAGATAGCATATTTAAAAGCAGAGACATTACTTTGCCAACAAAAGTCTGTCTAGTCAAAGCTGCGGTTTTTCCAACAGTCATGTACAGATATGAGAGTTGGACCATAAACAAGGCTGAGCACCAAAGAATTAATGGTTTTGAACTGTGGTGCTGGAGAAGACTTGTGAGAGTCCCTTGAACAGCAAGGAGATCAAACCAGTCAATCCTAAAGGAAATCAACCNCAACAGTCATGTACAGATATGAGAGTTGGACCATAAACAAGGCTGAGCACCAAAGAATTAATGGTTTTGAACTGTGGTGCTGGAGAAGACTTGTGAGAGTCCCTTGAACAGCAAGGAGATCAAACCAGTCAATCCTAAAGGAAATCAACCCTGAATATTCATTGGAAGAACTGATGCTGAAGTTGAAGCTACAATACTTTGGCCACCTGATGTGAAGAACCGACTCAGTAGAAAAGACCCTGATGCTGGGAAGGATTGAGGGCAAGAGGAAAAGGGAGCAACAGAGGATGAGATGGTTGGATGCCATCATCAACTCAATGGACATGAGTTTGAGCAAACTCTGGGAGATGGTGAAGGACAGGGAAGCCTGGTTCATGGAGTCGCATGACTTAGCAACTGAACAACGATACTTGGCTATTTTCAATTCTTAAGGGAAAAAATGAGACTTCACCTTGGTGTCTAGGACAGAGGGAAATAAAGTTGCTCTGAGAAAATTAAACACTAGAAGGAACGTGTCAGGGACTTCCCTGGCAGTCCAGTGGTTAAGACACCACACTCCCACTGAAGGGGCATAGGTTCAATCCCTGGTCAGGGAACTAAGATCCCACATGTCCTGTGGCATGTATAAAAATAGGAATAATAATAATAAAGCAACAGGTCAGAGGGAAGATGGGCAAAATCATCTTAAGGAAATGGAAAAGCTCCCAAGTCTGAAGAATTTAATAATTGGAGTGAGGGTGTTGATATTTACAAATCCAAAAAGGAATCAGGCAGAGGAGGAGTTGGTTGCCACTCAAGACTGAAAAAGAAATCACTAGGCAAAAGGCAGTCCAGGGAGATGGAGCCCTGGTCCACAGAGTATACTAGTCTATGGTAAACTGTGATTTGAGATGGATACACCAGGTCACGGAGAAAGCAGTGGCACCCCACTCCAGTGTTCTTGCCTGGAAAATCCCATGGACGGAGGAGCCTGGTAGGCTGCAGTCCATGGGGTCTCGAAGAGTCGGACACGACTGA
Source organism: Neotragus moschatus (assembly GCA_006410615.1). Taxonomy (NCBI): domain Eukaryota; kingdom Metazoa; phylum Chordata; class Mammalia; order Artiodactyla; family Bovidae; genus Neotragus; species Neotragus moschatus. The sequence continues at coordinate 22,557 of SJYA01005599.1, read as the reverse complement.
GCGACTTCACTTTCACTTTTCACTTTCATGCATTGGAGAAGGAAATGGCAACCCACTCCAGTGTTCTTGCCTGGAGAATCCCAGGGACGGGGGAGCCTGGTAGACTGCTGTCCATGGGGTCACACAGAGTCAGACATGACTGAAGCGACTTAGCAGCAGCACTCCAGGTCACATGAGCCCAGTTTCACCTAGTACTTGGTTTAAATGTTGGTGATTTTAAGAGTCTGCCCTTGGTCAGCTTCTTTTCTGACTTCACATTCTATCCTAAGGTGTTGTCAGCTTGTGGAGAGAAGAAAGAGAGAGATGGTATGCCAGCCTTCAAGGCTGAAAGGCAGATCCTGGGCAGAGAAGAGTTTGCCAGCTTTTCCCTGCAGTAGGGTACACTCCTCCACCACCACCCACACCCCGCCACACACACAGATTCTATGTCTATATACACGCTTTTCATTTTAATTTCCAAAGAAATGTCTAAAGAAGCCTGTATGTTTAGCCAAAATTCAGTGTTGAGGTCAGTTATCACTTCCATCAAGTTTTCCTCAATCGTGGAACAAAGGCTCATGTTTACTAAGGGGATTTTCTTGGGTGACCTTGGCATAGCCTACATACCTTCTTGTATACCGAAGCCATGACGGTGGTCCGCACTTTCATGCCCAGCATAAAGCACAGCTGAAAGTAATACTGAAGGCAGACAGACTGGATGAGGGCCACGACAAAGAGGAGGATTGAATAGAGATATCCAGTCCACAGATAGATTCCAGGCTCATTTGCAAAGGCGATCAGCAACCTGCCAGAGCAAAACCAAGTGAGTAAGTGCTGACACCAAGCCTCCAAGGGCTCCTTACCCTCACTGTGCACAGCCAGCCACCCTGCCCTACCCTGGAGGGAACTGAAGTGACTATAGTTCAATGCTCTTGGAAGACTGAGCTCCACAGCCATGCCAGCACTCTCGCCTTTGGAGGTGAGCAGCAGGGACTAAGGGCTGATGACCCACAGCTGTGAGACAGGATCCTGTGTGCCCCACAGAGCTGCCGCTGCCATGCTTTCTGTGACCCTCTCTTTCCCTACCCCCTGGTAGAAGGAGCTATGTGTGGCAAGTTGATTTATTCCTGGAAAGGAATTAGGACACGTATCCAGCGTGAGTTAGAAGGGTTTCCCCAGAGGATAGTGTATTCCATAGATCCTGGCAGACTGAAGTCATGTCATGATTAACTGGAACCACCCACTTAACACCTGACTGGGGAGCAGTGAGGTTACAAAGACTGCGTACAAGCCTCTCCTCAGGTATGAAGCCCACCTCTTGGCACAGCTCAGCTCACAGCAATTCTGTTCAAGAAATGCCCCTAAGAAGTACTCAGCTTCCTATGAGGAAAAGGACATGGGAAAGAGGAAAGCTAAAGGACATATCATTTTAGACCTTGAAAAATGCCTTGTGCTTTTCATGAACATGTGCTTTTCAAGAAAATCATGAGCATTTAAAAAAAATAGGAACTTAATAGTAGGCTCCTGCCTGCATATACAAGGAACAAAAGGCAGAGTGGCAGAGGAGGCCCTAAAGAGACAGCCCAGGGTCTGGGGACTCACTTCAGCAACTGAGGATTCAGAAACGTGAGGATGTCATACACCACCTTCAGCAGGAATGATTTCAGGAGGATGACGTAGAAAGTTTTGAAGAGCGCCTTCACCAGCCAGGACTTGGGAAAGTCTTTTGTGGTCTCAGACTTCTTTTTTTTCTTTTTAGTTTCTTCCTGGGGACAAAACCAAACAAGCAGTGCTTGCAGAAGTGCATGGGTAAGACTTTGTCTTCACTGACCAGCTCCCGAGTGTTAGCCCCTGATCCCTGTGGCCATCACTGAACAGGCTTGAGTCTTCTCTTCACTGCATGGTCCCATCCACCTTTTCAATTGCTGTCACTGTTCCCCTCTCACCTCTTAACTGAGGCTTAGAATCTATTTTGGATTAGGAGAACAGGCAACAAAGCAGATGAAAACAGCAGATAAAAACATAGCACAGACTCTGAGGGGGACGGGGAGGCCACTGTGGGAGGGAAGGGCATGGACATGCTAACATATATACTAATATATATTTCAGATGCTTAGAAGACTTTTCGTTCTCTTCTTGCTTGAGGTTATTGTGCAACGTTATGGGTTGAATAGAATCCCCCTGAAAAGGGATGTTGAGGTCCTAAACCCCAGTGCCTTAGACTGTGCCCTTGTTTGGAAATAGGGCCTTGCAGATATAATCAAGTTAGGATGAAGTCATCAGAGTGCATCATGGGTCCTACTCTAATATGGTCGGTGTCCTTGTAAGAAGAGAGACAGACGGGCGCAGGGGAAGAGGCCACGTGATGACAGAGGCAGAGAGTGGGGTAACACATCCAAAAGCCACAGAACAGCAAGGACTGCTGGCCAAACCCAGAAGGTGGAAAAGGCAAAGACGCTTTCTCCCATATAGGGTTTGAAGGGAGTGTGGTCCTCCTGATGATCTGACTTCAGACTCTCAGCCTCCTGAGCTCTGAGACAATGCATTTCTGTTATTTAAAGCCATGCAGTTTGTGGTGCTTTGTCTCAGCAACCCTGGGAATCTACGGTGTGGGGTGTCATCACCGCTCACCCACTACTTCCTTTTCCTGTCGTGCTAGGCCCCCCATTCCAGATTCTCAGGCTCTGCTGCTGCTGCTGCTAAGTCGCTTCAGTCGTGTCCGACTCTGTGCGACCCCATAGACGGCAGCCCACGAGGCTCCCCCATCCCTGAGATTCTCCAGGCAAGAACACTGGAGTGGGTTGCCATTTCCTTCTCCAATGTATGAAAGTGAAAAGTGAAAGTGAAGTCGCTCAGTCGTGTCTGACTCTTAGCGACCCCATGGACTGTAGCCCACCAGGCTCCTCTGTCCATGGGATTTTCCAGGCAAGAGTGCTGGAATGGGGTGTCATTGCCTTCTCCGTTCTCAGGCTCAGTGGCATCCTTTTATAATGGCTGTCACTGAGGTCCCATCTTATTGGTCTCTTTGCCTGAACAACTGCCTCAGTCTACCTCTTAGCTTCCACTGCCCCCGCCTCCACCCCAATCATTCATTCTCCTGGCAGCCGCCCAAGTGGACTTTTAAAAATGTAAATCTGATTGAATTACTCCTCTGCTCAAAACTTTCTCCTGGCTTTCCATCAGACTTAAAGTCCAGACTCTTTACCATGGCCCATGAGGGTCTATACCACTTTATACCCGCCCACTTTCCTGCACTCACCTCCCCGCACACTCAGCCTCTCTCTCCATGCTCCCGCACTCTCTTTCTCCTCTCCAAACAAACCAACCATGTTCCCCTCTCAGCCTCACAACGCACCCCTGTGAGTGGAACAGGCTTCCTTCTGATGGGCCCTTCTCATCGCTTGGATCTCTGCCCAAATATCACCTCCCCTGAAGCTTCTCCTGTTACTCTAAGTAAGCACTTCACCCCAGACATATGAATATGTTTTCTTAATAGCACCTCCTGCTCTGAAAGGGTAACATATGTTTTGGTTTATTAGTTATTAGTTTTGGTTATTAGTTATTTTCTAGCTATCTAAAGATGAGGACTCCTTCAGGACTCTTTATATCTGTGTGCAGAATGGTCTCCAATGCACAGTGCTACTCAATAAATATTTTCAAGCAAATAAAAAAATAAATTAGCTTTCCCTAAATCCCACCAACATGCAAATTCTAGCAGTGCTAATGTATTGTTTTATTTTCCTACTAAAAAAGACATTGAGAAAAATCTCATATATACCCCAAAGGAGAGAGAACAGTACTACATTACACCCTCAAGCATCCATCACTAAGGTACTGTGATAGTATTGTGAAAACTACTAGTCTAAAATGCACTGCAAAGTGTAAAGTGCTGTAAAAATGTAAGGACAGAATCACCATCACCAGGACACCAGTGACGTGCAGGACATTTGCACAGACACTCATGCAAAGTTACCAGGACAAGGACATCTTGGCTTTGACTCTGGTTCTTGTCCAAGCCATTCACGCTGGCTCCAGGGTTCCTCTTGGATTTCTTCTTCTGCCGTTTCTGGAACGCCCGCCTGGCCTTCTGTAGCTCTTCTGCCATGTACTTCTCAAACCTGCTGACTAGTGCCTTTGTTTTATCTGCGTCTTCAATATCCCAGACGTCTTCGAGCGTCAGAGGTTTCCTGAAGCCTTTCAGAACAGTGCTGGAACAAGAGTGAGCCACAGGCTGAGGCCCTGCAGAGGGGGGCCAGAGGTGGTCGCCTCTCTGCCTCTACCAAAACCATCCAGTTCCAGGACGGAGGGACAGAAGAATGGGGCTTCTCCCTTATCCTGCTACCCCAGCTCCTAGCCCGGGGAACTTGAAAGAGGAGTGGGGAGAGCAGAAAAGGGAGCAGGTAGGGGTGATTGAAGCTGGGAGAAAGCAGTAAGAGAAAGAGAAGGGATTCTACTGGATGAAGAGTCAAAAGAGCATCACCTGCCCACATCCTGCTCCCTCCTCCTCAAGTATTGGCTGCCTCTCTGCTGCCCTGGCATCCCTCGAGGGGCCTCCAAGAGGCCCTTAAGGAAATGAGCAGACCCAGAGGCTGCCTCTATACTGTCTCTCTAGATCAGGGCTTCTCAACATGGGATTCAAGAACATGGATGGAAAACAAATTATATCTTTACTCCTACTCACTTCTAACTGAAACACAGCCTTTCCTAGTTGTAATATGAATGTAGTCAACCCGACTACAGTTGTAAAACAGAGTGCTTGTGCCTTTGTTACCAGGAGACACCACAGATGTTTTCATGGCTCAGGTATACTCATCACTGCTGTGAAACTAGAACTCAGCACCAGGTCTTGTTATTTAATGCATTCACAAAGAGGCACAAGTGTTACTATATCACAGATTTTATTTTAAAAGGCTATTTAGGTAACTAGATTTCAGTATATTCATTTCCCTTTTCAATTTCATGTCTTTTATTGTACATGTTTAAGACATTATCTGAGAAGGGATTCATGGGTGTTACCAGGCTGCCCAAGGGGCCCATGCAACTACAAAGGCCAAGGATGGCTGCTCTGGATCTCCCGGCAGCCCAGGACAGCTATTCATCCCTTACCCAAGTCTGTGCCACACTCCTTGCCCCCAAACTTCCCTTTTCCTGTCCTCCTGCCTCCTTTTCCTTCTGTCTTTTTTTTTTAGTGTGTGTGGAATTCCCCCACTCCAGGCTACCAAAAAAAAAAAAAAGAAAAGAAATTCCCTCCTTCCTCTCAGTTTCCCCACCTGCCCCATGAAGGGAATGCAATAAGCTGATCTGTATATTTCAACATTCTCTGACTCTAGGTAGAGGAGAAACGGAGGCCATGGCAGGTGCTTTTAAGACGAAGATTTGAGGGGGAAGCATAGAGACAAGCCGCACTCCAGGCGTTTCCTACCTGTCATACCAGCTAAAGGTGATACTACTCAAAAATGAAGCTGTGGTTGAAGGGTTCTGCAAGACACACCAAAAAATCAGAAAGAAAATCAATTAGAAACAGGAATTCAATGAAACTCTTAAAATCAGAAATTGGCCTTTCTAAATAGATGCTGCGCTAGAAACTAGATATGACACTGAAGTGGCCTGTTCAGTGTGTTTGTTTGGACACGCTAAGGTCACCAGTAGAATGATAACCAGACTTTTTGGTGTAGATATATGAATTAACTATCTGTGCTGAAGCTTGGTGGGTCAATATAAAAGTTAATGTTTCCAAATTCTAGTTACTTTGTGTCCTTATGTCACAAAATTGTCTATAATACTGTATTCTGGGCTTGTGGGACCTTCATGAGACCTTGACATCTCAAAGTTACATTTGTCAAGATACCATCCAATTAAATAACATATGGGGTGGTCATATTTCAAGTCTCACTTTTGATGAGTCATCTTTTTCTGAAAATGCTGAAAGGATCAGGACCAGGATCTGGAATGCGTAGAAGATGAAGTACACGCAGGAGTAGGCCAGATTAGAACTGCTATCCTGTGGGGGAGAAAAAACAAAGAAAATGAGCCTTTTATCTGAATTAAATATAAACAGCACCTATGTATCAATGCCCATGATTAAAGTCTGTTATCAAATCCCTTAAACACAATTCTACCCTGGAACTCAATTTGCCTGATGTCATTTAGCAGCTGCCCAGGAGTACCTTCTAATGGCACCATCCCTCTCCTCCATACCTTTAAGAGTTTCCGGATCAGGGTCTGAAATTGGAAAGTGCTACAGAGTATTGAGAGAATCCAGAATAAGGACAGGTACCAAGAGTCCTTCTGCGCACACCGTCGCCTGCTGTGTTGGATCAGTAAAACCAGGACCTAGACAGAAATTTACATCATGTTTCGAAAAATAGTGTCACCATCCAAGGACAAGAGGCAAGAGAGGTGTCAGAGAACAGGGGGAGAAATGGAGGCTGAAGGGGGAGACTGTTGTAACTAATCTGATGCCAACCAGTACATTTCTTTCCTGATAGCACCCAACTTTCTCTTTCAGGACCCGGGTGCTTTCTCTGGAATCCCCTTTCCCTATTCCATCTCTGATGCAAAGAACTGACTCGTTGGAAAAGACCCTGATGCTGGGAAAGATTGAAGGTAGGGGGAGAAGGAAACGACAGAGGATGAGTTGGTTGGATGGCATCACCGATTCAGTGGACATGAGTTTGAATAAGCTCTGGGAGTTGGTGATGGACAGAGAGGCCTGGCATGCTGCGGTCTATGGGGTCGCAAAGGGTCAGACATGATTGAGCGACTAAACTGAACTGAATCCTGTCTCTATTCACCACATTTGGGTAGGGAGTCAGCCAAGAACACAGAGGGTCACCCTCTAAATGGAGTAACTTTGGGAGCCAGAAAAATCTTTCCAAAGACCAAGAAAATAATTTTAGGCACTACAGCAATCAGATGGGGGAGGAACATCCTGACTAGGGGCAGGGTATCTATATCATGATATTTTCTAATAATATTAGACTAAGCAATTAGCAACAACAACAAAAAACTTTGCCTCACATTATTTCACTTAACAATAATGAATTAAATGGTATTTTCCTAGACCCAGTGCTGTGCTAATAAACTGGCATTCTGAAAACAGAGGCATGAATTTGAGCCGTGTGTGAATTTCCATGGTATAAGTACAAGTGTCATGGTGGATTTCAATCTCCAGCCTCATGTCAACAAACTTGGGCTTGGGAAGACAAGCACAGTCAGCTCTGTGAGTCCATTCCAATACACTGCTGCCTAGACCTTTCTCTGTTTCATAACAACAAAATAAAGTACCAACAGGGACCAGGCACACCATGTTACCAAGTGAAGTGAGGTTGAAGGATAGTACTGAGCCTGGTCTAAAGTGACCGGCTACTTCAGTCCTAACTGACTTGCCCTGTGGGAATGTTGGCCCACAGTTGCCAGGCATTCTGATTTTTCAAGATAGTTTAAGAATCTGAACAATTATGCTATATCTTCCTCTTTTAAAATGATGATAATGGGAATTTACTGGTTGTCCAGTGGTTAGGACTCAGCACTTTCACTACTAGGGATCTGGGTTCCATCACTGGTTGAGGAAGTAGAATCCCACAAGGCACATGGTGTGGCCAAATAAATAAACAAAACAAAATGATGGTAGCAAATTTAATAGTTTTCTCCAACACTGTACAGCTCTCCCTCTCCCCGCCCCCAAAACCATGCCTGTAGGAAAGACATATGTTTGTCAAATCTATACAAACAGCTCTAGACTCAGTGATCTTTTGATTAAGAGTCACCAATCAATTTATAAATAATGTTTACAACATTTAGGAAATTATTTTACATCAAGAAACTTGGATTTCATCTGTGATCCTTAGATGGCAAGATATGAAGCCATAACGTACATATCTTAGTCATTAAAGCTAGTACTTACCCTAAGAAGAAAACATTATAAACTCATGTTTAAAAGCAGATGAAAAGCTAAAATTTGTCTTATCCTATTACATAGGTCCTTTGAAAAAGGTAGATGAAACTGAACTTAATCTCATTCCACAAGAGCAAATTTCAGCTAGATGGCTATGAGAAGATAAACAGGTAGAACTGATGATTAGCCTTACCCATGTGACCAGGTAGAGGATTGGATTGGTATATTTAACAGCAGGAACCGCGGCTTGCCCAGTGTCTTCTGTGAGCGCAAGAGCCAGATCTATGACTGCCAGAATAAGAAGAAAGCCAACAATCACCTGAGAAGGCAAAAGACCACTGTTAGGAGGATATCATTCTTTAGAACATAATGGTTCCCAGTAACGGATGTTAAAAATGGTAGGCAGTGCAAGATATGGAAGCAACCTAAGTGTCCATCAGCAGATGAATGTATAAAGAAGTTGTGACTGATACACACAGACACACACACAGACACACACACACACACACACACTAGAATACTACTCAGCCATTAAAAGAATGAAAATTTGCCCTTTTCAGCAATGTGGATAGACTTGGCAAGGATCATGCTTAGTGAAACAAGCCAAAGAAATAGCTGTATGGTATCACTTATATGTGGAATCTAAAAAATATATCAAACTAGTGAATTTTTATATTATATTCTTTTCTGTTATCAAAAAAAAAAGCAGACTCACAGATATAGAGAACAAATTATTGGTTACCAGTGGGGAGAGAGTAGAGGGGTAGGGAATTAAGAGGTACAAACTCTTAGGTATCAAGTAAGCTACAAGGATATATTATATAACACAAGGACTATGACAATATTTTATAACAATAAGTGGGGTATAACCTTTAAAACTGTGAATCATACCGTACATCTATAATTTATATAACACTGTACATCAACTATAGCTCAATAAAAATGATAAACAGTGATTAAGATAAATATTTCTGCAGTTACTACTTAGAGTTCAAGCAAAGGGATAAAGTTCAAAGTATACTATGATAAGTGTTAAGGAATGTTGAGTGTGACTTTTTTAAGATCCATCTTTGGATGTATCAGGTCTTAGTTGCAGCCCCAGATCTTCACTGCGGTGTGAGGGCTTCTCTCTAGCTGAGGTGTGTGGGCTCAGTAGTTGCAGCTCACCGGCTTAGCTGCCCTGCTGTATGTGGGACCTTAGCTCCCTGACCAGGGATCAAATCCACGTCCCATATATTGGAAGGAGGATTTTTTTATTATTTTATTTCTGGCTGTGCCGGGTTTTCCTTACTGCAGGCTTTCTCCAGTTGCGGCAAGTGGGGGCTGCTCTCTAGTTGGGGTGCGTGAGCTTCTCATTGCAGGGGCTTCTCTTGTAGTGGAGCCTGAGCTCTAGGTGCACAAGCTCCCGTAGTTACAGCACATGGGCTCAGTAGTTGTGATGCACAGGCTTGGAAATTGCAGTGCATGGACTTACTTGCTCCTCAGCGTACAGAATCTTCCCAGACCAGGGATTGAACCCATGTCTCTTGCATTGGCAGGCAGATTATTTACCACTGAGCCGCCAGCGAGGCCCCTGGAAGGAGAATTCTTAACCACCAGGGATGTCTCAAGTGTGATAATTTTAAAGTATGTTCCACAAATTCCCTGGTATTCCTTCCTTCAAAAATCAGAGATTGGTTCCCCCTTCTCAGCGTTCAGAGTATGGGCTGAACTCTGACTTGCTTGTAATGAACAGAATGTGCCAGAAGTGACAGTGTGCAACTCCCAAGACTAGGGCGTAGAAAACAATGTGGCTTCCCCTTTGTTTTCTTGCTCAGATCACTTGCCACAAGGGAAACTTCCAGCCCCATTGTGAGAACACTCAAGTAACTGTTTGGAGAGCTCTACTTGGATAGGAACTGAGACCTCCTGCCAAAAGCCANACTGTGAAGAAAGTTGAGCACCGAAGAATTGATGCTTTTGAACTGTGGTGTTGGAGAAGACTCTTGAGAGTCCCTTGGGCTGCAAGGAGATCCAACCAGTCCATTCTGAAGATCAGCCCTGGGATTTCTTTGGAAGGAATGATGCTAAAGCTGAAACTCCAGTACTTTGGCTACCTCATGCGAAGAGTTGACTTATTGGAAAAGACGCTGATGCTGGGAGGGATTAGGGGCAGGAGGAGAAGGGGACGACAGAGGATGAGATGGCTGGATGGCATCACTGACTCAAAGGATGCGAGTCTGAGTGAACTCTGGGAGTTGGTGATGGACAGGGAGTCCTGGCGTGCTGCAATTTCATGGGATCGGACACGACTAAGTGACTGAACTGAACTGAACTGAACTGAACAGAACAAAGTTCTGAGTAGGCCTTCCGGGGTTCTGGGTAGACTTTCCAGGGTTCTGGGTAGACCTTCTGGTATTCTGGGTAGACCTTCCAGGGTTCTGGGCAGACCTACCTTTGGGGTAGGGTAGACTTTCTGGGCGGAGAAGGAAATGGCACCCCACTCCAGTACTCTTGCCTTGAGAATCCCAGGGATAGGGGAGCCTGGTGGGCTGCCGTCGATGGGGTCGCACAGAGTCGGACATGACTGAAGCGACAGCAGCAGCAGCGGCAGACCTTCCGGGGTTCTGGGTAGACTTTCTGGGGTTCTGGGTAGACCTTCCGGGGTTCTGGGTAGACCTACCTTTGGGGTAGGGTAGACCTTCTGGGGTTCTGAGTAGACCTTCTGGGGTTCTGGGTCGACCTTCCAGGGTTCTGGATAGACCTTCCAGGGTTCTGGGTGGACCTACTTTTAGGGTCCACTGTTCCACTCACCGCGTGGAGGCTGGAAGATGATCCATCTGTGACTGGGCACTGACGCCACCACCCAGGACCAGAGGTCTTGCAGACCTTAATGTAGCAAGCACCAGCCCCCTTCCAGCCTGGGCCTTCCCTGTGTTTGGGATTCTCCTGGGGGCTGGGGGCTTCCTCCTGCTGAGCCCCATCACTCCTTGATGGAAGGGGCAGCGCCCAGAGATCCCTGCACCCTGCCCGCAGAGGCCCTGGTGTCCCGCCCTTCCTGGGGCCGGCCGTCTGCAGGCTGAGCTGACTGCATGGGGCCAGGACTCTGCTTCTATTCATGGACTGCACGTGTCTGTGTGAAAGTTAGTTGCTTTTTCTTTTCTTTCATTTTTTAAAGAAAATTGTGAAAGCCACTTTGGCATTGGTGCCTGGCCTCCCCCAAGGCACGTTTGATTCCACTTGGAATAGTCGGTTGCCAGCTTAGCAGTTTCCCGGCACGTTATTCAAAATGTGTCTGTAACATTCATTCTCTTCACGCGCGAGTCATCCTAACCAGCTGACTCACGGTTGAACCGCGCGTATTTCTTTTCTTTTTTTTTTTTTTTCATTAAGTGTGTGTCTTGGCATTGAGAGCAAACTTCTGGGTGTAGTTGTCTTTCCACTGAGGCTGGGAAGGTGTGCACGAGAAGGTGGGGTACTCTGCCTGAGGAATCTTCTAGAAGGGAAAGTGGTTCCTCTTGGGTGGGAAGCACCATTAAAGGCAGAGACTGGGGGGCAGGAGAAGGCCCCATCACAGGCTGCCTCCTGGGGTCCTGCTCTCCCAGCCCCTCAATCAGATGGCCTCTGACGCAGCCCTCCACCTGGAGGAAGGCCAGAGATGCCTCAAGCTCTGACCGTGCAGGGGGGATGGCGTAGAGGTATGGGAGGTCCTGAGGGCGCCCTCACTGTGGACAGAGGTCTCCTGCCGGCTTGGGGTGGGGTGGGGACAGGGACCCAGGAGGTGGCCACAGGGAAGGTCAGGTGAGGCTAGTAGTCGGGAGCGCCCTTTAGCTGCTGGAGGAGTGACCGGGGGTGTGGCGCTGCCACAGGCAGCCCGGGGTCCCTGCCGCTTGTGCCCCCTCCCCCGCCTTGGGCTGAAGCTTCTCCACCCAGCCCCTGGTGACTCCCTGCCCACCAGCCAGGGGCTGGGTGGAGAAGCTTCAGCCCAAGGCGGGGGAGGGGGCACAAGCGGCAGGGACCCCGGGCAGGGCAGGGCTGGAGCAAGGGTAGCCTCTCCACACACACACCATCCCAGAGCCACGGGAGGCATGGGGGCACCTGCTGTCCTGACCCCACCCCCACCCTGGGTCCAGGCACAGAGAGCGTCAGTGCTCACGGGCACAGACCGGGAGGCCGGCGGCTCCCACTCAGTACTCAGGGGTGCGGAAGTCAGAGAGAGATGGGTGGGACTGGACACGCTGGTCCCTGCAAGGAGGTCAGCTCAGGGCCCAGAGAGCTCACCCCAGGGCCCCCGTGGGAGCACTCCCACCACCCAGGGAGCCCACCACGAGTGCAGGTGGGCAGACACTGGCTATTCGCTGGGGGCTTCCTCGCATCATCCTGCCCCCACCCTCGCGTGGCTGCATTCTGGGGGCTGAGAGGCTGGACCTGGTCCCTGAGCTGCGGGGCGCAGGAGCCACAGGGTTAGCAGAGTTCCCTGGAGAACTCAGGAGGACAGGCAGTGGAGGGAGCGTCCTCCACGCTCTTCCCCAGCCTGAGGCCTCCACTTGTTTCCCGGGGCCGATCTCGGGGGGTTGCCCTCTTGGGGCTCGCCGGGCAAGCCCTTGAGGCAGTTGCGTGTGAAATCTGGCCCTTGTGTGGAGAGCCAGCCCTCGGCGTCCTGGACGCGAGGGTGTCCTGGGAGCTTGCTGGGTGAGGGAGGGGAGCCAGGACAACCGCGTTGCCTGCAGCCACGGTTGGGTGTGTCCACACGGACCCAGGTAGGACCCGAAGTGGACCAGGCGGCCGGCCCACAGAGTCGCCCGTGTGCATGGCATCTCCTGTGGAATTCCCCTGGAGAACTCCTTGTGCACAGGCCGACCTGGGCCCACACCCGTGTCTCCAGCAAGCTCTGGGCTTGTTTGTAAAAGGAGCCTCAGAACTGGTTACCCCAGACGCTGGAGGTGGAAGTGCTGGAGGGCGCCTGCTGGGACCAAGTGCCCCATTGTACAGATGGGAAACCCGAGAGCCGGGCTGGGGAGGGGCTCGCCCAGGGTGCGTGGCACTCGGCGAATGACGTTGGCAGGTGTCGGGAGTGGATTTCTCATGGGGAGACAGCTGCGGCTGAAGGCTTACAGGGGGGCCATTCCCCCACGTGACCAGCGGGGGCTCCAGACTGGCTCAGCAGCCTGGGGGCCTGTGCAGGTGGGCTGAGGGATGGGGCGAGACTGCGGGATGGGGCGAGACTGCAGCCTGGGTCGGCAGGGCTGAGTCTGGCTAGTTACTAGGCTCAGACCCTCTGATCAGACCCTCTGATCAGTGTCCCCAGGGACCGAAGGGGCCCTGCTGCTGGAAGGACCACGTGCTGTTTGCTCCCAGCCCCTTGCCCCCATGCCGCCCCCAGGGCAAGTGCCCAGGGAGCTGGGAGCCCGACCGCAGGGCCCCGTGGGGTCCTCTCCACCAGCCAGCCTAGGCACCGTCTAGCTGTGGCCGTGGCCTCACTCCCTGGGACCCCTGCCCAGTCTGTAAGAGGGGATGCTCCCGGCTGCCTCCAAGCTATGGTGTGAGGTTGGGAGCGGGAGGGGCGGCACTCACCACCTAGTCCGCGTCGCATACGCCCTCGATCCATGCTGCTCTTTTTAGCTACTTTTGTTATTTTTCTTGTCTACCCAAGTCCTGTTTCAAAGAGCTGTGGTTTCCCTAGGAGGCTGATGATGATGCTAAATGCCAGGAAACAGGAGCATCTTGCCAGCCTCTGTGTGGGGGGCCTGCAGACCCTCCTCAGGCCCTGGAAGCGGTCCTTCTCCCCCCATGGAGGGATGCCCGTGGCCCTGGGGCCCTGGGGACTCACCAGGACGACCCCCAGGGGCCCCTGCAGCCTCGCTTGGCCCTGCAGGTTGCCCAAGAGATGGCAGACCTCTGTGTGTCTGACCCCTCGAGAGGGCCGTGAGATGAGCCGGGGGCACACAGGGTCGGGGGCCTGCAGGCCTCACACATACAGGAAGCCTCTTGGTTTTCCCCGTGACTAGTGCGTGTCTATCTGAATACAGGCTAGCTGATGCCTGGGGATCCGGGGCTCCTCCCAATAATCGGGGGGCTGCTGTGGGGGTCCCCCATTCCTGCCAGCAGCTCCTTCGGACATCCCGCCACCTCTGTGGGTGTCCAGAGAGCCCTTGTGGTCCCTGCCGCCCACCTGGGCCCAGCGTACAGGCACTGCTGCAGGTGACGGGTGGACCCCTGGACATGGGGCTCTGGCTACTGGGCACGGAAACACGCTCCAGCTGGCCATCCAGCCTCGAGGTGGCGCTGGAGGTGGGCTGAGTGACCCCGGGCATGCCTGTGTGCCCCTGCCCCAACCCCGGAGGAGCTCTTTGGATCCCAGCGTGTGAGCACTCCCTCGCCACAGGCGGCTCGGCCGGAGGCCTGTCCAGTGCGGCCATCCCCGTTGGCCCTGGGCACACAAGCCCCAGGTCATCAAGTCTGGAATTCAGGGTTTCCTGAGCCCCATGCTGGGCACGTGGGGAGCCAGGCCGCACTCTGCCCTGGGGCCCTGAGCATGTTTCCACCCGTGCACCTGCCTCGCCAGCCCTCACTACCTCAACCACAGGGGGTCCTCCTTCCGCCTTTCTGGGGTGGCAGAGGTCTTGGGAGGAGACCAGCTCCAGCTCCGGGGGACTCTTGGCCCCCAAGGCATCGTCCCCTCCCTGGGCGCCTCTGTCCCCATGGCCCCCGGGGTGGCAGGGGTCACAGTCGTGCCCTCAGCCCCAGCTTGAGTGTCCAGGAGTGAAGGCGGCTGAAGGCGTGGGGTGGTCCGGCCGCACGGAAAATCTGGGGAGGTGAATGCATTTTGTCCTGAGGATCAGCACGTCACCACCAGCAGAAATGAGGTCCTCCAGGGAGCGGAGCCCGGAGCCACTCTATGTCCAAGTCTGTGGGGGCCGCAGAGACCGTGGCAGGGCGCTTTGGGCGGGGAGGTGGGGTCTCGGCATCAGTGAGCACCAGCGAATCTTGTGGCCCTGGGGCCCGGCGAGACCCGCCCTGCTGCTCGCGCTGGTTAATTCGTGTCTACAAGGCCCCCAGCCTCGCTGGGCGCTAATCCTTTAAGAACAGAGACGATCTTCAGCGGCAGCTGAGTTCTGAGCGGCACCCATTAAAACTCCTCCTGCTCGGCATCCTGTAGCCTCATTAAGTGTCGAGATTATGCGGAAAAAATCGCTACGTGTGATAATGCAACTTTCCGTGTGATTCCTACAGGACATTCATTATCCCCCATTCGGCTCTATTTAAGCTCGATTGCGGGGGAATTAGTGGTATTACTGTTTAAATCTTAACTTTTGTGTTAAGAAAGCACGTTGCAAAGCTTTTGAAATGTATCTTGAAAGCAGTGCCTGGTTTCTGTGGTTTAACAAGGGAGCGAGCACAAGAGATTTCAAAGCCCACTAATCTGTAGATATTTTGGTCGCATGCCAGCAGATTTTTTTTTTTTTCATCTAATTAAAAAAAAAAAAGGTGTTGTTTTCCTGAAAGTTACTGAGATACAGTTGTTCCAGGAAGGGCCAGGGGACGTGGGGCGACATGGCCTCTGAGAACCTGGGCTGGCCTTCCTGTCTGGTCGCCGAGGGTAGGGCCCAGCGCTGGGCTGGGGTCGGGGACTGGCCTCGCTGGCTCCATCCAAAGGCACGTTCTGGACGTGCCTCCACAGGTGAATGGATAAACAAGGTCTTGGCATATGAGGGAATATTACACAGCCTTCAAGAAGACGGAATCCCAATGCCTGGCACAATACAGTTGAACCTTGAGAGCACCGTGTGACTCCGTGGCCCAAGCCAGACCCAGAAGGACTATTCATGTCCGATTGCACCGACGTGAGGTCCCTGAGCAGTCACCCCTGGAGGCAGAAAGTAGACGGTGGGGGCCCCGGGCTGGGGGCAGGGAGGGGGAGGGCTGTTTAACAGGGACAGAGTCTCAGTTGGAGAAGATGAGAAAGTTCTGGAGATGGCTGTACCTTGGTATGAAG
Source organism: Neotragus moschatus (assembly GCA_006410615.1). Classification (NCBI taxonomy): domain Eukaryota; kingdom Metazoa; phylum Chordata; class Mammalia; order Artiodactyla; family Bovidae; genus Neotragus; species Neotragus moschatus. The sequence continues at coordinate 6,706 of SJYA01005599.1, read as the reverse complement.
CTGCTTAATGCTGGTGAGCTACGTGCTTAAAATGGTTAAAATGATAATTTTCTGTGAGTGCATTTTATCACAGTAAAAAAAAAAAAAAGGCACGTTCTTACTTGGGCCAAAGGGCAAGAACCATGTGGTTATAGTATCACTTAAAAAAAAATGCGATGTCCCCTTTTTACAAGGGCAGTTTTAAGGCTGGAGGAGATTGGAGCAGATAGAAAGGGACCCCACGCACCTTCTCGCCCCAGGGTGCCTGCTCCTCACCTCACCTGTAGGGAGGTGTCTGTCACGAGTGGCGAGCTGAGACCCCCGAGTTACTCTTCACCCCGGTCCGCAGGTCTGCTTGGTCCTCTGTCGTCTTGCTGGCGTGCACTCCGTGGCCTGGCGGGTGGACGGCGACCCGGGTCCACTGCTGCGTGTCGCCCAGCGCGGCTCCCCTGCTGCATCTTCTCGCTCTGCCCTCTGGGCACTGACCACCAGCCATTAGGCTGCAGCTCTTGGGCCCAGCGCCTGCCTCTTCGAGCCTGGCCCATAGCCGTGAGCACTCCCTGGGGTCCCCGGGGCGGGGATGGGAGAGGACTCGGGACCGCCCTCCTCAGCAGCCAGGCTGTGTCTCTGTTGCCATGCTTTGCAGTGTGGCATTCATGACACAGGACAAGATGCCAGCGTTTTAGTTTCAAGCTCTTTTTTTCTTTAACACCAGAAAGCGGTGCTCACATAACTCGGTTCCCTGTGAAGCGCCAGTAATAGACCCACCTCCCTCGGGAGAGGACGCCCCTCCCTTCTGCTTCTCCACCCAGCCCTCCCACCTCCCTCTGCTTGCCCCCACCACGTCCCCCACTGTGCCCCGACTCCCTGGGCTGGTGGAGGCTTCGCCCCCTCCTCTGTGATTCACATGGGAAGAAACCTGCCAGGCGGCTCGTTTGGCCCCTGGATTTCCAGTGTCTCGGCTCGCAAACCACCCCCCAACCTGTGTGTGTGTGTGTGTGTGTGAGAGAGAGAGATCTCCAGGAGCAGAGCCAGCCAGGGGTGTGCAGAGAGAGGGGTCACACGATGGTGAAGTCATGATAAACCCAGATCTGACGGGGAGCGAAGCCCACAGGCTGGGGCGGGGTCACGCTGCGTTCTGCTTGGGCGAGGCCCACCCAGCTGCTAGTGCGTCCTCTGCGTCACTGGTCCACTGATGGGAGTGTTGATCTCGCCCCCAAACACTCATGGAACCACCGAAACTCATGTTTGGTCACATGTCTGGGCACAATGGCCCAGCCAGGTGGACCCTGAAGTCGGCCACTGTGGGGAGGTGTGTTCAGGGTGGCAGTGGGGGCCTGGAGGGGGAGGCACCAATTATGGAAATGGTTCGGGGCTGACGGTGGGCGTGCCTGAAGGAGCATCTCCTCCTGGTGATGGAGGGTTCGGTCAGCACCTGGGACAGGGGTCATCCAGGGGCCTGGTGATGGGCTCTTCCCCAGACAGGTGTCCTCAGGACAGGCCAGCAGGGGTCAGAGGCCAGCAGGGGTTGAGGTTAGCAGGGATCGGGGTGGGGAAGCTCAGCTCTGCTGATGACAGCCTGTGGGCTGGGAGCTTGACGGCTGGGTGCCCGTGGGAAGCCCAGGGCAGTGAAGTGCCCGGTGGGCGGCTCTCAGCCCCTTGTCTCCCGGGACAGCATGCTCAGCGAGCAGCCCCCAAGGCGTCCCCAGCCCAGGGGAGGGGGCCTCGGCCGCCTCCCGGCACGAGAGGGCTGTGCCGTCTCCTCCCCGGCAGGCCTGCTTCGGTTGGGCGCCCTGCCGGTCTGGGCTGCCGTTCTTTCGGGGGCCAGCCTGTCATCAAGGCTCGCAGCCCTGGCGCCCACCCTCGCGGCCAGTGGCATTTTCCCCGGAATCCCCAGGTGTTGCCTGAGGTGCCCTGCTCACCTCACAGGGTTCAGAAGCCCTGCCTGGGGGCGGAGGCACGCGCAGCTCAGCGGGCAGGTGGGCTGCCCTGCGCCAGTCACCCAGGCCTCGCTTGAGGCTCTCCCCCGTCACACAGTTCTCCTCATTTGGGGCGGCCAGACTCCGGTGCAAACGAAACAGCAGCCAGCGAGCGGGCGGGCGGGCAGGGGCCTGGAGGGGGTGGGGACAGCCCAGAGCTGGGGAGGAGGGGTGTGTGTGCAGGGACACAGGGTCCCCAGGGGGCGGCAGGCCAAGAAGGGTCCCGGCAGGTGGGCCCCGGGCACCCACCACGTGCTTCAGAGCAGAGGCTCCTTGAAGGCCTTTGCAGATGAAGAGGATGTCGGTGGCCTCTGCGGCCACATCCGTCCTGTCCAGTGAGGCACGTTCACCCTGGGTTTCATCCTTTAAAAGTGTGTGGGTGTACATATACACGTGGGCGTGCATTCACATCTTTACTGTGGGGTGTGTGTGCGTGTGTGTTTGTGTTTGAGCAGTGATGTTTTGGCATAGCTAACACTTTTAACTTCACGCACAGTTTGGAAGAAAGACTGCAAGACGGCACCCTCGCGGGCACCTACCCTGGGCACAGGGCGTACCTGGGCAGAAGGCCCTGAGCTGACCCAAAGCAGCTCGCAGACCTGCCAGCCTCTCTGTGTTCCTGGCGGGGAGGCTTCTTTGCCTAGAACATAGCTTTTATCATCCGCAGTTTTCACTCTTGGCTGCGGGTCCTCTCTTGCAGGTCTTCCTGTGGCTGGGCTGCCATCTGAGCAGCAGCAAGGGGAGCCCCGAGGGGCTGGGGGCGCAGAGGCCCCTGGCTCTAGGTCCTGTATCTGAGGTGGGGCTTCCAGGCAGATGGCTGCAGTCTGTCAAGTTGGTCCCTCTTCCCACAAGCGATTTCCACTGTAACGCCTCAGCTCCCCAGATGGTCAGCAACACGCACCCCATGGGGAAGCAGGCCCTCGGCCTTAGTGATGGACAGCCTCCAGATGTCACTTCGGGAGAATGCATTTTGGGGCAGGGTGTCCTGAGGCTGGGCCCCTCTGCCTCTTGGCTACCGGGGTCACTGAAGCCCAGAGGTCACCCAGCTTCGGGGTCCTTGGCTGAGTAGGTCTGCGGCCAGGCAGGGTTGTGACGCACTGTGGACGTGCCTGGGGCATGCCTGGGGCATCCCTGGGGCACACAGGACGGTCCTGGCTCCTTTATCTGACCTCCGCTGACAGTGCCGGAATGTGGGCTCACTGGGGCACCTGGCCCCACGGGTTGAAGTTGGTCCCTATTGGGCACCAACAGCCTGTCCACGCACACGTGGTACCCACTGGGTGCTCCTGAGTGGCGAGCTGCTCAAGGTTGTCATGGAGACCACATCCGGGGCTGAAAGAGGGTTTGGTTGTAGACTCTTTGGGCCTGGGAAGGGTGACTTCTTGGTAGAGGCTTCCTTCTTTTCCCGTACTGTTCCCCTCTGTGCTGACAATATGCCAGCACTGTGAGCTGGGACCTCTCCAGTGGACTCATCTTGAGCCCCGGCCCTAGGCTGGCACCACAGTGAGGGGTGGAGAGAAGGCCAGGGCAGGGGACCTGTGAGGAAACGGTCAGGGCTTCAGGAGTGGTGGAGGCCATCTGGGAAGAGAGAGGCAAGGAGCGGAGCCAGCGGTGGGGGAGGCTCAGTGGCACCTGGCCAACCCAGCAAGCGCGTGTCTGTGGAACTGATGGTGGTGGTGATGGTGGTGATCACTGGACATGAGTCTGAGCAAACTCTGGGAGATAATGAGGACAGAGGAGCCTGCTGTACTGCAGTCCACGGCGTCTCAAAGAGACGTGACTCCGAGCCCAAGCAACAAGGGTGACCGTGAAGGTGGTGGTGGTCGTGGGAACCAGTTTGTGTCTGGCTGCCTTTCGCCCACCACCTCCTCTAATCCTAAGAGCCCTGGTCGAGTGAAGGCAGGTATTGCTTCCCTTTTACAGGTGAGGTATTTGAGGGTTCAGAGGTGAAGTACCTTTCCCCAGGTTCAACATGAATAATTTAGTAGGCCTCAAATGATTCCAAAATTAGACCCTTTCTCACTCCAAGGCGCACAGTGGAAGGAATTGTAATCTGCTTAGTTGCCTGCGTGCCGGGAGGGGCTGCTGGCATCTGCAGCCCTGAGGGGCCAGTATCTGGATGTGACTGTCCCGGGCCCCGCCCACCGCTGGGGTGAGCATTGCTAACCTTGGGCTGAAGTGCCCCCAAGGTCAGGCCCGGGGAGCCGCTAGGCCCACAAGGCTCTGGTTCTGGGTTCACAGTCCTGGGCAGTGGGCTCGGCAGCCTCCCTCCCGAGTAGGGTGCTGGGTCTGTATCTGGGAGACAGAGCGGGGCGGTGGTTAGGGGAGGCTCAGCCCTGTGGCTTGCAAGCCAGCACAGGTCAGACCTCAGGAGGCCTCAGCGCTCTCGGCCTGCTGGGGGACGGCTGGGGAGGCCCTGATCGCCCTCTGCAGACTCGGCCGTGGAGCCCTGGGCTCAGCCTCTGGGACTTGTGTGCCCTGTGTGTGGGGTACCTGCCCCAGAAATCCTGCCTCAGGGAGCTGGTCCTGGGGCATGCAGACAGCTCCCCTGGGACCCGGCAGGATCGAGTGGGAGTGGGAACCCATCTGGGAGCAGAGGGGGAGGGTCCCCCGGCATCTCTAACACAGAGACTCCCCCGCCCCCCACCACGGGGACAGGAATACAGTTGATACTCTCAAAGCTGAAGGAAAGTGGGTTTATGCCGTAGGTGCGACACTCCCAGGGTTACGCCGGAGACCCATGTTTATAAACACAGACGTGTGTGTGAGACACAGAGAGCAGGAACCCGGGATGAGCGTGTGCTGAAGAGCCCATCGTGGCGGCTTCCTCGGGTGGCGTGATTATCCGTGAAACTTCTCTCTTCTCTGACTGTCTCCTTTTTAAGTAAACATTGTGTTTACTTCTGATCATAAAAACGCAGCATTAAAAGTTGCCTTAGCTGCTGCCTCTGCTCTCGGGGTTGGCCATCGTGTTCCCAAGGGGCGCGCTACCCCTCACCTGCATCTTACCTGTGCGCCCCAGCAGATGCAGAAACGTGGGGCGGGACGGCTCTTTCCTGGCCGTCGAAGCCGCAGAGGTAGAGGGTGGGGGCGGGGGCCCGTCCGGTGCGGGCAGTTTCCCTTCAGGAAGATGGGACGGCTCTGGAGGGGATGGTGGCGGTCGCCCAGCAGCGAGTGTGCTGAGCGCCGCTGAGCTGTGCACGCAGGAACGGTTCCGGAAGTGAGTTTCGTCATGTGCGGTTCAGCAGGATGGGAGCTGACCGACTATGGAGAGCACAGCCCCTTCCCCGAGAGCCGCAGCCCGAGCCCACAGGCCCAGGTGTGCACTGCCCCCGCCCCACCCTTCCTCCTGCCGGCGGGGTGCGGGCCCCTCTCAGCTCTGCAGGGCGTGGGCGGCTGTGGGGTGAGGTGGTTGCTCCCTGCCTTTCACCCCAGAGGCCCCCCGGGGGGTCTGCGTCGCCCTTTCGGGCAGGCACCCCCCAACCCTTCTGTCCCATCCCCTCGCGGGCACCACCGTGAGGCCCACTGGCCTGAGTCTGGGGTACCCCTGGACGATGCTGTGTGTGTCCTGGGCTGGGGGTGGGGGCGCAGAGCCCCAGCTGGCTCCAGCCCCGGGGAGGGCGCTGAGTCTCGGGGCCCAGAGATATCGGTTGTTGTGTTCTTTGCCCAGACCAGATGCTGGGCAGCAAAATCGTGAGCTTCACAGCCCATCCTGATCCTGACCCACCCACGTGGTGCAGAGGGTACGGTGGATGCATTTAGAGCAGGGTTCTCCGGGAGGGGGTCAGCCATGTGTCTGTGTTTTGAGGGGTGATGGCACCGCTGTGAGCTGACAAAGCTCAGGGCAAGGCTCTGTTCCCAAAGGCCCTCCAGCTCTTCCCCGCTCCTGTGACTCCAGACGGGGCCCCCTTCCAGCAGAGGGAAGGCTCCCTGCAACCCTGGGGCCCTGGGCAGGATGGCAAAGCTTCTGTGGTCCAGGCACAGGGGCCCTGACCCACAGCTGCATGGGCATCACAGCCTCTGAGCCTGGACCTGATTTCCGAGGCTCCTTGGCGCGGTGCTGGCAGGCACTGGTCTTCAGGGGGAGAGTGGACTCGGATCCCCGCGGATGCCGGAGAGCGCGGGTCGGCCCCGCTCGCTGGGGTCGGGCCCTCTGGAGGCAGCACTCGCGTGGCGAGGAGCAGCGGGGGTTGCAGGGCTGCAGGCGGCTCGAGCACCCCGGGCAGGGCTGCCTTCCTGAGCGGAGGCTGTGGCCTGGGAGTAGACACGTGCCCAGAGGCTCCAGGAAGGGTGGCCCAGGCCGGGGCGTTTCCGGGCTGGACGTGGAGGTCCCGCTGGGTCGAGGGAACATGGATCTGCGTCCTCTCTCAGTGAGCACAAGAACCGGCCCCCCACCTCACCCCACTTCCCCCGATACCCCCACACTTGGGCGGCTGCTGTGCCTGCAGGGGCAGGACTGGGTGCCCACAGCCTGGCAGCCCCGCCTCCGTGGCCCGACAGCCAGGTGCCCCGGGGGCCCAGAGCCGCTCACCGCTGCAGCACCCACTTCTCTGTCCTGTCAGAGCACAGTCTGTCCCACAAAAGCCCAAGTCCTCTTCTCAGGCTCTGGGTGTGAGCTGTTATAGGTCCAGTGGCGGGCTCCTCCTCCCCCGAGACCCTCTCTGGCAGGAGACAAGGGTTGGCACGTCCGGTTTCACAGGTCTTTGATGCAGGAACTCAGGCGTTAGCAGCACAGAGCTGACCCAGGT
>SJYA01005598.1:0-24744 GCA_006410615.1 Neotragus moschatus | reverse complement strand
AAAATGAATACAGTATTGTAAAGCAAAACAAACTAAAAAATAAAAATTTAAACTTAAAAAAATTTTTTTAAAGGATTCTCATAATATAGGCCTACATCTCTCTCTCCAGGCTCTCCCCTGACCCTCTTAAAATTTTGGTAATATCATTCACTGAAAAAGCAGATAAAGCAAAACAAAACTATTTTTTCAGTCAGTTCAGTTCAGTCAGTCATGTCTGACTCTTTGTGACCCCATGGACTGCAACATGCCAGACTTCCCTGTCCATCACCAGCACCTGGAGTNGGCTCTCCCCTGACCCTCTTAAAATTTTGGTAATATCATTCACTGAAAAAGCAGATAAAGCAAAACAAAACTATTTTTTCAGTCAGTTCAGTTCAGTCAGTCATGTCTGACTCTTTGTGACCCCATGGACTGCAACATGCCAGACTTCCCTGTCCATCACCAGCACCTGGAGTTTGCTCAAACTCATGTTCATCAAGTCAGTGATGCCATCCAACCATCTCATCCTCTGTCATCCCCTTCTCCTCCTGCCTTCAGTCTTTCCCAGCATCAGGGTCTTTTCCAATGAGTCCGTTCTTTGCATCAGGTGGCAAAGTATTGCAGTTCAGCTTCAGCATCAGTCCTTCCAATGAATATTCAGAACTGATCTCCTTTAGGATGGACTGGTTTGATCTCCTTGCAGTCCAAGGGATGCTCACTCCAGAGTCTTCTCCAACACCACAGTTCAAAAGCATCAGTTCTTTTATGCTCAGCTTTCTTTATGGTCCAACAGTTACATCCATGTATGACTGTTGGAAAAGCCATAGCTTTGATTAGATGGACCTTTGTTGGCAAAGTAATGTCTCTGTTTTTCAATACATTGTCTAGGTTAGTCATAGCTTTTCTTCCAAGGAGCATGTGTCTTTTAATTTCATGGCTGCAGTCACCATCTGCAGTGACTGTGCAGCCCAAGAAAGTAAAGTCTCTCACTGTTTCCACTGTTTTCCCATCTATTTGCCATGAAGTGATGGGACTGGATGCCATGATCTTTGTTTTTTGAATGTTGAGTTTTAAGCCAGCCCTTTCACTCTCCTCTTTCACTTTCATCAAGAGGCTCTAGTTCCTCTTCACTTTCTGCCATGAGGGTGGTGTCATTGGCGTATCTGAGGTTATTGATATTTCTCCCAGCAGTCTGGATTCCAGCTTGTGCTTCATCTACATTTCGCATGACGTACTCTGCATATAGGTTAAATAAGCAGGGTAACAATATACAGCCTTGATTGACATACTCCTTTCCCAATTTGGAACCAGTCTGTTGTTCCATGTCTAGTTCTAACTGTTGCTTCTTGACCTGCATACAGATTTCTCAGGAGGCAGGTAAGGTGGTCTCATATTCCCATCTCTTTTAAGAATTTTCCATAGTTTGTTGTGATCCACACAGTCAAAGGCTATGGAGTAGTCAATAAAGCAGAAGTAGATGTTTTTCTGGAACTCTTGCATTTTCTATGACCCAGCAGATTTTGGTAATTTGATCTCTAGTTCCTCTGCCTTTTCTAAATCCAGCTTGAACATCTGGAAGTTCTCAGTTCAGTTCATGTATTGTTGAAGCCTGGCTTGGAGAATTTTGAGCATTTGCTAGCATGTGAGATGAGTGCAATTATGCGGTAGTTTGAACGTTCCTTGGCACTGCCTTTCTTTGGGATTGGAATGAAAACTGACCTTTTCCAGTCCTGTGGCCTCTGCTGAGTTTTCAAAATTTGCTGGCATGTTGACTACAACACTTTAACAGCATCATATTTTAGGATTTGAAATAGTTCAACTGGAATTCCATCACTTTGACTAGCTTTGTTTGTAGTGATGCTTCCTAAGGCCCACTTGACTTCACATTCCAGGATGTCTGGCTCAAGGTGAGTGATCATACCACTGTGGTTGTCTGAGTCATTAAGATCTTTTTTGTATAGTTCTTATGTGTATTCTTGCCACCTTTACTTAATATTTTCTGCTTCTGTTAGGTCCAGACCATTTCTGTCCTTTATTGTGCCCGCTTTTAGAAAGTTATAAAAGAGACTTCCCTGAGGGGAGGTCCAGTGGTTAAGAATCCACCTTGCAATGCAGGGGATATAGGCTTGATCCCTGGCCAGGGAAGTAAGATGCCATATGCTGCAGAGTTGCTAAGCCTGTGCACCACAACTAGAGTCCACATGCCATGCAAAAGGTCCCATACGATGCAACTGAGACCCGAGGCAGCCAATACATAAATAAATAATAATAATAATTAAAAGTTGCAGAATTAATTCATTTATATTGAAAAAATTCAAATAGTTTCAGAATACATGAAGTGAAAATTTAGTGTTTCCTTTCCTAGAAGTAACTGTTTATATCTCCCTGCCTTAAGTATGATTCCAGTCACTGGGTTTGAAAGATATAGTAAAAGGTTTTTTTTTGTTTGTTTGGTTTTATTCATTCTATATTTGTTGGTGACAAAAGTACATCCATTCTTATATAGTCTCTGCAGAAGTGTTTCTACATAAATATATTATGATTGGACTTACTATGGGCAGGGAATTTACTGTGCTATGAATATTTAGTCAACAAACAGTTCTTGAGCGCCTACTTTGTGCAGGCACTAGGCAGACAGCATGAACTGGTCAGGCAGAGTCCCGTACCTCACGAAGCTGGCATTCTGGCTGTCATTCCTTTTAGTTTTATGTCTATTTGTTGACTGTGTGAATCACAACAAACTGTGGAAAATTCTGAAAGAGATGGGAATACCAGACCACCTTACCTGCCTCCTAAGAAATCTGTATGCAGGTCAGGAAGCAACAGTTAGAACTGGACATGGAACAACAGACTGGTTTCAAATTGGGAAAGGAGTACGTCAAGGCTGTGTTTTGTCACCCTGCTTATGTAACTTATATGCAGAGTACATTGTGCGAAATGTTGGGGTGGATGAAGCACAAGCTGGAATCAAGACGCTGGGAGAAATATCAATAACCTCAGATTCACAAATGACACCATCCTTATGACAGAAAGCGAAGAGGAACTAAAGAGCCTCTTGATGAAAGTGAAAGAGGAGAGTGAAAAGGCTGGCTTAAAACTCAACATTCAAAAAACAAAGATCATGGCATCCAGTCCCATCACTTCATGGCAAATAGATGGAGAAACAGTGGAAACTGTGAGAGACTTTATTTTCTTGGACTGCACAATCACTGCAGATGGTGACTGCAGCCATGAAATTAAAAGACACATGCTCCTTGGAAGAAAAGCTATAACCAACCTAGACAGTGTATTAAAAAGCATAGACATCACTTTGCCAACAAAGGTCCATCTAGTCAAAGCTATGGTTTTTCCAGTAGTTATATGTGGATGTGAGAATTGGACTATAAAGAAGGCTGAGCACAAAAGAACTGATGCTTTTGAACTGTGGTGTTAGAGAAGACTCTTGAGAGTCCCTTGGACTGCAAGGAGATGAAACCAGTCCATCCTAAAGGAAATCAGTTCTGAATATTCATTGGAAGGACTGATACTGAAGCTGAACTGCAGTATTTTGGCCACCTGATGCAAAGAACGGACTCATTGGAAAAGACCCTGAGGCTGGGAAAGATTGAAGGCAGGAGGAGAAGGGGATGACAGAGGATGAGATGGTTGGATGGCATCACTGACTCGATGGACATGAGTTTGAGCAAGCTCCGGGAGTTGGTGATGGACAGGGAAGTCTGGCATGCTGCAGTCCATGGGGTCTCAAAGAGTCAGATATGTCTGAGCGACTGAACTGAACTGATTTCTTTGAACTGTTATATGATTGACTAGTGGAAAGATGAGAAATCCTTAATGTAACCAGTAGTTCATCACTGATTAGGGAGATTTCAGTTTTTGCTCTTCAAGCAATGCTGGCAGACTTTTACTGGAGCTTTGCCTCTGACTGAGATGGGAAGCCACTGGAGGGTTTGGAGTGTGGAGAGACTTGGTCTGACTCACAGTTTAGCAGGGTCACTTGTGCTGCTATATCAGATTTACCCGCCATCACCAGTGTCTTCACCAGCATTGGATAATACATTTTTTAGTCTTTTTCAATTGATAAGCAGAAAACAAACAAACCCTCTCTATTGCTTCAGTTGACATTCCTTTGTAAAATCAGATTTGACAGGGTGAGTTTTACTCAGTGGGCTGTTTCACACTTATTTAGAGAGCAGTTGTTAATTGTACTGATACTGTGTGAATTCCTGAGTGGCCACAGTGAAGCCCTCTGATAAGGCCTGTTTGACCTCTCCTCTAGGCCCCAGGCCCTTCTGGATAGGTACCAGACTGTGAAGCTAAAATCCTGTCTCTGAAGTGATACCACCCTGAAATGTCACCCCCTGTTGCAGGTATGGCTCCAGTCCCTGGCTTGGAGAGATGAAGTGTCATGGGATGTCTGGGGGCTTATTTTGCTCATTTCCACCAGTGACAACTGCATAGTCAGTTAAAAAAAATTCTATAAATGATATAACATAAAGAATTAAAACAATATAAACAAAAGGTCTTGGACAGTGACACAGTTCAATATCTGACGAATCCAAGTGCTTTCCCACACGTTCTCACTGTACCTCTTACAAGCAGCCCCATGAGGAAGTTTGTCTTTCTTGGTTTTATAAGTGAGGAACCTGAGTATAAGAGACCTTCAGAGACTTGCTCCTGATCAGGCTTGTTACTTTATTAGAGGGTGGAAAGTAGTAGTAGGTCAAATCAGGCCTTTGCCTCATTTTGTTTGTCTTTAATATTTTAAAATTAGTTTACATTGGAATGCTTATTAATGGGTCATTCATTCTCTGTCCAGACACAGCCCTTGTTACTTTCCACTGATTTTGAATAGAGCGAATTTAGCTTAATTTTATCTGCCCAGGCCCTGAAGGATCTGATTTTTGCAACCCCTGCCAAATCTTGTCTGCTCTCCACTGTGTAACTGTGGGGTCGATATCAACTCTTAAGGTAGGCCCAGAAATAAACAAGCCTCAGCCACAAACCCCCTACGTCAGGTGCAAAGCCTAATTCCTTCTCCCTCCTGTTCTAATAGAACCATGCATGAAAGAGGCCTTGCGCTGTAGAGGAGGGAGAGGAAATCCCTACCTGCCATCCTGCGCAGCCCCTGATGTTATAGTGAAGGACAGAGCTAGATTTACCTCACCTGTCCTGCCACCTTGTTCCAGGCAGGGGATCAAATAAAGTGTGCGTGTATGCTCAGTTGCTCAGTTGTGTCTGACTCTTTGTGATGCTATGGACTATAGCCTGCCAGATTCCTTTGTCCATGGGATTTCCCAGGCAAGAGTGCTGGAGTGGGTTGTCATATCCTTCTTCAGGGGATCTTTCCAACCCAGGGATTGGACCCTCACCTCTGGTATCTCCTGCACTGCAGGCGGATTCTTTAACATTGAGCCAGCGGGGAAGCCACAAAATAAGGCAAGTCTGTAGAGAACGTACATTAGCTTCCCCTCTTTAGTGGTGCTGGTCTTTCTCTAGCAGTTTGATCTCTGAAAGGCCAGGAGCTTCTATGAGTGGAATCTCCCCACCCCACCCATGTGTAGTTCAGATGCCCATCTCTGAGCATCTCCTCACTGGGATGTACATCTCCAGTCCATCAACAAGTGTATTTATTAAGTGCCAGACACTGTTCTAGACTCTGGGATTCAGCTGTGATTAAGACAGACAAGTCCCCGTCCTCTTGGAGCTCACCTGCTAGTAAGAGATTAATGCAAACAGTAATCAGTTTATTACACTAATAAACATACAGTAAAGCATTGCAAAGAACTGACTCACTGAAAAAGACCCCGATGCTGGGAAAGATTGAAGGCAGGAGTAGAAGGGGACAACAGAGGGTGAGGTGGTTGGATGGCATCACTGACTTGATGCACAAGTTTGAGCAAGCTCCAGGAGTTGGTGATGGACAGGGAAGCCTGGCTTGGTGCAGTCCTTGGGGTCACAAAGAGTCAGACACGACTAAGTGACTGAACTGAAAGCATTGTCACAATGGATTGCACGGAGATCTGCTATACCCAGTATAGCAGTATATACAGTCTATGATCTCCAAAAGCAGAATAACAACAGTATCAGGCACTTTTCATATGTTTCACATATTAATATTTATGTTGTGTGTATGTGCTAAGTTGCTTCAGTTGTGTCTGATTCTTTGTGACACTATGGCCTGTAGTCTGCCAGGCTCCTCTGTCTATGAGATTCTCCAGGAAAGTACACTGGAGTGGGTTGCTGTGCCCTCATCCTGGGGATCTTCTCAATCCAGGGATCAAACCCATGTCTCTTCCTTCCCCTGCAATGGTGGTGGGTTCTTTACCACTAGTGCCACCTGGGAAGCCTAACATTTATGTTAATATTACTTAAGTCTTACAAATTTACCAAGCAAGTAATATCATTATCATTCCCCTTTTATAGGATAAGTTTACAGTCATTGAGAAGTTAAATTCTTGCCTAAATCACACTAGTACAGACAATGCTTCCACTCTTGGTTGAGCAGCACACTTTTCTACAGCCTGTTGATGTTCAAAGTGTGCCACAATCCCATAGGAACAAGACAGAGGAACCAGGTTTACCTCCCGATAGTTAGGCTGTAGATACTAGATAGAACTGCTTAGTAACAGTTAAGAGTGTGTAAGAGAAAGGAATTATTTTCTGAGTATTTGTTTCTCTCCTTAATTTTCTTTCTTTCGTTGCCATGCCTTGTGGTGGCCGCCTGGATCTTAGTTGCCCAGCCAGGGACCAAACCCGTGCCCCCTGCAGTGGAAGCACAGAGCCTTAACCACTGAACTGCCAGTGAAGTCCTGTCCTGAATTTTCTGTACTGCACAAATAACACTGTAAAAATAAAGGCATTATTCTAGAAAAAAAATCACTCATGATTCCACCTCATGAATTGGGTTCCTTTTTTCCCATCTTTTGGAATCAAACTGTGCCTGTATTTGTTGGTATGAGAAGGGAAGTAACTAGATCTGGTTTTGTTTGTAGCATCTAAGAGGCAACAGTGTGGTAACTAGCAGAGGTCAGCCTCTCTACTCATGCTTCCAACATCCAGAAGGACCCCTGGACACCCAGAGATGAAGACCGCTCTTCCTCAGGAAGTGAGCTGTGTGCTGCAGCAGAGGGGGCTGGGTACCTTTGCTCAGGGTGAAGTATGAGGCTGTGAGGGATTACCTGCTATTTCAGATGGAAATAATCCAAGCATCATGTCCTCCCTGTGTCTTGAGGGGGAAAGGGCTGGGAGGGAGGAATAGTCAGTATCAGGCAGAGTTACTGGAATGATTGAAATGGTTTCCAGGTGAGTGGTTAGGATCATAAAACACCCCTCCCTCCCATTTCTTTGCTCCACTCCCACTTCAACCAGCTCCAGCCATGAGCTGGATGTACAACTCAAGTATTTCTGGGATAGTGGACAAAGAATGTTGCCTGCTGTATCAATAAGCAAAGGGTGTTGTGGTCATCAAACCGTTAGCCGCCACGGCTGCCCTCCCCAACTCCCACTCAATGATGTGCCCCGAGGGGAACTCAGAATGGAGAGAAACAGCCTACTGCCCCTAGACAGTTAAGGTGCATATCAAGGAATACTTTCATTAAGCTCTAACACCTGGGTCTTCCCATACCTAGAAAAGCATTTGAACTCATTAGCTTGAGATGTCTGGTTTTCCTTTAACTGGCAGTAAGCGTTTGATGTTCAACTCTCTGGGTTTTTTACAAACACTTGTATATATCCTGACTCCTCCCTTACCTCTTCAGAACAGTCCCTCAGAACTATCTGAGAGATTGTATCCTGGGCTTCAGTGCTTAGTAATTCCCCAAATAAAACATAATTCTTAACCTTCAGGTTGTGCTTTTTTTCCTTCAGTCAACACTTTGGGTGACCATAAAGGGACCCAGACTTCCCTCCTTTGCCTGAACTTTATGAGGAACCAGAGCCTTGGTACCAGCAGAGGCCTCTTGGGCCCATTCGCCTCCGTGGAGGGTCCATATGAATTTGGGAGAGTCTTTTTCGGTTCTTGCATCTCCCGGTTGTTGGTTGATACTCCTGAGCTTTAATTGGCAGTGTGCAACAGGTACCGCCTAGCTACCCATTTGAAAAAATACAAGGGGAGCCTCGTTGAAAGATCCTAGGAGTTGCTTAGTTGAGAGACACTGAGCTATCTAGATGGGCTTTCCAGGTGGCGCTAGTGGTAAAGAACCCACCTGTCAACACAGGAGACATAAGAGACATGGGTTTGATCCCTGGGTCAGGAAGATCCCCTGGAGGAGGGCATGGCAACTCACTTCAGTGTTCTTGCTAGGTGGCCTAACGTTTCCTAAACGAGGGGAGTCAGAAAGCCAGCTTCCAGTAATACTCAAGCCAGGTATATGTGTATATAAACTTATGAATATACAAACAAGTACTCACATAATTGGGAATTAAAGGAAATCTCTCTGAAAATGGCCAATATGGGGCTCTTTATTGTATACACAATTAAGTTAGAGAAATCCAGCTTGATAAAATTGTTTTGTTTTTTTCAGAATTCTGACCTTAAAGAAACAAAAGCCCTTCTAGGGAGAATTTGTAGTTCTCTCTTTGTGTCTTTGAGATGTGAATGTACTGCCTGATATTCTTAGTTGGGGGTGTGTGTGTTGAGAGCTTGGTCTCTGTCATCTGGAAGGTACACATATGGTGTTCATTTGACAGCTGGTTGAATAGACTGGAATTCTGAGCAGTTTGTTTGCTCTTTGGTCTTTTTGGTCTGACTCTGCCAACTCTCAGGGAAATTGTCATAGGGGGCCCAGCCCAGAAGGGGCCTTTGTCATCTCCACCTTCATTGCATCCTCCTGTACAGTGGCTGTACAGGTCCTTTACTTTCTTAGACTGTTTTTGGGAATACGCTTTCTAGATTTTGTGGAGTCTACATCTTTTGCACTCTGTCATGGAGATGTCTCTTGGCATCTTACTGGTCTGAGTTACTGTTAAGACACTACTCATCAGTAGCCAGACAGTGGATCTTCTCAATTGAAAAAGCTTCTCAATTGGCAAAATTTTTAGAGAACTCCCATTATAACCAGCTGTTTTATTGGTACCTATGTATAAAACAGATTATAAGGTGGAAAAAATATATATACATAATGGTTAATCTAATACTCCCTTATTTAAAACAAATAAACCAGTTTGGGAAGCCTTATTTGTGGTTTCTGCTTCCCCTCAATGGGTCTTGCTGCTGTTGCTGCTAAGTCACTTTAATCATCTTCAACTCTGTGTGACCCCATAGATGGCAGTCCACCAGGCTTCCCTGTCCCTGGGATTCTCTAGGCAAGAAAGAACACTGGAGTGGGTTGCCATTTCCTTCTCCAATGCATGAAAGTGAAAAGTGAAAGGGAAGTCGCTCAGTCGTGTCCAATTCTTTGCGACCCCATGGACTGCAGCCCACCAGGCTCCTCCATCCATGGGATTCTCCAGGCAAGAGTACTGGAGTGGGGTGCCATTGCCTTCTCCACAATGGGTCTTATAGGTCCTAATAATAAATATTAGGATAATTAATGCTAATTAGGTTGATTAATAGGGAAATAAGGAAAAACTGAAGGGAAAGTCTAGAGACTTCTTCCCAACAAGGTGGAATTTTTAAATGGACTTATCCCAAAAGGATAAAGAAATCTTTAGATGGTTATTAAGAAGTGGGATAAATAAAATGAACATTAATAGGGATTAAAACAGAAGATTTTGATACAATACTATCTAGGGTTGGATGGGCCAGAGCAACCTCATATTGGTTCCCAATGTTAGAAGGCCCCATCCCAGTTTAAATACTGGGAGATATATGTACTGAATATGTATATACTATAAATATATATTTACTGACTCTTGATTTTCAGTATGTATTTATTTAAAAGTCTGGAAGAAGATTATACTGAGCTACTTGGCCAACAATTACTTGGGGCAATAGGCCAATTAATAAAGTTAAAAGATCGACAAAAGGGCCTGGTCCCTCAGTCCCTCCATAGGGACCCCAGAGCCTTTTATACAAAAATAGATAAAATGATTAGGGGATAAGAAGAAAGGCAAGTTCCTAGGACTCCTTGTAAGACCAAGGCTTATTGATGGGGTCCTAATGGGAACTAAAGTTGATAGACTTGAAATAAAGCTTATAAAAATTGGTATATTTAAATAAGCTTTATCTAAGATGCTTGTATCTCTTTTGCCTAATTATGTTGTGGGGTAGACATTGTATCTTACTGGGGAATGCTTACAGGGGAATCTTACAGGGGAATGCTTCCCCTGCCTGGTATTATAAGATAGGGAATATAAATCTGCTTGTCAGACAATATTAACTAAATATGCTAAAGGAAACGAATAGGGTTACCTGAGTTTGCACTATATAAAGTAGAAGCTGGGAGTTGATATTCAGGGGCTAGTAAAAATAATAATAGAGATTTGGTTTTTTGCTCTGAGTTTAACCTGTACACTCAGATAGAGAGGACCTTTGTTAAATGCCTTGTACAAACTTTTGAAGGCATGATAGATTGAGCTAAGTTCTAGAACATAGCACTTTTGATTTTCATTAGTTGGAAATCTTCTCCTTGATATAAAGTATATACATATATATAGAAAGAAATGAAAGAGAATATAGTTGGGAAAATTAATATTTTAATATCACTGAGATGGCACACCACTTCTTTAGGGGAATTAGAAGCAACTGTCTTTCCCTTGCAGATCTCTACAGAGCACAAATGTAAATACACCCTTAGAGATTGAGGCTGAGCCTAATTAGCTCAATCAGGTAGGATCAGAAACCAAAAGGAAAAAAAGATTTTTTAAAACTCAAACCACTGGAAAGGCTCCATTACCTAAAATCTAATTTATAGCCTCTGTAAGTGTTTGTTGAGCACAAAAACAAATCTTAAAAATCTGTTCCACAAATAGCAAAGCCTTACTCATTTAAGCAAGCAAATTTAACTCATTCCAACTGTTATTTATAAACTAGAAAGTTTATATTGTAGCGCCTGATTTTTATTTGTTAAAGTGAAGCTATGAGGGGAATTTCCTGGAGGTCAAATGGTTAGGACTCTGAGCTTCCTCTGCAGGGAGCCTGGGTTCAATCCCAGGTCTGGGAACTAAGATCCTGCAAGTCATGTGACACAGCCAAAAAAAGAGAAAAAGTGAAGCTATGAGATTTCTAGTTTTGTCTGTTTATATGTCTATGTGTAGAGAGAGATGTCTCTACCTCTGGAGAATATTATCAAAATAAAAGTGTGACAGTTCTATTTAATTGACTTTAAAGTAAACACTTACAAATTAAATATTTTTAAATAAAAAGGAATCTGGCCAGAATAAATTTCAGGTTCACATAATTTAGGAAATAGTCAATATTAAATTCAGTCAGTTCAGTCACTCAGTGGTATCCGACCCTTTGTGATCCGTGGACTGCAGCATGTCTGGCTTCCCTGTCCATCCCCAACTCCCAGAGCTTGCTCAAACTCGTCCATCGAGTCAGTGATGCCATACAACCATATCATCTTCTGTCATCCCCTTCTCCTCCTGCTTTCAGTCTTTCCCAGCTTCAGAATCTTTTCCAGTGAGTCAGTTCTTCACATCAGGTGGCCAAAGTATTAGAGCTTCAGTTTCAGCATCAGTCCTTCCAGTGAATATTCAGGACTGATTTCCTTTAGGATTGACATGTTTGATCTTGCAGTCCAAGGAACTCTCAAGAGTCTTCTCCAACACCACAGTTCAAAAGCACCAATTCTTTGGCGCTCGGCTTTCCTTATGGTCCAACTCTCACATCCATACATGACTACTGTAAAAACCATAGGTTTAACTAGATGGACCTTTGTCAGCAAAGTAATGTCTCTGCTTTTTAATATGCTGTCTAGGTTAGTCGTAGCTTTTCTTACAAGGAGCATGTGTCTTAATTTCATGGCTGCAGTCACCATCTGCAGTTTTTGGAGCCCCCCGAAATAGTCTCTCACTGTTTCCATTGTTTCCCCAACTATTTGCCATGAAGTGATGGGACTGGATGCCATGATCTTTGTTTTTTGAAAGTTGAGTTTTAAGCCAGCCTTTTTACTCTCCTCTTTCACTTTCATCAAGAGGCTCTTCAGTTCCTCTTTGCTTTCTAAAATAAGGGTGGTGTCATCTGCATATCTGAGGTTATTGATTTTCTCCTGGCAATCTTGGTTCCAGCTTGTGCTTCATCCATCCCGACATAATAAGCAGGGTGACAGTATACAGCCTTGATGTACTCCTTTCCCAATTTGGAACCAGTCTGTTGTTCCATGTCCAGTTCTAACTGTTGCTTCCTGACCTGCATACAGATTTCTTAGGAGGCAGGTAAGGTGGTCTCCTATTCTCATCTCTTTAAGAATTTTCCACATTTTAAATTAGTGTTTGGTATTATAGCTATCTTAAGCTTGTTGGTTTAATCAATACAGACATGTCTTATTTTTATTATACCTATGCTTCCCTGATGGCTCAGATGGTAAAGAATCTGCCTGCGATGCGGGAGACCCGGGTTCAATCCCTGGATTGAGAAGATCCCCTGGTGAAGGGAATGGCAACCCACTTCAGTATTCTTGCCTGGAGAATTCCATAGGCAGAGGAGCCTGGCAGGCTACAGTCTGAGGAGTCACAGAGTCAGACACAACTGAGAGAGTAACACGGACACAGGTGTACTTATGGTCAACGTGTGTGTTAGTTGCTCAGTTGTGTCCAACTCTATGCAACCCCATGGACTGTAGCCTGCCAGGCTCCTCTGTCCATGGGATTCTCCAGGCAAGAATGCTGGAGTGGATTGCCATGCCCTCTTCCAGGGGATCTCCCTGACCCAGGGATTGAACCTGGGTCTCCTACTTTGCAGGCAGACTCTGGCATCTAAGCCACAAGGAAAGCCTGCAAAGGTCCGTAAATTCATGTTATTTTTGTTGCAGAGTTGTCAGCAAGAAAAGAAAAGAAAACTTGGTATGATATTTTCACAAGTTATTAAATAAAAGTATAATACATGAGATAAGAGTTTTAAGGTGAATTCTTTATGAATAATTATGTTTTGGGTATATCTATCCAAAATAGTTGCTTCATATTTTTAGTAACTTAAAATTTTAGAGTTTTGCCAAATTACGTTAAATAATGGGAATTTGTTGAATATTTAAATAAGGTAAAACACTGGAATATTAATTACTAAACCCATCTAAACTTATCTACTTTTGTCTTCCTATGAGAGGAAAACTAAAGATGTTTGGGGGTTATTAGACACATGTCTTGCACTACATTAAGAAAAAGAATTTTGCCATGAAGAGATCTACATTTAGATAGAATATTCCTCAACTCATTCATTATACAAGACCATCCCCATGGAAAAGAAATGCAAAAAGGCAAGGTGGCTGTCTGGGGAGGCCTTACAAATAGCTGTGAAAAGAAGAGAAGCCAAAAGCAAAGGAGAAAAGGAAAGATATAAGCATCTGAATGCAGAGTTCCAAAGAATAGCAAGAAGAGATAAGAAAGCCTTCGTCAGCGATCAATGCAAAGAAATAGAGGAAAACAACAGGATGGGAAAGACTAGAGATCTCTTCAAGAAAATTAGAGATACCAAGGGAACATTTCATGCAAAGATGGGCTCGATAAAGGACAGAAATGGTATGAACCTAACAGAAGCAGAAGATATTAAGAAGAGGTGACAAGAATACACAGAGGAACTGTACAAAAGAGATCTTCATGACCTGGATAATCACGATGGTGTGATCACTCATCTAGAGCCAGACATCCTGGAATGTGAAGTCAAGTGGGCCTTAGAAAGCATCACTACGAACAAAGCTAGTGGAGGTGATGGAATTCCAGTTGAGCTATTCCAAATCCTGAAAGATGATGCTGTGAAAGTGCTGCACTCAATATGCCAGCAAATTTGGAAAACTCAGCAGTGGCCACAGGACTGGAAAAGGTCAGTTTTCATTCCAGTCCCAAAGAAAGGCAATGCCAAAGAACGCTCAAACTACTGCACAATTGCACTCATCTCACATGCTAGTAAAGTAATGCTCAACATTCTCCAAGACAGGCTTCAGCAATACGTGAACCATGAACTTCCTGATGTTCAAGCTGGTTTTAGAAAAGGCAGAGGAACCAGAGATCAAATTGCCAACATCCGCTGGATCATGGAAAAAGCAAGAGAGTTCCAGAAAAACATCTATTTCTGCTTTATTGACTATGCCAAAGCCTTTGACTGTGTGGATCACAATAAACTGTGGAAAATTCTGAAAGAGATGGGAATACCAGACCACCTGACCTGCCTCTTGAGAAACCTATATGCAGGTCAGGAAGCAAGAGTTAGAACTGAACATGGAACAACAGACTGGTTCCAAATAGGAAAAGGAGTATGTTAAGGCTGTATATTGTCACCTGCTTATTTAACTTCTATGCAGAATACATCATGAGAAACACTGGGCTGGAAGAAGCAAAAGCTGGAATCAGGATTGCCGGGAGAAATATCAATAACCTCAGATATGCAGATGACAGCACCCTTATGGCAGAAAGTGAAGAGAAACTAAAGAGCCTCTTGATGAAAGCGAAAGAGGAGAGTGAAAAAGTTGGCTTAAGGCTCAACATTCAGAAACGAAGATCATGGCATCCAGTCCCATCACTTCATGGGAAATAGACGGGGAAACAGTGGAAACAGTGTCAGACTTTATTTTTCTGGGCTCCAAAATCACTGCAGGTGGTGATTGCAGCCATGAAATCAAAAGATCCTTATTACTTGGAAGAAAAGTTATGACCAACATAGATACATATTCAAAAGCAGAGATATTACTTTGCTGACTAAGGTCTGTCTAGTCAAGGCTATGGTTTTTCCAGTAGTCATGTATGGATGTAAGAGTTGGACTGTGAAGAAGGCTGAGCGCCGAAGAATTGATGCTTTTGAACTGTGGTGTTGGAGAAGACTCCTGAGAGTCCCTTGGACTGCAGGGAGATCCAACCAGTCCATTCTGAAGGAGATCAACCCTGGGATTTCTTTGGAAGGAATGATGCTGAAGCTGAAGCTCCAATACTTTGGCCACCTGATGCGAAGAGTTGACTCATTGGAAAAGACTCCGATGCTGGGAGGGATTGGAGGCAGGAGGAGAAGGGGACGACTGAGGATGAGATGGCTGGATGGCATCACTGACTTGATGGGTGTGAGTCTGAGTGCACTCCGGGAGTTGGTGATGGACAGGGAGGCCTGGCGTGCTGCGATTCATGGGGTCGCAAAGAGTCGGACACGACTAAGTGACTGAACTGACTGATTCCTCAACTTGTCAACCAGGAAATGCTGGTATGACAAAAAGTATACAGTTACTTGCTGTTGATTTTCCCTAAAGATCAAAGTTCTTAAGAGTGAAAATTGTAATATGTAATTAAAGTTACTAGAAATAATAAAGGAAATGTTTCAGTATTTCCTTCATCAAGGAAAATAGAGTGTGTATTTTTAGCAAAAGGTATGGTGAATGGAAGTGCATTTTGTTAAGAGGAAAGTGGTTTTGTGCTAAAGCTGATTATTTCTAAATGGAAAAGAAAAATAAAAGATAAACTAATATAAAAGTTGTGAAAGGTTTTTGAAAAAGAAGCCCTGAGAAAAAAGTTTTGTACATGCTAGGCTGGGATTGGATTAAATTAATTAGGTAAAGGAATTTTGCTATTGAGAGTGGGCTAGTGCAGGATTAGTGTTTGGTTTTCTCTCTGTTAAGAGAGCAAAGTTTTCCTGGAATGTTGAGCTACTTTTGACAACAGATTGTGAGTTTTTTTGCTTTCATAATAATCTGTATTTGTTTTAAAAATCTTTTCTTGTCACTTTGGGTGGAAAGTAAGTATTATTTCACAGTGACCTATGATCCTATTTGATCAAGTGCTTTAAGATGTTTTGATATTTTTGACAAACTTCGTCTGGTCAAATTGTAAATATAAAGTTCCTTTGACTTCCAGCTAACTGGGATGCTTCAAAGGGCCTCTGAAACATCACAAAGAGAGGAATATTAAACTAATTTGGCTTATTTGGTGTGTTAAATTATTTGAGAAGTACTGTTAAGTGATTGGAGATAAATGTTCTTGGATTGTATTGTGTGGGTAAATGTCATTAATATAGATATTTCAGTTTATATGGAATTCCTAAAAGTTTGACATATCCTGGTAGTATCAGCCATATTCTAGTTATTATCTTAACATATTGTATGCTGCAGAAATGTCCACGTTTCTTGTTAATTGTGTTGTAATCCAGGCTTTAAACATGACCATTTTAAGTCTCTTGTCATTCGTAGACCATTGTTGTTTTACTCTGATGCAGCTGTAAATGAAGGTTTCCAAGAAAATTCATAAAAAAGTCTTTTTGACAAATATACATTTCTGATGACTTTTGGATTATATTACTGAACTGGGTAAGAAATTACAAAACTCCAGTGGAATACCTGGGAACTTCATCCAGATGAACAAGAATTAATTGCATGGGATTGAATCAACTGATAAGTATGATTTATAATTTTATAACTTTTTTATGAAGTATACTGGCTTTTAAATCTTTGTTTTCCAGAGAACCTTTCCTCTTACACTGTGACCTGTAACAAGTTGATAAAGTATCCCTTGGTAAACAAAGATGAAACATTATCTTTTTCGTTTTACCTTATCCCTCCAGAATTTGGCTTCTCTGGCTGGCTCTCCATGGACTTAATTGCTTATTACAACCAGATTACGACTAGTTCTACCACTCATTATTTTAATTTTTTATCTCCTGTTGTTTTCAAATTATTTATTCCTTGTGCTTCTCTCTGCTGTATTATGATTTCATTAACATCCTAGCTGTATTTTTATATCCTATCTATTTTTTGAGATTTTTGTCTCTTACATAAACCAATGTGTAACTAGGCCTCCAATAAAATTAGTGGTGACTAAAGGACTTCCCTGTAGCTTAGACTACAAATCTGCCTGCAATGCGGGAGATCTGGGCTTGATCCCTGGGTTAGGAAGATCCTCTAAAGAAGGAAATTGTAACCCCCTCCAGTATTCTTGCCTGGGAAATCCCTTGGACAGAGGAGTCTGATGGGCTACAGTCCATGGGGTTGCAAAAAGTTGGACATGACTGAGCGATTATCACTATGACTACTATGAAATGTCATGAGGCAGCTGATCATATATATAACTCTGCATAGAATAATTGTGATAGTGCAACTCGAGGTATAAGAAGAAGCAGCAAGGGAAAATATTTCCTGGATCATAATAGACTAGTAAGATAGAAGATCCAGAGAATGTTTAAAAACAATTATTTATTTATTTACTTTGGCCATGCCATGTGGCTTGAGGGATCTTAGTTCCCTGATCAGGGATTGAACCCAGGCCCTGGGCAGTGAAACCACCAAGTCCTAACCACTGGGGTACAAGGGTATTCCAGAGAATTTTATATTATCAATAGGGCTTGATCCAAAATTAGCACATTAACCTATCAACAGAATCTTTGCCTGATCCAAAGAATTGATGTTTTGAACTGTGGTGTTGGAGAAGATGCTGGAAAGTCTCTTGAACTGCAAGGAAATCAAACCAGTCAATCCTAAAGGAAATCAGTCCTGAATATTCACTGGAAGGACTGATGCTGAAGCTGAAGCTCCAATACTGGCCACCTGATGCAAAGAACTGACTCATTGGAAAAGACCTTGATGCTGGGAAAGATTGAAAGCAGGAGAAGGGGATGACAGAGGATGAGATGGTTGGATGGCATCACCAACTTGCTGAACATGAGTTTCAGCAAGCTCTGGGAGTTGGTGATGGACAGGGAAGCCTGGCTTGGTGCAGTCCACGGGGTTGCAAAGAGTTGGACATGACTGAGCGACTGAACTGACCTGATAGGCCTAGTGCCATGGGACAAACTTGGTCATAAAATGCCTCGTAAATGTTGGTCAGTTTTATAACCCAGAGGAGGTGCTATGGGCAAAGAATAACACTTGCCATATCAGTAAACAAAGTATGTTATGGCCATCGAGCTATCGGCCTCTGCTGCTGCCCCCACCACCATAGGTAAGGTGCATATCAAAGGAATAATTTCATTAAGCCTAGATTCTTGCACTATTCCATACATAGAAAACTGGCAAACTCAACTTGAGATGTCTGTTTTTCTTTAACTGGCAGTAATCTTTTGATTTTGACTACGTGGGTTTTTTGGGTTTTTTTTTGCAAAAACTCCTGTATTATTCTGGCACCTCCCATAGCTCTTTGGAACAGTTTCATAATGCCCCAGATAAAACCTAATTCTCCACTTAAAAATTATTTATTGATGGCTGTGTTGGGTGTTCGTTGCTGTGTGCAGGCTTTCTCTTGTTGCAGCAAGCGGGGTCTACTCTCTGGTTGTGGTCCACAGGCTTCTCACTGCGGTGGCTTCTCTTGTGGAGAAGCGCAAGCTCTAGGCACATGTACTCAGTGGTTTGTGGTACTTAGGCTTAGTTGCCCCTTGGCATGGGGGATCTTCCAGGACCAGGGATTGAACCTGTGTTCCATGCACTGGCAGGCAGATTCTTAACCACTGGACCTCCAGGGAAGTACCAATCTTCCACTTTTAGGTTGTGCATTTTTTTTCAGTTGACAATATGTGCCAGCCTGCACTGGGGTGATCTGTCAGTGCCCTCTCCTCCAGGAATTTCCCTTAGACCTGATAAGATATTTTTCTGTGTGAAATGCTTTAAAGTTTATAAAGTATTTCCTCCACATTCCTTGACTTTTAAAAATAGACTTTATTTCTTAAAGCAGTTTTAGATTCACAGCAAAATTGACTGGATATTCCCTTATTTTTAACTTTGATTCTCACATCCACCCTACAGATAGGTAGGACAGGTGTTACTATCTCTGTATTTACATTTAAATTACATTTAGAATCACACAGTAGCAAACAGAGCCTGGTGCTAACTGAGTTCGTCTGATCTTTTAAGCCTCAGACATTTTCAGTTGGTTCCCAGAGTGCCTTCTAAATCTTTTCAAAACTATCTCCCCCCTAAGCATGGGAACCGTGGATACCTGCTCATTCTCAGAGCTTAGAAATAAGTTTGAGAAGTTCCCACCATTTCCCACTTGAATGCAGGGGCCCACAGAGAACCCACCTATGTCTCTGGTGGAAGGTCTACTCTCGCAGGCTCTGGTAGAGGCAGTGGGACTGAGAACTTGTACAATGCCCTGATAAGCTTCTTAGAAGCGGGTATTAGCTGGGATTGGATATCCTTCCCCTGAGACGCCCTTCACACCTGACCCTGTCTTGAATTAGGATTCCATAGGGTCAGGAGACAAGAGAATGGGGTGTTTTCTGCTGTACAGCTTCAGACCCACTCTTTGAGACCCTGATTCTGACAAGTTTCCAGAACTGAGAAGACACCCAGATGTCCAGGTTTGAAGGTAAATGATGCGATTAGGTAGGAGGGACCAGCTGGGGTGCCAGCTCATCTCTGTTACGTAACATCAGAGATACTCTCCAAAGTTTCTTTAGCAGATTCAGAGTGTTGAATATATGGCAAAGGATAGGGTGGACAGGGAGATGGTGGAAAGACAATTATAGGAATCAAGGACAAAGAAGGAAATTCATTTATTCCATAAGTCTCCTTTTGCTTTTTAAGACAGCTGTATTTGCATTGCTAATTAGAGTGGTATGTCCAGAAAGACTGGTTCCTTAGAAAGCTCATCTGCACTGCTGCTCACTAGCTATGTGATATTGAGCAAGTCACATCTCTCTGGACCTCAGTTTCTTCAAGTCTCAAATGGGGAGTTGTATTAAACAGTGTAATTCATTCCACCTTTAATGACCTAAGATTCTATGTGTTATTCATTTAATTTCTAATATATTACTTCATATACAAAGCTGATCATTTCTAGTTATTGTTTTGTAATAATCTGTGGACATTCATTAGAGATTTAATATTTACTTGGACTGGGCCTTAAATATTCTTCCCTTCTGAGTCCTTATAATCCATATGGGACATCGATTCTGTACAATGCTTTTCATAGACCTTATGTGTTTTTGCTGTTCCAACATTCCCATGACATAGGTATTGTTATTGCTATTTACCTGTATAGGTATTGTTATTACTATTATTATTTCTATGAAATTAAATTTAAAAAGTTATAACACACACATGATAAAAAGGTTAAACAGACTAAACAATAGAATTTACTGAAAAGTAAGTCTCCCTCTCATCCCAGATCCTTAGTTTCTCTTTTCCAGATGTCCTTTCAGAGACAATCTTTGCATAATCAAAGTATATGTTAGCATGCCCACTTTACAGATGAGGTGCTGAGGTTCAGCCTGTCCAGGGTGATGCAGCTAGTAAGCAGCAGGTCTGGGAACCCAACCTTTGACTCTATTCCCCGTATTCCTCCCATGATACCATGCTGTCTGGGAAGCTTTATGACATTGACTTTTAGGCTTTGTCCCCTCTGAATGATGGTGGAATCATTTTAAGTCAGTCCAGTAAAAACACATAGAGCCTTGATGTCTCTGGAACTGCTTTCCATTCCTGCCTCTTTCTGTCTAACGCTTGAAATCATGTCTCCTTACTTCCTTTTTGCCTTTGATAAGTTAAGATCTGTGGCCTGGGGCACCAGGCACAGATGAGTGAGTTCTCAGCAACTCTGGCTGACCTAAGGAGTGTGGGCGGACCTTTTGCAAGGATCCCAAGGAGGGCTGAGTAGACCCAGCTTAGGAACCTGGGCTGCTGGCATGCCTACACAGCAATGAGGACCTCGAGATGCTCTTTTTCCCATGGGGAAACATTGTCTCCTGGAACAAAGGATAGTTTTTTTTTTCCCCTGCAGAAACAGTTACCTTCACAACAAAGGCTCCTGTGTGACTAGTCACTCTTCCAGATGAGGGTTTGGTGGATCCCAGCTGTCCTTTTAGGAGCAAATAACCTTGTCTTTTCTTTTCTTTCTAGGTTTGTGGCTACCCCCTGGCTGGACTTCATGGAGGAATCTTCTCTGATTTCTAATCTGAACCCCAGAGCATCCCCCATTTTTCTGTGGACAAAATGAGAGGCCTTCTATAGCCAGGCATAACTGGCCATCATGGGGAAATTGATCAGGATGGGGGCACAGGAAAGACGGTCACTCTGGCCAAAGCGGCTTCATTGGAGTCGCCCCCTCTTCCTATTGGGAATGTTGATCATAGGTTCCACCTACCAGTACCTGACGAGCCCACAGGGCCTCCCCACACTGTGGGCAGCAGTCTCTTCCCAACACGCTGTAAAAATAGCCAGCCGGGACCTTTCCAACAAGGAGATGATGATGGTGAGCAGTGAGACTTCAAAATCTAGCTCTGAAATGGAGGTTGAGGCATGGGCACCCGAAGCCACCGCAGGCAGAGATGGAACAACACCTGGCATCGCAATGAAGAACACCCCCAGTACACCTAGAAGAACAGCTAGCATCGCTCCAACGATACCCAAGAAGAACTACAGCCCAACACCAACAGGCACAGGAGAAGTTAAGGAAGACATCTCAGCCACACCTGGCGTAGAACTGAATCACTACACTCGAAGCAGTTATACCCCCCTGACACCCAGGGGAGAAGTAAAGAGCTCCCACCCAACTCAATCCAGGGGAAAGGTGGAGAAATATCCCCCATCCCCACTTGGTAGAATGGTAAACAGTTATGCCCCATCTACACCCATGACAATGCCAAGGAGCCATGGGATCACCCCCAGAACAACAGTGAAAGACAGTGAAACTATGGCAACCAAGAAAACGTTGGCGACCAACCCCTCCAAGAGATTAGTGGAGAAAACCACCCCAACTCCTCTCAAGGGAATAAATAACACCCCAACCTTCCTGTTAAGTGACTTAGACACTTTGACTTCTCCAAGAAGTGTGGTAGAAAAGCAGACCCTAACTACCCCCAGAAGAGTGGACAGTAATAGCTCAACCAACCACCAGGGGTTGGTGGGGAAAAACAATCAGACAACACCCCAAGGAATGGTCCTGGAGCACACTGCGGCCGTCTCTCAGGGGCAGGTGACAATAAGTGCCGTGACACGCAGCAGCCCAACAGGAGCCACAGCTTCTACTGATGCTTGGAACGTCAGGAATCCCTTGTCCAGAACCAGTGCACCGACCATCAGAACATCTTCAACCACCTTCAGGGGGCTTTTGAAGAACCCTTCCAAAGCACCCAGCACCCCAGCAACTCCCAGAGTCAGGGCAAATCCGACCATTCAGGTCCGCCACTGCCTGGTGGTGGAGCCAGCCCCAGTTGCACCCACTAGTTGGACAACAGCTGCGATCCCAGAGATTCCTAGTCCCTCAGGACAGCCAGACATGCACCCCAAGGCAGAGTACCCCCGAGACCTGTTCAGCGTGGAGGAGCGGAGGCAGGGCTGGGTGGTCCTGCACGTCTTTGGCATGATGTATGTGTTTGTAGCCTTGGCCATCGTTTGTGACGAGTACTTTGTCCCTGCCCTGGGCGTCATCACAGACAAGCTGCAGATCTCTGAGGATGTGGCAGGCGCTACATTCATGGCTGCTGGAGGCTCTGCCCCCGAGCTCTTCACCTCCCTCATTGGCGTCTTCATCTCCCACAGCAACGTGGGCATCGGCACCATAGTGGGCTCTGCGGTGTTCAACATCCTCTTTGTCATTGGCACTTGTGCCCTCTTCTCCCGGGAGATCCTCAACCTCACCTGGTGGCCCTTGTTCCGGGACATCACCTTCTACATCTTTGACCTGATGATGCTCATCCTCTTCTTCCTGGATAGCCTTATTGCGTGGTGGGAGAGCGTGCTACTGCTGCTGGCTTATGCCTTCTATGTGTTCACCATGAAGTGGAACAAACAGCTCGAGCTCTGGGTGAAGGACCAGCTCAACAAGAGGCCAGTGGCCAAGGTCATGGCCCTAGGGGACCTCAGCAAGGTAAGAGCAGGTTGGCTCAGGCTTGTTTGGCCCCTTTTGGGCAAAAGAACGGGGTGGGGGGAAGGCAGGGACTGAAGAATGAAAAATGCTGGATCAGACCTCAGGAGATGAGTGAGTATTCTGGTTCCCTCGCAATTCATTCAATATTTATAGAGTCCTGTTCTCTGCCAGTTGCCATGCTGGGCCTTTGCAAGAATGACCTTGGGTCAACACCCAGTCATCCCATAAAATGGTTATCATTATGATCCCCCATTGGCAGGGGAAGAAACTGAGGCCTAATGAAGTTAAAACACTTGTTCAATGTCATAGGTAAAATAGGTGGTGGAGCTAGGATGAACCCAGGTTGGTTGGATTGGGTCTTCAGAAATGACATTTGAGCTGGACTTTGGGGAATGTCCAAGGAGATATCAGGCAGGGAAAAATGATAATCTTTTCCATGTGCATGGTGTTTAGGGTTTATCTAGCACCCTTACTTTCAATTAATCCTGTTTGTTCACATTCCAGACCTGGGGGAGCGGGGCTGGTAGCTTGGTTAAGGTCTGAGAAGGAGGAGGTTATTTGAGTTTGGTTTGGTTTTTAAAATATTGGAGGTGGGAGCTCCTCTCATCCACTGACAGGCCAGCCTTGGGTGTAGAGCTCTGTTTCAGTGCTGACTGGAGATCGGATATTGAGAGCCCCAACTCGGGCTTTCTTCTGACTCCACAGTTCCATTCCAAGAATTTCTCTGCCTCTGTGAGGGACCTTCTTGCCAAATTCATTGCTTGGGTCAATAATCTGGACAGTGAGATTTAACTGAAGAAGTGATCTCTAAACATCCATCCCAAAGTTTTTTGTTCCTTGAGACTCAAAAGTGAGAGGACCCTAGGGAACACAGACCTCACTTCTCTCATGCTCCTAAAGGTGAGTTTGGGCAAAGGCTGGCTCATAGCCTGCCTATTTCAGATCTCAGAGAAGCCACTAGTGTGAGCAGAATTTTGCGTGCAAAGAGTAGAAGGACTTAGCTGCTTAATCCAGCACAATTTTGATGAGTGGGCAGGATGGAGACCAAACTCAGCAATATAGCTCAGAGCTATGTGGTACAGTGGAAATGAAATGCAGTTCCTTTAGGACTTCTGAGATAATGTGTGGTGTTCAGAGCATGGAACTGAGTTGGGAAATGTGCGTTCTAATCCAAGGCCCCCTCTAACTATTTGACCTTAGACAGACACCTTCCCATCTCTGGGGGAAATGACAAAGTCCAACTAGTCATGAAAAGGTTCTGTTTAGCTCTAACATTCATTGTTAATGTCCTGTGTCTAAGTGAGTTCAGTTCTGGCAGGCCCAACACAGCAGTTATCTATTTGATCAACTGACCTTCAATTAATATATTTCTGTGGTGGCCCCCAATGGAGAAATATCCTGCCCAAGTTTGGGTAGCCAGAAGGCTTCCAAACTGGAATGGGAATCTGGTATCCTAACTTCCCATTCAGTGCTAACTTCCCAGATGACTGCTCTAAGAAGCCAGAGGCTTCAAAAAGAAAGGGAGACTCAGACCATTACCTCGTTTAAACAAACAGGGGCCTCTCTCCTAACGAAGCTGTCAGGGCAGGCTTTGCTGAAGGTGGCTGTGAAACCTGGTACTGTTTTCTGGGAAAGCATCTGTGGTTTGGTGTATGTTAGACAAGCAGTTTTCAAAATGCCTCTGACTTTCCTCCCAGTCCTTCGCAGTAATTCTGTTTTCATTTAAACTCTGCAAATTCTCAATTTTCCATTTTATCAGAACTAGAGAAAGCTTGGCAGGCAAGTAAAGTATAATTGTGATTTCAAAAGAGAATTTGTAACTTACTTAAAAGACTGTTCAAGGTCTTTAGTAGCAGCTCTTTGCCAAGCAGTGAGAGCAGTGCTAATTAACACTGT
>SJYA01005597.1:6511-24746 GCA_006410615.1 Neotragus moschatus | reverse complement strand
TGAGTAAACTCCAGGAGTTGGTGATAGACAGGGAGGCCTGGCATGCTGTGATTCATGGGGTCGCAAAGATTCGGACAGGACTGAGGGACTGAACTGAACTGAACTGAACAAGGGGTTAGTCAGCTGTTAATGGTGCTGTTTGAACCTGTTCTGTAGATACATCCCTGACATGGTCTGGGTGGGAAGCTTCCCAGAGCCCGTGGAAGTCCAGGAGATGCACTTTGAAGGCACAGATCAGCCACTCACGGGAAATGTGACTTCTGAAATTGGAGGGTCACCGTGAGAAGTCCTGAGCATGCTGAGGTTCAGAGCCGTGTCCTGACAGCATCAGTGGGTGTAGCTAGGACTGGGAAGGCCTTGGGTTTGAGTGAGGATTTAGTTGAAGGCTTCCCGGGTGGCTCAGTGATAAAGAATCTGCCTGCAAGTGCAGGGAGACACAGGAGATGCAGGTTCAATCCCTGGATGGGGAAGCNTGCTGAGGTTCAGAGCCGTGTCCTGACAGCATCAGTGGGTGTAGCTAGGACTGGGAAGGCCTTGGGTTTGAGTGAGGATTTAGTTGAAGGCTTCCCGGGTGGCTCAGTGATAAAGAATCTGCCTGCAAGTGCAGGGAGACACAGGAGATGCAGGTTCAATCCCTGGATGGGGAAGCTCCCCTGGAGGAGGAAATGGCAGCCCACTCCAGTATTCTTGCCTGGAGAACCCCATGGACAGAGGAGCCTGGAAGGCTACAGTCCATATGGTTACAAAAGAGTCAGACATGGCTGAGCACACACAGTGAACAGAGAAATATGGAAGAACAGGTAGAGACCCTAATTGTGACCCTAGAATCTCCCTACCCCAGACGCAGCCCCATTCATGAGGCTCCCTTCTGAACTTGACATGTTAGGTCCTTAGAGCATGCCAGTTATATGGAGTTGTTTAAAAATGGCTGTTAAATTTTGGGCTTTCAGGTGGCACAGTGGTAAAGAATCCGCCTGCCAATGCAGGAAACACAGAAGATGTGAGTATGATCCCTGAGTTGGGAGGATTCCTCTGGAGAAGGGAATCGTTACTCACTCTAGTATCCTCGCCTGGAGAATCCCATGGACAGCGGAGCATGGCGGGCTACAGTCTGTGGGGTTGCACAGAGTTGGACATGACTGGGGACACGCACGTACACAATTGGAGGACCAGAGAACCAAGCCAAAGCCTGCAAAAGGGGTGAAACAGAACACAGGCTGGCAACCAGGCAGATGGAACTTGAGGCCCTGGGGATAAGGAGGCAGGAGTCAGATTCTGGAACCCTGGGGTTGGGAGCTGATTCTTCCAGGGGTGGAAGAGTCCTCCGGGGTCTCCCACCCCTGGGGGGCATGGCGCCAGAGCAGGGCCAGAGCGGAGTGAAGCCTCCACCCCAGCATCTTCCGTAGGGCAGATTATAACAACCAAGTGCAGTCACTCTGCAGGAGTCAGAGGAAAGCCGGTACTACCAGGTCTGTCCGGGCTGGGGAAGGGCGGGGTGTTGTTTCCATCAAGGGTTCCTGTGACCTTCCTTCCCTGCCCCCAAGCTGGGTCCCACGCCTTGACACATGCCCAGCGCCGCATGGGACTGCCACAGTGGACCTCAGGTCTCCATCCAACTTGGCTTTGAACTCCAAAGGGTTTTTGGAAGCTGATTCCAACAGAGCAGCCCCACACTATCTGGGAAGAGAGAACGAGGAACAAGAAGCCTATGGACAAATACAACCTGAAGCGGGAGGGGGCAGAACTTCAGCAGTAACAGTTAGGGACTACTATCTCTAGACCTTAGGGAGGCATGTGAGGTGGAACTGATGCAGCTTGCGCCCATCTCTCTGGCCCTCTGAAGCCCGCAGGCACGCTGAATTGCCACCAGGCAGGGCTGCCCAGGTGGCTCAGTGGTAAAGAATCTGCCCGCCAATGCAGGAGACATTAGTTTGTTCTCTGGGTCAGGAAGATCCCCTGGAGAAGGAAATGGCAACCCACTCCAGTATCCTTGCCTGGGAAATCCCACGGACAGGGGAGCCTGAAGGGCTACTGTCCATGGAGTCACAGAAGAGCGGGACATAACAGTGACTGAGTACAGACGCATGCAGACGTGACTTCAGTTCAGGTAGCTCACACAGCTTCTCTCCGCCCTCATCCTCTCTGCAATGTCCCTGCAATGTCCCTAATTCTTAGCCAGCTCCTCCTCATCCTCCCAGACTCAACCTGGTGTCACCCCCTCTGGGGAGCCCTCCTTGACCTTCACACAGAGCTAAGTAGTTAATTCTTGCTGTTCCACTGGGATACAGGTGCATTCCAGGTACAGTACTCGTCACTTGGATGCAATCGCAGGTATTGTCTCACCTGTTCCTGCACCTTTTCTTCCTGCATACAGTCCTGGGCTTTAGCATTGTGTCTGACACATGGAGGAGCTTCATGATCTTAGAGACCAGATGGGGGAAGAAGATGAAGGAGGAGGATCCAGAGAGGAGGGTGGGAAGGAACATGGGGCTGGGAGTGGGGAGGGCACGCTTGGATGGGCTTGGGGGGCCATGGATGGAACTTAGGAGATGGCCATAAGCTCTGGTGGTGGTGGGCGGGGCCAGGTGGGACTGGGTCACATGGTCAGAGATATGGAGGGGGCGTCTGGTCCCAGGTACAAGGTGGCTGAGAGCGGGAGAGCAGGGATGGGATGGAGTAGGAGCCTGGGGAGGAGGTGAAGGCTGAAGACGGGAGAGGCAGAGCCTCTGGAAGGCGGGATGGAGCAGGAGGCAGAGTGGAAGAGAAGGGTTGGCCTGATCCAGAGGCCTGGCCGAAGGCACGGAAGAGCCCCGTCCAGGGCATTAGGGGCAAGTATCCTGCCTCCTGAGGCCCGTGGGTGCCCAGATCTCTGTCCTCACAGCGTGTGCATTCAGGTGGTGTTTTCCATTCCCCTGAGAGTGGGGCTCAGCCTTGGGGTAACCCTGGGACACTGCTCTGCTTCCTGCCTCCTCCTCGCTGCCATCCCTGAGGACCCCACATTCCCTGGGGCAAGTCTGAGCACATAGTGGGTGGAAATGTTTCCCCAAGTATGTCCACTTCCTAAGCCCCAAACTTGTGAAGGTGACCTTATTTGGAAATGGAGTCTTTGCAGATGTAATCTGGTTGAGATGAGGTCATCCTGGAGTGAGGAGGGCCCTAGATCAGAGACTTGTGTCTTTAGGAGGAGAGAGCCGTGTCTTGGAGACACACAGATGCACGGGGAGCAGGCCACGTAAAGACGCAGGCGGAGAGTCGAGTGAGGTGGCCACAAGCCCGGGAAAGCCAAGGAAAGCCTGGGAAAGCCAAGGAAAGCCTGGGAAAGTCAAGGATTGTTGGTGGCTCCCAGAAGCTGGAAGTGGCACAGAGGGGCTCCATCCTGGAGTCTTCGGAGAAAACACAGTCCTGACCACACCTGATTCTTGCACTTCTGGCACTTGAACTGGAAGAAAGTATATTCTCATTGTTTTAAGCCACCAAGCTTGCGGTCCTTTGTTATGGCAGCCCTGGGACAAGAACACAGGCTGAACCACTTAGTGTTGAAGGAGGAGGCTGTGAGTCCAACCTGAGTCACATCCCCACCTTGCCAGGGTTGAGCTGTGTGACCTTGAATAAGTTACTTAACGTCTCTGTGCCTTGGTCTCCCCCTGAGTTGTGGAAGGGCTGAGTTAGTGAGTCTCCAGCGTTAGATGGTGGACAGGTGCCCAGCATGATGTAAGCCCCTGAGTGCTAGTTCTATGTTTCAGAATTTAAGTTTCCCATTCACTTCAGCGCTGGCATGGACTCTCAGGACACACACTTGTTCTGTGCCATCTTATGGGGGCTCATTTTATGCACCACAGACCAGGCAGCTTAAACAACAGAGCTTTATGCTCTCAGAGTTCTGGGGGCCAAAAGTCCAGAATCAAGGAGTCAGCAGGGCCGTGGTGTCTCTAAGGCATCTAGGGGAGCTAGAAGGTCCTCCCTGACCTTTTCCAGCTTCCATGGGAGCCTGGCCTTCCTCGGTTTCCAGACACATCACTCCACCCTCCACCCTCGCTGTGCGTCCTCGATGTCTCCATCTCTCTTTCCTCGTGATCTCAGTGGTCAGATCAGAGACTGGCTCCTCAGTGACCTCATGTTAACCTGATGACATCTACGAAGAGCCGGTTTCCCAAGGCGGCCACAGTTGTCGGTGTTGTGGTCAGGACTCCAGTGTGTCTTGTGGGGGACACAATTTGCCCCACAGCACTGTTTCTTGTGAAAATGGTGGGGAGGTATTTTCACTTCAGGCACTTAATAGATTTTTTTTTTTTAATGTATTTTATGCTTGAGCATTGGACACCCAGTGGAACGTGTGTTAAAACAGGTGCTGAGTGTAGATCGCTACTGTGTGAGGTTTCATGAATAGTTGGCTCAGACACTCAGTCGTGTCCGACTCTTTGTGGCTCCTTGGACTGTAGCCCATCAGGCTCCTCTGTCCATGGGATTCTCCAAGCAAGGATAGTGGAGTCCGTTGCCATTTCCTTATCCAGAGGATCAGAAATTGACCTATCTCCATGTGCCCTCTTCTTGTCTGGAGAATTCCATGAACAGAAGAGCCTGGCCAGCTACAGTCCATGGGGTTGCAGAGTCAGACACAACTGAGCAGCTATCACACACACATACACACACACACACGCATGTGCCCAGAAACTTCCCAGCTTTCGACTTCATGGGATTCACTCGTTCCTTTGTTCGTTCAGTGATCGTTGCATCCTTTGCATTCTAGCATCCATGGAAGATACAACGGAATATGAGGCCTTGGTCCTCTAACTCTGGTCCAGCTTTTTCTGGCTTGAACTTGTCCTGAGCATCTTTTTCCAATTTTTGAAAGTTCTGTTTTCTGTTCCAAATCAAGCTGGTTTCCCATGCCCTTCTCCCCATGCCCAGGTGGGAGACACACAAGCTTCTGTTTGTGTCTTGCTTGCAGCTGGATCTGGTGGAACCATCATTCCTGAGGATCTCTGCTGTGGGTGGATGGGACTGCTACTTTACTAACCACTGTGATTTCACAAGCTACCCATGTGCGTGGTGACTCAGGCATCAGTGGAATTCAAAATCTTTGTGAAGAACAAACTTTTGCACAGCGAAGGGAAGCATAAGTAAAACAAAAAGACAACCTACAGAGTGGGAGAAAAAACAATGCAACTGACAAGGGCTTAATCTCTAAAATATACAAATAGCTCATACAACTCAATAATAAAAAAGAAAATGGCTCAATAAAAGAGTGGGCATTTCTCCAAAGAAAACACACAGACGGTGACTAGGCACATGAAAAAGTGCTGGACATCATTCATTGTTAGAAAAATGCAAATCAAAACTACAGTGAGGTATCACCTCATACCAGCCAGAATGGCCATCATTAAAGAAGTCTACAAATAATAAATGCTGGGGAGAGTGTGTAGAAAAGGCACCCTTCTATTGGTAAGAATGTCAGGTGGTGTAGCCCCTATGGAGAACAGTATGGCAGTTCCTTAAGAAGCTAAAAATAGGGTTACCATATGATCCAGCAATCCCACTCCTGGGCATATATCCAGACGAAACTCTAATCCACAAAAATCCACGCTCCCCTAGGTTCACAGCGTCACTATTCATAATGGCCGAGATGTGGAGACAACCTACATGTCATGGAGAAATGAACAGATAAAGGTGAGATGGTGCGTATCTATGGTGGCATGCCACTCGCCATGAAAAGGAAAGAGACGATGCCATTTGCAGCAATGTGGCTGGACCTAGAGATCAGCATACGAAGTGCAGTAAGCCTGAGAAAGAAATCACTTATAGAATCTAAAGTATGATACGAAGGAACTTATAAAACAGAAACAGACTCACAGACATAGATAAAAAGCTTAAGGTTTTCAAGGGGAAGGGTGGAAAGAGGGATAAATTAGGAGTCTGGAATCAGCAAATACAAACTTCTAGATATAAAATAGATAATAAGTACCTACTGTTTAGCACAGGGAACTGCATTCAATATTCTGAAAAAAAGTAAAGAAAAAAGCCCATGTCATATGAATAAAGCAGTGTCGGCCACTTAAGATCTCAGATGAGTGCCATTCTACAGGAAAAATAATAAATATAGTGTATTTGGTTCTCCAGAGAAACATAACAGATAACCAACCGGGTAACAGGGTGTGTGTGTGTGTATCTATGTCTAGATCAAGAGAAATAAATATTTAAGGAATTATCTTACATATTTAAGGGGACTGGCCAATCCAAAATTTTCAGGGTGGGCTGACCAACTGGTGACTCAGAAGAACTGCATTTTGAGCCCAAAGTCTGTTTTGGCAGGATTCCCTCTTCCTTGGGGGAGGTCGTTCCTTTTTCTTTGTCTTTCACTGATTGGATGAGTGTGTTGTGTGTGTGTGTGTGTGTGTGTGTGTGTGCGCTCAGTCGCTCAGTCTTGTCCAGTTCTTTGCAACTCCATGGACTGTAACCCATGAGGCTCCTCTGACCACAGGGATTTTTCAGGCAAGAATACTGGTGTGGGCTGCCATGCCCTTCTCCAACGGATCTTCCCAACCCAGGGATCAAACCCACATCTCCTGTGTCTCCTGCATTGGCAGGTGGGTTCTTTACCACTAGTATCACGTGGGAAGCTGATTAGATGAGACTCCCCTCCCCCAATACAGACAGCAATTTGCTTTACAAAGTCTACTGATTAAATGTTAATCTCATCTAAAAACTACCTTCAAATAAACATCCAAAATCATATTTGGCTAAAATCTGGATACCACAGCCTAGCCAAGTTGACATGTAAAACTATGACTAATCAGATTTAAAATTCAGCTTTATTTTTAAAAATGAGTTCAGTTTTTGTAAGCCTCCCAGTGGAAATGAACAATGCAAGAATGAGAATAAGGAAGGCTCATCACTGAAAATGATGACACGTGGGTTTCTCAGACCTTGGCTGCGATATCTGTGCAGGACGGATGTGCAGCTGTAACTGCGTCATCAACAGACACTCCTGTCTTCAGTCCCACCTACGCGCAAGTGATCGGGCAAGTACGTTACTCATGCCCTCTTCATTTTGCTGTTGTTTTTCGGTCGCTAAATCATGTCTGATTCTTTGAGACCTCATGGACTGCGGCATGGAAAGCTTCCCTGTCCTTCACCATCTCCTGGAGCTTTCTCAAACTCATGTCCACTGAGTTGGTGATGCCATCCAACCCCTCATCCTCTGTCATCCCCTTCTCCTCTTGCCTTCAATCTATCCCAGTATCACGGTCTTTTCTAATGAGTTGGCTCTTCCCATTAGGTGGCCAAAGTATTGGAGCTTCCGCTTTAGCATCAGTTCTTCCTATGAATATTGATTTCCTTTAGGATTGACTGGTTTGATCTCCTTGGAATCCAAGGGACTCTCAAGAGTCTTCTCCCATTTTTCTTATTGCTTTTTTCCCTTATCAGGATGAAAATACAATGGAATTAATGATAATTCATGAGAATGTGGCAATTCATAAGCATTGCCATAGCTAAAAGTACCACAGGTTGTCAATGATAGGCCGATGCACTGGACATGTCTATCCCAGGCTGGATGCCTGACAGATATGAATCAGGAAGTGCTAGGGGCCGTTGAGTCATTGTTGGGTGTGGGAGCCATCCTATGCATAGTAGGAGGTTGTGCAGCATCGCTGGCCCCACAACCTGTGAGATGTCAGTAGCAACCCTCTTAGTTTTGACAACCAAAAGCATCTCCAGCTGTTGCCCACTGTCCCCTGGCTAGAGGGGGCCCCAGAGCATCAGGTGTGGGCAGCAAGATCCAGGGTGTGTAGGGGGTGGGAGAATCCCAGGGGTCACTGCAGGCTGAAGCTACGAGGCCGCACAGACTGTGCACAGGGAAGTCAATGACTTTGGTGGAAGGTAGAGGTGGTTCAAATGTGGACAGGGGCCCAGGCACTGCAGGGTTTGGAGCTCTCATGTTGGGAGTTGGTCTGCAGATCCAGAGGTCATCAGCAGTCCATTCTGGTCCAGACCTTTCCTTCCCATCCAGAGCCTCAGGGTGGGCTTGCTTCAGGAAACCTGCGGCCTTCACCACCGTAAGTACTTGATTAAGACCAGCCGAAATGCCACCATCCCTGGAGACCCAGCCCCAGGCAGCAGCACCAGCTGTGTGGTCTGCACTGTCTCCCTCTCTGGAGAGCATGGGAGTGCACAACTGGAGAGGCACCTTACTGAACCATTCCTGCTTCAGTACAGGGCCCATGAAGGACTTCTGTACTCACAAGTGATCCACACGCCCAGGCACTGGGACTTCCCCCTGAGGAGCCTTCCCAGACGGCTGAGTGTGTCTTACAGAAACTCAGGGATGCTCAGGGCATCATAGAGGTGACATGCAGGAAAATGAGCACCAGCAGACTGAGGTGCTGTCCCACCCCACTACTCATGAGCAGCCCGGATAAGAAAATGCAGAGCTTCCATTTTCAAAAACAGGCTGAGCAGACTCCAGAGAAGAGATACAGACCCCGAATGAACACAGGAAAAGATGCTCAACATCAACTGTCATCAGGGAAAAGAACAGTAACATGATCATGAGATACCGCTAGTATCTACTGTTGTATCTCTAAGTTGTGTCCGGCTCTTTTTCGATCCCATGGGCTGTAGCCCACCAGGCTCCTCTGTCCATGAGACTTCCCAGGCAAGAAAGTGGATGGCTTGCCATTTCCTCCTACAGGGGATCTTCCTGGCTCAGGGACTGAACGCACATCTGTGTTGCAGGTGGATTTTTTGCCACTGAGCCACTTAGGAATCCCAGCAGGTATCCATTCTCCCCCCAAACTCCCCTCCCATCGAAGCTGCCACACAATATTGAGCAAAGTTCCCCATGCTATACAGTAGGTCATCTTGGTTACCCATTTTAAATATAACAGTGTGTATATGTCCATCTCAAACTCCCTAACTATCCCTTCCTCCCATCTTTCCCCTCAACCTCGGGCAGACATAAGTTCGTTCTCTAAGTCTGTGAGTTAGTTTCAGGTGTGCAACACAACTACTTCTGTATATATTGCGAAATGAGTAAATTTTATCAGCTATACCTTTGATCTCAATAAATCCATCTTAGAGAGGAAAACATAAAGAATGCAAAGCAAGCTCTTCTTCAGAAGATGTGAAGACTCAAGGTCACAGGATCCTGAAATCTTCTGAAACCTTGGGACTTTCTTGGTGGTTCAGTGGCTGAGACCCTGCACTCTCAATGCAGGGGACCTGGGTTTGGTCTCTGGGTATGGAATTAAATTCCACATGATGCAACTGAGAGTTTCCATGCTGCAAGTAAAGAGCCCACTTGCCACAACTAAGACCTGGTACAGCCACAAAATAAATACTTAGAAAATCATCTGAAATCTCACCATGGAAGGGGAGCAGGTTTCGCCATCCCCAAGTATGCCACTTGCAAATGAATATTTTGAGCTAAACGCAATCAGTCCCCAGCAGATTCAGGAAAGGCTCTGTACCTCCTCCTTTGCCTGCTTACATTGGAGAGGGAGCTTATACCAGAAAGACAGCGCTCACCAAGGAAACTTTCCTACCTAAGAAGCTTACCTGCCTAACAGGGCAGCTCCTGTTTTCCAAGCATCTCCTCTGCCTTCATGTGAAGGGTCCCTCTGCCCTTACCTGATTGTCTTTTGAGTCTTTGTGTCTTTCTGGGGCTTCTGTACGTAAGTCATTTTGTTTGCCACTTTTCCTGTGCATTAATGGATTTAATGATCAGACCAGCCAAAGAACCTGAATGAGCAGTAGGAAAAACTTTCTTCCCCTGTACTACACGCCCTGGAGAAACGCGGAGGAGGACAGAGTTTCAGAGCAAAAACCTCAGGAATCTTTTCATTTCCGGGTTTTAGGTTTTTTGTTTGTTTAAATATTTATTTGTTTATTTGGCTATGCTGAATGTTAGTTGTGTCATGGGGGAATCTAGTACCCTGACCAAGGATGGAATCCTGGCACCCTGCATTGGAAGCGTGGAGTCTGAGCCACTGGACCACCAGGGAAGTCCTCAGATTTTAGGTCTGGGGCCTGAGTTGCCTTATCTATTTAAACATAAGACGTAGGGAGGCTTTCTTGGACTGTTCTAGCCTCCATCATGCAAGGATCCTTCTTCCGACTCCTTGCTGAACCTTTCGTATAGACAATTTTTCCATAAGCAAAGG
The DNA here is from genome assembly GCA_006410615.1 of Neotragus moschatus. Taxonomy (NCBI): domain Eukaryota; kingdom Metazoa; phylum Chordata; class Mammalia; order Artiodactyla; family Bovidae; genus Neotragus; species Neotragus moschatus. Next base: position 14,586 of record SJYA01005597.1, on the reverse strand, counting down.
TATTAGGAAAAGATATTTTTGGAAGCACTGCTTTATGAAGACTTACTCTCTTTGGATATTTCTATACAAGGCTACATGGATGGTGAGATCACTCGTTTTGGTGAATATTTTTGAAGTGAAGCATCAAAACCAATGCTATGATGTTTGTACACCTTGAAATAAAACATTAGTGGGAAAACTGTATCTGTTGGGAGCCCACATTGGACCCTGAACCTCAGAAAAGGGAAAAGCGAGATGGTTGTGACTGTGCTGGGCAGGGCTCGGCCTCCTGCCTCCCCACTCCTGGGTTTGCCCCTACTTCTCCCCCACCCCTCTGCACACTTCCACCTGCCCCAGGCCCACCACACGTGGGAAGAACTGCCATCCCATGGGTCCCTGGCACTTCTTGTGGGAGGGCAGGGCACAGGGCCCTGAAGGTCAGCCTGGGAGCCTTGGGCTTGTTCCGGGAGGAGCTCAGGTTGTGGGCCTGCCCCCTCATCCTGGCCCAGAGACTGTTGCTGCCACTTTTTGGATCTTTCTTTGGGAGGTAGGGTCAGGTCAGGAGGTGCTGTGCTGGGGCTAGTCGGCCCCTTCTCCTTGCAGCTGGGCAGAAGCCAGTGTCAGTCCCGTCTCCAGACCTCGGTTGTGGCCTCTGGACCAGCTTTCTCCAGACACCTGCCTCTGGGGACTGGAGCCAGCAGCGCCTTTCCTGGATGTGAAAGTGGTGACGAGGCAGCATCTGGCCTTTGTTCTCAAATAGCTCCCACTCACACGGGCATTTCCAGGTTCCCATCCACACAGCACCTCCCCAGACCACAGCTTCGTCCCATGGGCCCCGTGCTAGAGGAGGCCTGAGATGGAAGGCTTGTAGGGGATTCCTGGGTTGGGAAAGATTGAGGGCAGGAGGAGAAGGGGATGACAGAGGATGAGATGGTTGGATGGCATCACCGACTCAATGGACTTGAGTTTGATCAAGCTCAGGAGATGGTGAAGGACAGGGAAGCCTTGCATGTCTATGAGGTCGAAAAGAGTTGGACACGACAGACCAACTGAACAACAGCAACCTGGGTCTCTGAGAAGCTTATCTGAGGCTGCAGGACCTCCAGAGAACACAGTCTGGACCACCGTCTGTCTGAGGTTGCCTGAAGGTGGGCTCTGCAGTTTGTTACTTGGTGTCATACAGGCTCAGCAGCTGCTACATTTAAAACATTTTAAAGACATCTGGGGAATTCTCTGGTGGTCTAGTGGTTAGGACTCTGCACTTTCATTGCTGAGGGCCCAGGTTCAACTCCTGGCTGGATGGGGAACTAAGGTCCTACAAGCTGTGCAGCACAGACAACTAAAATAAAAATTAAAAATAGAAGAAGACCATTTTTCTGGGATGGGTTTAAGTTCACAGCGATACTGAGAGATTTCCCATAAACCCCCTTTCTCTACTCAGGCGCACCTTCCCCACGATTGACACCGCCCCCAGATGGCATATTTGTCACCACCAATGAGCGTGCATTGACTCATCATTCTCATCCAAGGTCCGTAGTTCACATTAGGGGCCACACTGAAAAGGAACCTTGGAAACTGTTATAAACATTTTTTTAACAAAAAGTTGCGTTCAGCAACGAGGTCATCATTGTGACCTTGAGATTTACTTGGGGGCAGTAGTGGAGGTGATAGGCTGATTAAAGTTGGTTTAAGAATGCAAGGCAAGGCATTAGGACACACTTGCATTAGGACAGCAAGTGTGTGTGAGTTTGAGTGTGTGTTGTGTGTGTCGTGTGTGTGTGCGTGTATGAGTGTGTGTGTGTGTGACTGTGTTGTGTGTGTGTGTGTATGAGTGTGTGTCATGTGTGAATGTGTGTGAGAGTGCGTGTCGTGTGTGTGTGTATGAGTATGTGTGTGTGTGACTGTGTGTGTGAGTGTGTATGTATGAGTCTGTGTGTGTGTGTCATGTGTGAATGTTGTGCGTGAGTGTGTGTGTGTGAGTGTATGTGTGTGTCACGGGGTTGGGGAACAGAGAAGGCAGGATGGTGTCCAGACCGTATGTGAAGGTCAAGGGTTCGGTGGTTTTTCATATAGGGAAGAGTCTAACTGCTGAGTGATTATTTTTAGATGAAAGTACACGTGAAAAACACTTCGGACTGTGCTTAACACATGTAAAGGCTCCGTCCATGTGAGCTGTGATCGCTGGCACTACGCTGCCAGGAAAATTTGCCTCTCCCTCCTGCTCACGGGCCATGGGGAGCTCAGAGCCCCCTCCCTCCTTCTTGCTCATCTCTGCTCCCCAACATCGGGGCGGGCGGCCCCTCCCCGCCCACAGACACAGCTGTGGGTTTAGCCTTAAAGAGAGAAATCTTTGTGCTTCCTGGGCTGATCTAGGTCTGAACTGAGGGACATAGTGGTCCTAGAGCCAGGGGAAGGTGGGCAGCCTGAGCACTCGGGCTGTCTGGACTGAGATGCACAATGAGGGGTGGTGATGTCTAGTCCTGATTCGAGGCCAGAACAAAGTCTCCCGGAAAGACAAGGAGACGAGGGAGTCCCCCACTGATGCGCGCAGGCTTCAGTTGAGTCTAAGTATTTTGAGAGAGGGCTCGTAGTCCTAGCTTATCAACTTCCTCGTTTCCACACCCACCCTCGCCTTCTCTGCTCCTGGGTATACGGGGCAACCTTAAACTCTGGACACACAGTGACACCGTCTCACACTCACTGAGGCTGAAGGTGTCCCCGATGACATTCTCCATCCTCCGCCTCTTTTTCCAGACACGAAGGCACTCGGTACCAGGGTGTGCAGCACACGAATATAGGAATTATTTTTGTCTTTTTTTCACCATGAACCATCTTTTTACCATTTTAACTGTGCAGGCTTAAAAAAATTCTTTTTTCATATTATAATTGTCTGCACTCAGAAGAGCCAACAGTGTTACTCATTGTCACCAAAACCCAGATGGTATTTTTATTCTATGCTCAAATTGGCTTCCGCGCTTCTTTCCAGGCCCTGTAAGCGCCTTAAAATTTCCATTTATCGGGTCAAGCTGTTCTTTAATCATCAGAAAGTGCAGGACATGCGTATGACTTAGTCTCTTTCAAACTGAGATAAAGGAAAGTGTTGTTTTTTTTTTTAAACATCTATGAAAGTTCATCTGTTTTAAGAAGAGGAAAGAAATGAGTTAGTTTCTAATACAGGGTGCTTCCCAGACGGCTCAGTTGTTGAAAAAATATCCACCTGCCTATGTAGGAGACACAGGAGATTTGGGTTCAATCCCTAGGTTGGGAAGATACCCTGGAGAAGGGAATGGCAACCCACTGCAGTATTCTTGCCTGGAAAAAAAATTCCATGGACAGAGGAGACTGGCAGGCTATAGTCCATGGAATCACAAAGAGGCAGACATGGCTGAGCAGGCACACACACACTCTAATACAGGCGTCCCTGGGTAACCTCCGGGATGCATCTTGGGACCTTCCTCAGATGCCCAAATCCAACTCGAGTCTCACAGTTGCCCCGCAGAATCCGTGGGTTCTGCATCTTCGGAGGCAGAAAGCTGGCTTCATAGCTCATACTCGATAAAGAGTGATTTGCAGGTGGCCCTGGGAGGCAGAAGGTGATCTGAGTCCAGCTGAGCCTTGACAGAGGGCATGTCTCCACTTTCCCTGTGGGCAAGGTGGTGGACAGGGCCTCAGAGAACACGACAGGTTTGGACTCCTAGATTAGCAGGGCACAGTTGCACCCCACAAGGCTGGTTCACAAATCAATTCCTCTTGGTTCCCGAGAAAAGGTTGAAAGACTTTGGAGATGGATGGGAGCCTGGAGGTCTCTAGTTCCACTGGCTCACCTTTTTGGATGGGGAGCTAAACAGTCCAGCCTGGGGGCAGCCTCAAGACCAGAACTCAGACCTTGACTCTAGGGCTCTTTCTACAAGGGCAAGAAGACTGCAGAGAGCCTCTCCAGCCTGCGAGAGGAGTCTTTGCTTATCCTGTGATGAAGCCTCGGTGTCAGGGTAAAGCCAGGCCTCCCATGGGAGGGTGAACTTGCTGGAAGAGGCGCCTGGTATCCAGGTCTAGACTGGCATGGTCTTACCCTTGGCTTTTCCTTCCCCAGCTCTGAATGTCTTTGCAGATCCTGGTGTTGGTGCCTTCAGCCCCAGAGTTGTGGAGTATGGGACATTCTCCCTTAACTCTGCAGTATAGTGGCTGTCCACTCCCTCCCCAGCATTTGTGATGCATAGAACAGTAGCCTGACTCTGTGGCTCACCTTTGATTTCCGGCCTCCTGGGCCTGCACGGTTGAGCCATGTCCCGATTCCTGTAAACCTAGAGTCCGCCGAGGAGGGGCTTGCTTAAAAAAAGCAGTCATGGTGCAGTCACATGAAGCAGACCTGTGGCTGGCGCTGATCTGAGAGGCTTAAGAGGGCTCAAGAAACTCAAGATTGGTGGTGAACTTATTTTAGGCTAAATGGTCCAAAATGAGAGTTCCTGCACTTAACTAGAAAAATGAAGTGTTCCTAAAATTAGATTACTTTTTTCCCTCCCAGAAACACCAAAACCTTGGCCCTTTGAGCCACTGAAGCTCTGTTAATTATAGCTCCCAGGAGCCAGTCATCTGAACCAGATATTAATGTCCCTCTGCTCTGGCGAAATGCAGAGGAGTGGGAGAAACATTCTCAGAAATGTTGAAGTGTAGTTCCATTAAATTATTAGCCGGGTCTTAAATAGAGGATGGTGATAAGAGTCCTGCTTCGAGAGGTGCTATGGGCTGAATTGTGTCCCCAGAGAATTTATATATTGAAAATCTTCACCCCTAGTATCTCCGAACATGACCTTATTGGAAGTAAAGTCTTTGAAGAGATGATTAAGCTGAAATTAGGTCCAATCTGATTGGTGTCCTTCTAAGAAGAGGAGGTCAGCACACAGTGGCACATAAGGGATCACCGTGTAAGGACCCCAGGAGAGGATGACCATACACATTGACGAGAGAGGCCTCAGAGGAGCCACCCTGGCTGGTACCTCAATCTGGGATTTCCAGTCTCCAGAGCTGTGAGAGAATGAGGTCCTCTTGTCGAAGCCACCAGTTCTGCGGTATTAGTCAGCAGCCACAGTTGACTAACAGGCTGGGGATAGACACTCAGAAGCAGTGTCTGACACCAGTTAAGGGTCCCACGGATGCTGCAAGCTCCAGGACCAGGGTTGGGGCAAGACTGAACGACTACCACTTTCGTTTCCATACACCTTAATAGGAAGACTGTGCCACCATAATGTGCAACTTTGATCCTCATCACATGTTAACTGTGGACGGAAGGAGAAGACTGGTAGTGAGCATCACCCTCATATCTTTTGGACATCTGTGAGAGGTTGCCGGTACCCACTCCTGCATCCACCTTCCCCTTCCTTTGGAGCAATAGCATACCAGTTTCATTTGAGGTTTGAGTGTGCTCGGCTTTTTCTAGTCTCTTGGCCCTCGTATGACGTTCTGCCAAGGGAATGTCCATGAAAATGTGGGAATTCTGTTCAGTCTCCTCCAAAGGGAGGAGGCACTTCTCTCGCATCCCCCTGCTTCTTTCTTTCCACTGCCTGGAATGTGGATGCCATGACCGGAGGTCCAGCAGCCATCTGTTCCATGAGTTGACTCTGAGAAACCACATGTGGCAGAACAGAAAAACAGAAGCAACACGGGGGTCCATTGACTTCAGGAAACTGTTTTGTCTGCCCTGTAGTGTTTGCTTTGGACTTCTTTTACATCAGAGAATTAAACCTTTGTGCCTTTAAGACACGGTCACCAGATCTTTGCTATACTCAGCTGAACTGAATCCTAACGTTTTCCATGAACTGAGATCAAATGAAGAATCTTTGGTACAAAGAGGTTTAAAAAAGCACATGAGCACACTTTTGGTGACTAGACATTCCACCTTCTTTCCTGCTGCCCCATGTGGTCTGAAAGTCACTGAGTTAAATGGGGCTGGTGAACTCTGAAGAGTGGGGTGTCCTTCTGCTTCCCATATTTACCACTTTCCGTTCATGATGGAAATGAAAGCCCCCAGAAACTCATGCGTCAGCAGCCCTGAAGCCCCACTTGCCCCACAGAGGAAGCCCTTTGGGACCCAGGCAGCTGTGCCACGCAGCAGCGAGTATGAGGAGCTGCTGATGGAGAAACTGTGAACAACTTTTTCCTTTCCTTGTTTTCTTGGCTTTTGCACGATCTTAATCCATGTTAGCATTTCCATGTGTTTTTCTCTGTAAAATGAGTGACTTTGGAAGTCAGTTGGAGCTTCACAGTTTGGAAAAAGAAGTGGGGTGAAGGAAGGGTAAGACCTGGGTGGGATCAGCCCTGGGAGTGGCCCAGGCCCTCAGCGCCCACTGTGTCTCCAGGCAGGTGCCAGTCACGATGGTGAGGTGTGTGTGAAAGAGACCCCCAAAGGCATCCCAGAAGGTCAGCACAGGGGGCCAAGTTTCCCATGGCCATGGTGCGGGGACTCGCCCCAGGCAACAACGGGACTCTGGCTCAGCTGCAAGTAGAGTGGCTACTAATAAGGGCAGGGCCAGAGCCATGAGCCCAGAAGACACTCAGTAATAGCTGCTGATTGACGGAAGGTATCTGTGGTCAAACCAGATGGCTTATTTCAAAACAGCAGCCAGACCAGGCACAGCTGGGATCTTCACACTCAAAGAGGCTCTCTTTCCCCATCTCTAAGGGGTTAGAATTCTTACAGATGCTGTGAGGGCCTGGTGTGTGTGTGTGTGTGTGTGTGTGTGTGTGTGTGCTCAGTTGTGTCCTACTCTTTGCAACCCTGTGGACTGTAGCCCAGAATGCTCTTCTGCCCATGGGATTTCCTGGGCAAGAATCCTGGAGTGGCTTGCCATTTCCTCCTCCAGGGGATCTTCCTGACCCAGGGGCTGAGACTGCATCCCCTACACCTTCTGCATTGGCAGGTGGATTCTTTACTACTAGCGTCACCTGGCAAGACCGGGAGACCCAGTTACATCCAGAGGCTGCTGTGGCCTAGTCACGCCCCAGAGATAAGGATTTAAAAGGTGAGGGCCTAGAAGAAAGTCCTTGGTGTCAGGCTTTCCTCTGGGGGTCCTGACAGTTGAGGCTCAGCCCTGGGGGCACTGGCTCCCATCCAGCCTAAGCTGATCCAGGTGAGATGCTCTCTGGCCGCCTGGTGTTCCCAGGACTGGCCTAACCTGACAGGTCAGGTACCGTGCCCTCATGGGAGTGGTTCACCTTGAACCTGTCCCTCCAGGAGGGTGGCTGGTGGGGAACCACCCTCACCCAGCCCTATTCTCACTCCTGGGTGCTCATCCATCCTGCTGGACCTTTGGTTTGAAGCTCATTTTAAAACAGAGTGTCTCACAAATGACCAGATTTCATGGTTTGCAGACTTTAGACGTTTTTACATTGTGCATAACTGGTGACTGGCCTGCTGGGCAGCCTCTAGAATGAGGATGGAACCTCCCTTGCCTGATGGAAGTGGCCTCGGCAGCAGTATTCAGCCTTATCTTGGCAGTGATCAGACTTGGCTGGGAAGTTTTCCAAAAACCTAATGCCTAGGCTGCACCCCAGCCCAATCTTCACTGGGGAGGAGTCCCTGGCTAGTTGGTGATACAGGTGGGTGTTGCTGCTGTCGGTTCACCAAGCCCTCCCCTCGGGGACCCTGTCTATGGCCCAGGGTCTGCAACCAGAAGATCTGAGCTGATCTGAGATCTTGTGGGCAAGCTCGGGCAAGCTTTGGTCCCAACCTCTACCTGGGGATGGCAGGACCTCCTTGCAGGTGTACTGTGAAAACCAGGTGCGAGACAGCTGGGCGGCCCTGCGGAATGCAGCACAGACACCCTTCCATTAACACCTTAACCTCACTTCTAGGTAGAAATCAGACAGCCCTGAAGGGTGAAACTGCCAGGCTGCTCCTCTTCCCCTGGTCTCAGTGTTTTCACACACTCCCTGCTCCTTACAGCACTGACTTTTTCTTCTAAGCATTCTTTCTCTTTTCTCTCTCCCAGTCCCTGTTCATTTCATGTCAATTTCCCCACCTGCAGCTCCTCTCTGGAGACACCATAGCAGATGTTTTTTGCTTTCTCTTTCCTTGGCCTTCCTCCCCCGCCCCCCCCACC
>SJYA01005596.1:0-24602 GCA_006410615.1 Neotragus moschatus | reverse complement strand
CGTGCTGTGATTCATGGGGTTGCAAAGAGTCGGACACGACTGAGCGACTGAACTGAACTGAACTGAATCCTCACGTTGGTCATTTTCTTTGCTTCTTTTCTGACATTCCAGTCAGAATGGAGACCATTTACTTAGTGGCTGTCAGCTACAAACAAGTATTTAGTTTTTGAGAGAATATGACAGATATATCAGGGGCATTATAAACAGGATAATTCCTAATGTTTGAAGTGTATTTTGGAGTGATGGTCCACAGGTTGTGGTCCCCTAATCAAAGAAGGATTCCATGAAGAAGTCACAGATTTGAGCCAAGTAGCTGGCTCTGTGATCTGATGTAACTGATTATCAACTTCCCCAGAAGTGTTAATCCAGGTACCGTAGGTGGTGTTGGCCAAAGCATAGACAACTTATTGCTCCGCTAAAGATAACAGAAGGCTATTCTATTATTAGGACCAACCTTGGCCAGAGTCTACGGGTGTCTCCTGGGAAGCTGATGTCTTAGCAGGGGACTCTGCAGTGTCTTCAAGAGTTAAGGAAAGGTTCTGGTCATGTCCTGTGCATATTTGCTCCTAACCAAGTGATGGACATATTCACAGGGTTCACTGTGTTTGCCCGTTTAAGGCAGAGGTCACTTAGGTTTTTAATGTATTTGGAGAGAGAATCTCCTCTTGTGAAATAAGGAGTCTCCCTAAATGTCTTGCAAAGACAGGTACTGCTGTGGGGTTTCCTAGCGAGTGGAAATGAACCAGGTCCACCCAGCTGGGATAGATTGGAATCAGCCCTGGGCAGGGCAGCAGGAGTGAGGCGGCCCCAGCCTTGGCGCTGGGGGTGCGGGAGCGGTCCCGCGCGAGCCTGCTAAAGCCAGCAGGGCCTGGCCCGCTGGACACTGTCGCAGGGGCCCTCCGAGGCCTGCTGCCCGTCTCTGCTCCATGAATTGAGGAACCAGTGTAGGGGATCAGACCAGAGAAGGGGATGCTGGGCCTTCTTCAGGCCTGAAATATTTATTCAGGGTTCAAGTCCCTGAGGTTCACTGCCATCTGGGTAGCGAGGAAGACCTGGTGCAGGTTCTTCCAAGGAGATTTTGTGGCAATCTTTGTTCTGATTGATTTCTAATTAGAGGGGTGGAAGAGAACTGGAAACATGAGTTTGTTAAGTCAGAGCCAGATATTTGAGGAAGTGAATTCAGGATCCAGACAAGTTTGTAGGTATATAGCAAAACCTCAAAAACAAGTATTAGGACTAGAATCTAATATCTATGGAGGGGCAAACATATTTTTTCTCTCTACAGTACTCCCTTTCTTTAAAAACCAAAGATAATCACAGTAAAAGTAATTTGTTTGTATTAAAGTTGGCCCGATTATTTATGTAAGTGCTGCAAGAAGAGTGACTGATCATTTAAGTTCTTTTTAAGACTGCTTTGTTGCTGCTAATTGTCATAAGGAGTTTCAGACTGAACTCTCAGAAGCTTTCAGAGCCAGGAAGCCAAGCCAAGGACATGGCCATCAGATTTTACCTGCAGCCCCTTGCCAGTCAAAGCCTTGGTCATATGGCCAGCGTTTCCAGTTGTGTCCTCTAGAAGGAGAATAGGTTCTTATTGGACTTATGCAAATGAACATATTGTCATGGAAGTAAGAATACTCATTGAAATACTCTGAATTCTGAAGGAATTAGGGAGAAAAAAGTAAATGGTTTATCTTTGTTCACAAAGGTATATCTTACCAAATTGTTGATAGCTTAAGGGACAAGATTTCTTGAACTCTGGAAGAACATTAATGAACCAGCAGTATTTTAGACACATAATCATAACAATTATAGTCGTCCCACATACCATTTTTGCAGTTTTGTAGGAGTCTCCCCACCAATGTCTCTATATAACTTGAGTCATGTTAAATGCCCTGTGGTGGGTGAAAGATCAGTGGGGTTTGCCGTGGAGCCAAGAAGAGCCAGGCAGCTAACTGCTTAATTTACAGCCACTGTTAGTCTGTTTCAATGTTTCTGAGGCAGGAGCAGATGCTGCCGTGTTACAAGGGTAGACGGCAGGCAGTGAAGGGTCAATTTTGGCAGAAGAAGGAGGGACGTCACCCACGTTCACCGCCGCAGCCTTGATAGATCCTGCTGCTGTTGCCTTTGCATGACAGTCAACTGGGCGCTCCCCTGCCATCAGGCTCAGTCCTGGTGTGAACCCTTCCTCTGTCCACCAGCAGGGAAAGGCAGGCAGGCCAGCCCTTCCAGAAGACTCCATGGTGATGGGCATGGGTCTGCACTGCTCACAGACTTGCACGTGCTGCCTGGGCTGGGGCTGCCCTCCTGGAGCCCACCTACCTTTACTCCCACAGGAGTCTTGGCATGGTGTTTGGAGGACTCTGGTGTGGGGTGGCTGGGAGTGCTGAATGATGGGATCTGGGGGAATGAGCTTTTCCTACCCAGAAGCTCAGCTCTCCCTGGATACCAGGTGCCTCTGGCCTGGCCCCAGACCTTGTCCGCTCAGGCAGCCTGTTGGGGGAGATGCACTGTGCTGAGGCGTCTTCAGGACCAAGGCTACCCTGTCTCCAGTCCTCTGGGCACAGGTGTGCACCCTACCTGTCTACATGGGTGGCTTCTCCCTTCTAGAGGCTCCAAAGGGAAAGACATCAGCACCATCAAGTCCCTGAGGGTCCTGCGTGTGCTGAGGCCACTCAAGACCATCAAGCGGCTGCCCAAGCTCAAAGTGAGAGTCTGGAGTGGGGCCTGGAGGGGGGTGGGGACTGTGTGTGTGCATGTGTACCTATGTGTGTGCACGTTTATAGGTAGACTTTGCGTGTGTGTACATGTGTGTGCACACACGTACATGTAGAAATGCATTGCGGGGTGCACATGTGTATCTTGCCTGGCCCCCTGCAGCTTCCCATGTGGGGTGGGGATGAGCACAGCTGAGGAGAGGCCCCCACGAGGGAGGCCCTCCATTGTGTGCCTGGGACGGGCTCTCAGCTCTGTGACCGTCTCCGAGGGGGCTCCTCTGCGTGTCCTGTGAGGCTCTTCTTCCTCCACTCAGGGGCACCCACACGACCAAGTGTTTCATCAGCAGCTGTAGTGCGGGGTCAGGGTCACGGGGAGATGCCGGGAGAGCGGGGGTGGGGAGGTGGCTTTACTGATTGTTGCTGAGCTTGTGCTCACATTCCCCTAACCCTCCAAGACGGCGCAGTGAAATGCTAGAAGAGCCTCTGACCTGGAGGCCGTGGAGACACTAAGTGATGTGAGGTTCTGGGGGGTGGTTTGCTTAGAGCCCATGTTGCAGGGGCGGCTCAGGGTGACTGAGGCGCCAGGGGCAGGGCTGCCAAGGCAGCTGCCCATTTGTGGAGTGTGCCCCACAGGGCCTTGAGAGCCAGTTGCAGATTGGCCTCTGTGCACAGCCAGCAACAACCAGACGAGAGCAGCAGGGGGAGAGAGAGGCCCACTGGAGAACAGGTGGCCTGGGCAGTGGGAACAGCTGGGAGTCCCCTCTGGTCCACGCGCGTGCCCCAAGTCCTGCCCTGAGCTGGCCTCATATCGCCGGTTGTCGGCCCCATCCCGAGTGCGCTGCCCTCAGCTTAGCCCTGTGCCTCCCCTCCATGTTGGCCCGAGGCCTGGCTGAGGGGCCTAACGCTGGCCCCAGCCCCAGGATCTCCGTGGTGTCGGGCCCCTGCCCACCCATCCGGTCCAGGAGGGCCCTCATGGTCCCCAGTCCAGATTCCGTCGCCCGGGCTGGCCCCGCCCCTCACAGCCCCGCCCCTCCTCGGGCTGGCCCCGCCCGTCACAGCCACGCCCCCATGCTGGCCCCGCCCCTCACAGCCCTGCCCCTCCCCAGGCTGTGTTTGACTGTGTGGTGAACTCCCTGAAGAACGTCCTCAACATCCTGATCGTCTACATGCTCTTCATGTTCATCTTCGCTGTCATCGCGGTGCAGCTCTTCAAGGGGAAGTTTTTCTACTGCACCGATGAGTCCAAGGAGCTGGAGCGGGACTGCAGGTAAACCGGGCCCCTCCGCTGTCCCCAGTGCCGAGCCTGGGCCCTTCCTGCCTGCACACCTCAGGGAGCTCAGTGCGGCCTCTGCTGGACGCTGTGTCAACCCTCAAGATCCAGGCTGGACCCTAAGGTCGGGGGGCCGCCCCAGGGCTGAAGCCACTTCCTCATCACTGAGGCCTCGGGCCCCAGCTGAGCAGACAAGAGGAGTGCCCTCAGGGAGGGGCGGGGGGNGTGCCGAGCCTGGGCCCTTCCTGCCTGCACACCTCAGGGAGCTCAGTGCGGCCTCTGCTGGACGCTGTGTCAACCCTCAAGATCCAGGCTGGACCCTAAGGTCGGGGGGCCGCCCCAGGGCTGAAGCCACTTCCTCATCACTGAGGCCTCGGGCCCCAGCTGAGCAGACAAGAGGAGTGCCCTCAGGGAGGGGCGGGGGGGGGGGTGGGGAGGCTGGTGCCCGGTGAGCACTGCGTGCTTTGTGTGGTCTGCTGCGCCCGGCTCCTGCCGCTGCGGCTGCTGTGGCCCGGGTGGTCTCCCTCCCCTGACAGCTGGATGTCATTCCTTCTCTCGTCAAACCTCACTGAGTGGATCTGCCGCCCTGTTGGTGGACATTGGGGTTGTCCCCACGTTTGGGCTGCTGTGGTCACTGCTGCTTTGAATCTGTGTGCAGCTTTCTCTGTGCACAGGTGCTCTCATTTCTCTCGAGGATAAGCCCGGAGGTGGGGTTACTGGGCTGCGTGGTGATTCTCTTTGTCAGTTTCAGGAGCTGCCAGACTGTTTCCCACCAACAGTGTCTGAGCGTTCTGATTTCTTCACGGGCTTGCCAGCACTGTTGTTTTCCTTTAAAAAAGAGTAATTATAGCCACCCTAGTGGGGATGAAGTGGTGTCTCATTGTGGTTTGGTTTGCGTTTCCTTGATGATTCGTGATGTGGAGCCTCTTCTGTGCATCCTGACAGTTTGTGTTTTTTGCAAAAATATCTATTCAGGTCTTTTATTCGTTTTTAAACTAGAAATGCCCATCCATTATATAACTGATTGTAATAGTTGTTAGTGTAGTGCTGATAGAAAGCCCCTCATCAGACAGATAGTTTTCTGTCTTTAGTCCCGTTTTGAGTGTTGATGATTTCTTTTGAAAAACGGAGCTTTCAAAATTTATCTATTTTTTCTGTGGCCCCCTATATTTTCTTCTAAGAGTCTTATAGAGTTACTGCTTACATTTAGGCCTTTGATCCATTTTGAGTAATTCGTACACGTGGGGTGAGATGGGGATCCACATTCATATTCTTGCCTGTGGATACCCAGTGGTTTCAGCACCATCTGATGGAGACCAGTCTTTCTCCCCTGAATGGACGACCCTTTTCAAAAGTTGGTAGGCTGCAGACACGGGGGTTGTTTAGATCCTTTGTCTTTGACCCCTGGCTCCCTCTGTGTTCCCACCCCCAGGGGCCAGTATTTGGACTATGAGAAGGAGGAGGTGGAAGCTCAGCCGCGGCAGTGGAAGAAGTACGACTTCCACTACGACAACGTGCTCTGGGCCCTGCTGACTCTGTTCACTGTGTCCACGGGCGAAGGATGGCCCATGTGAGTGCTGCCCGGCTCCTCATGGCTGCTCAGGCAAGAGAGAGGGGCAGCTGGGGCGGGGAGCTCAGACTGCCTGTCACTAAGCAGATACGCCCTAGGCTCTGTGCTTACTGGTGAGAGGAGGCCCTCCCTCTGGGAGTGGGCAGCCTGGAGGAGGAGGAGAGTAAGCCCAGAGCATAGTACCATGAGCTCCTAAAGGTCCTCGCTCGGTGGCAGGGCGCCGGAGGGGAGAGGAGCCGGCCGCTGGCCTCGCTAAGGGGAGCCTGAGGGATGCATGTGATCAGTGCCACACTGGATGGCAGGGGCGTCCTTTAGGGCTGAGAGGACCACCCCTTAGAAGGTGGGAGTGATGCTCTGCCAGGGGACTCTGCTGAGCCCAGGGCTTCCTGACTACAGGTGAAGCCAGGTATGGGTAGGTGACCTGGTGTGGGATGAGAGCGAGCCGGGCAGCACAGGACCGCGGGGCCTCTCCTGCTTCTCCTTGCAGGGATGGGACCTCAGGCAGCCGAGGCCTCCTCCTGGAGAGCCCCAGCAGCCCTGAGTGCAAGCTCTTTGTGGGGGCAGCCCGCTGCTGGGAGACTGGGCCCTCCTGGGGAGCAGGCCTGTCTGTGCATGGCTCCACCCCGGGACCCTGGTGGGCAGTGTGGTCAGGGCCCCGGCTCAGCCACAGAGGCCCTCCTGTGATGCGGGCCTCGTCTCTCCTGAGCCATGTCCTCCTGGGCTCCCCTGACGCCTGGTGTTGGCTCTTGGCCCAGGGTGCTGAAACACTCGGTGGACGCCACCTATGAGGAGCAGGGCCCCAGCCCCGGGTTCCGCATGGAGCTGTCCATTTTCTACGTCGTCTACTTCGTGGTCTTCCCCTTCTTCTTTGTGAACATCTTTGTGGCCTTGATCATCATCACCTTCCAGGAGCAGGGGGACAGAGTCATGTCCGAGTGCAGCCTGGAGAAGAACGAGGTGGGCCCGCCTCTCCGTCTCCAGGCAGCTCCCTGGTGGGCAGCGTGGCCAGGGCCCTCAGGCCTCCCTTCTGCGTGGGGACCACTGGCCGGCATGGGGTGGGGAGGGCTGCCTGGAGAAGGCCTTCTGTCATCGAGGCTCCCTGTGGCTGGGGGCTCCAAGGGGTCCAAGTTCTCATTTCTCCTTTTTCCCTCGCAGAGGGCTTGTATTGACTTTGCCATTAGCGCCAAACCCCTGACGCGGTACATGCCCCAGAACAAGCAGTCGTTCCAGTACAAGACGTGGACGTTTGTGGTCTCACCACCCTTTGAGTACTTCATCATGGCCATGATCGCCCTCAACACGGTGGTGCTGATGATGAAGGTGCGTGGGGCCTGCACAGTGGACTGGGGGTGCCCGTGGACATGGGGCTCGGCTCCAGCCGCGTGGAGGGCCTGCTCCTCCTGGGGCGTGAGCAGCGGTGATGCCGCCCTGAGTGCCCGTCAGCTGGGGTTGCCTGTGCAGCCCTGATTCCCTGGCTGTCCGTGGGCTGAGATCGTAAGAAGGTTCTGGAAGACACAGGGGGAGCAGGGAGGGGTGTCCCAGCGCGGCAGGTGCGTCTGCCCGCTGTGCTTGGACAGGAGGTCTGCGTGAGCCCCGTGGGGTGTGTCGGGGAAGCCGAGCCCACGGCCCACAGCTCCCTCCCTTGGGCAGTTCTACGACGCGCCCTACGAGTACGAACTGATGCTGAAGTGTCTGAACATCGTGTTCACGTCCATGTTCTCCATGGAGTGTGTGCTCAAGATCGTCGCCTTTGGAGTGCTGGTGTGTGCCTCAGCCCTGCTGGCCTTTCGGTGTCTGCGTCCTGCCACCCTCTGTAGGGGGCCTTTGGGTGCTCACTGTTTGGAGCTGGGATCCCCTGAACCCCCGAGCACACATGACCCTGAAGGGGCCCCAGGGAAGCGACTGCCGGGTTCTGCCCCTCCTCTGCCCCCACCCTGTTCCTGGAGGGGAGGGGGTGAGCGGCCTTGTGCTCCGCCCACCTGCCCACGAGGGAGCCCATGCATCCTCTGCTACCTTCTTGGAGAGGCCACCTCCTGCAGCTTGTCTGCAGAGCCTCGCCACCCCCGCCAGCCCAGCACTAACTGCCCTTCTTTCTCTCCAGAACTACTTCAGAGACGCCTGGAATGTCTTTGACTTTGTCACTGTGTTGGGAAGTATTACTGATATTTTAGTAACAGAGATTGCGGTGAGTAGCTCTCCTGCCCCTGCAGGCCCTGAGTGGTCTCCCCACTGTGCCTCCAGGCCTGGGGGTTAGCTCCTCCTCAGAGGATGCTTCCCCACGAAGCTTCTCCCCAGAGGCGAGTTTGGGGGCTGGGTGTCCTGTAGGCAAATGCTTTATCTTGGGTAAGAAATTGGTTCCCAGAAGGTCTTCCAGGCTGATAGCCTGAGAGTCACCTGGGAGTGTAAGTGACCAGGAAGATAAGGATCTTGTAATTTCGTATGTGTCAAATACGTATGCACCTGACAAATGGTTCAAAAAAAAAAAAATACAACTAAAGCCAATAAGGATTTGGAGTATTTTAAAATATCAGGTTTGTTTCACAAGTGTGCGTGTGCACACATGCTGAAGATTCTAGTTCTTACCTAAATACGTGGATTATATCTGAAAACTGACTGAGGGCTAGAGCATGAACATGTCTCAACAAATTTGAAATAATCTGAGTCATAAAGCGGTGTTCTTTAGGCACATCAGATTGATAGAATCAGAGACAAAACATCCGTGTCAGTGTTTCTTAAGTGAGTTCCCTAGGAACAGACACTGAGGTGAGGGTTCTTGTAAGTTATTTTTTAGGACATGTTCCGAGGCAGAACCGTGGGGGAGACCTCTGGGGAGGTGGGTGGGGAGAGAAGAACCAGAGGGGCTGAGGCTCCAGCTCCATATCGGGTGAGCTGGATTGTCCCCTAAAGGCTCTGGAGACAGAGTGGGTCACAGCTCAGAGCTGCAGAGTTCTGTGCCCACCAGGCCTCGGCTAAAGGCTTGCCTGGGGTGTGGATTCCCAGGTACCCGAGTGCCCTGAGGCAAGCAAAGCAGGCTCCCGCTGCCTGTGCTGCTGGGCCTAAGGGCCACATGCAGGGCGGGGCATCTGCTTGCAGCCCTGGCCCCACCTGGCTCTGCCCACACTTCACGCTGGGTCCTGTCTCTGGCTTCAGGTGGTACTGGTCATGACCTCAGGGAGGAGAGAGTTGATGGGAGGAGGAACAGGGAGCCTATGGTTGCCATGGGGACCCACATCATCTTGGGATCTTTGCTGTGGCCAGCCCTCTGCTGCTCCTGTTGCTGGTCATACCAAGTGAGCCAGCCTTCATGCTGTACCGCCAAGGCCCTGCTTGCTGTGCCCTGTGGTGGCTCTGGCTGCCATTATATTTCAGGCACAGTTCAGACTGGTCCCAGAAACTTCTAGAAAGGCCCCCGGGAACCCCCTGATTTCCAGACAGGCTTCTCCCTGCCCCATGCAAGGGCAGCTCTGTCCTTCGCACCTTGGCTGTGAAGAGCCCAGAGTAACAGGAGCCATGATGGCCTTCTGGGTCCCACAGAGGAAGCTGTCTCCACCTGTTTGAGTCAGGGCTCCTGGATGTGCCTCACCTGAGTCTGTGGGATGGTGGCGCAAAGTCCCACTGGGCTCCTGTGGGTGCCAGGGGCCACCTCTACTTTGGCTCCTTGTTTCCTAAATCCATGCATTTGTTCGAGTTGGGCACCCAGTATATCTATCGGCCATCCGTTCATCTTGAAGGACAGCCCCACCACCCCAGTGTCTTCTCTGTGCCTGCAAGAGGCTGTCCCAGCATCTCGCCTGGCGACACCCGAGTGATGTGGAGGCTGGCACGCTAGCAGGCCCTGGCCTCTCGCCCTGCTGGCCCTCCTCTCCCCTGAGTGCTGTCCTGTGGAATCCCGCTCTGCTGCATCTCCGGTGCTAGTGCACCAGCCACGGCAGGCCTGACCGGAGATGTGAGCGGCCCCTGTTGAGACCCGTCACTGCTGTTTCCAGGTTCGGGTTTCCCACCAGGGGACTGCTGGCAGCACCAAGTATGGCTCTCCCTAGAGCCTGGAGGTGGCCTCTGCTTGTAATGGGCGGGTGTTCAGTAGTGGCCGTGGCTGTATTAGCTCTGCTAAGGAGGAGCCTGGCTGTTGGGCCCAGGCACAGCCTTCTCCCCAGCTGTCTCAGTCCCTGCCTTTGTGGGTCTGCTGTGTGAGTGGGGGCGGTGGTGCAGGCCTGCTGGCACCTGCCTTTGTGGGTCTGCTGAGTGAGTGGGGATGGTGGCGCAGGCCTGCTGGCACCTGCCGGCCAATGTGTCCAAGGTGCATGGGGTTTAGTGCTTCTGTGGCTGTGGGTGCCAGGGTGGATGTTGACATATGACACATAGTGTCCATTCCCAGGTCCAGCCGGTGCCTCTGCCCCAAACCTTGTTCCCTCCTAGGCCTGAGCAAGCTGGAGTCCTTGCCTTATCACAGACAACTCCATCCCCCCCCCCCCCCACGCATGCACACATGCCATGGTAGACTGGGCACACCACTCAGAGCCTCACACTGTCTCTTGGGTGGCTCTGCCTGGGGCTCTGCTGAGGCACGTACTTGCATATCAAGCCAGTCCCCCCATAACCAGGTTTTGAGCTTTACTGCTCAGTTTTAGTGACCATCCCATGATGTGCTGGGAAAGGGTGACCTGAGAAGAGACTGGTGTGACAGAGGCGGGAGGCTGGGCTGGGCCTTCCTGTCACGTGACTGTGGCCTCTAGCCGCGCCCCCGTGTGGCCCCAGCTGTGGCGTGTCCTCTGTGCCCTGGGCTGTTGCTGGGCCTGCAGCACATGACTCGTGAGGGCAACTTTGGTGCCCGAGATACGGTGTCTCGCGGTCAGACAGTCTCCGTAGGACCTTGCAGCCAGCACGACAGTGCTGCAGACGACGTGAGCCTTTGCTCCAGGAGCCTAGGTGACCGTGCTGACTCCATGTGGGGCTCCAAGGGCCCCACACAGGTGTTTGTCTGCCACCGATTTCCTAGCACCGTGGGGCCTGCTGGGGCCTGTGGCGCGAGTGGCGGGCTGCTGACACTGCAGTGTGGGCCTGCTAGGGGGCCTGCTCTTGCTCTGAAGCCCGGTAGCTTGGAGTCACCGGGTGAATGGGGTACAGCAGCCCTTCTTTACTGTGCACGCTGTCTCCAGGACCCGCAGAAGTCCTCCGAGAGTAGGAGGTGTGAGGTCCGACCTTGGGGTCCACGTTCAGGCATGGCTCACGCCACTGGATCATAACAGTCTTGTATACTAGATTTCCACCTAAAACATGGGGAAAGACCATTTTAATCCTCAGTATGTTCTAGAGAGTAGAAGAGGGAACATTTCCTAACTAGTCGTATGAGGCTACGTCATACAATGCAGCCTTGAATCTTGACATCAAAAATTTTAAAAAGAGTGTAAGAAAGGAAGATCGTAATCCATACTCACTCATTAACATGGATGCAGAATTCAAAACAGCATGTAAGCAGCCAGATCCTGCAGTGTCCAGGAAGAAGTGCAGTCAGGTTTATCCCAGGAACACCAGATTCCACAACAGAAAGTCTGTCACTATAATTTACATGAACAGGTCAAAGGACTCTGTTAATAAGCCCGTTACCGATGCAGAAAAGATACTCAGTAAAATTCAGATTTTATTCATGATGAAAATTATTAGCATCTGTTACCTTGATAAAGAGCTTTTACCAAAAAGTCCTATGCAATTATCTACAGTGGTGAAATTGGAAGGAATTCCCTTTAAAATTGGAAAAAGACAATGATGTCTGTCCCATTACTTCTTTTCAACATTGAACAATATATCAACAGTTCAATAAGTTGTATGTCAGCTTCATAAGAACAGATTTTTGTCTGTTTTGTTCATTGCTGATTCCAGTGCTTAAAATAGTGCCTGACAGTTTGCAGGTGTTCATAAATACTTGCCAAATGAATAAGACAGAAAAAATAAAGTATTTAAGTTTCAGAAGAGGATTAAGTAAACTGCCGTTAGTCAAAGATGACATATCACCTGTGGATGAAATCTGGGGTGAACTAGAACTAATTAGATGTGAGATTGCTCAAGAGAGTGTGTTGTGTTTCGTTACAACGTCAGCACTCCCGACGATAAACCTAACAAGGCATGTGTGCAAGGTCTCTTCGTGCAGAATCATTAAACTTTATTGGCAGGTGTTAAAGACGGCCAGAGCATACGGAGTCGTGCGCCATGTTAATGAGAAGCGTCAATGTCATAGAAGTTTTCCCCAGTAGATCTATAGATTCAATGCAGTTTCAATAAAAATACCAATTATTTTGCTTTTCCTTTTGTTTGTCTCTTTTTATGCAATTTGGCAAGTTGTTTTTAACATTTATAAGAAAGAGAAAGGCTCACAAATGGCCAAGATACTTGAGAGGAAGGTGCTCCTGGGGGGCTGTGGTGGGGAGGCTGCTCCTGACAGTGGGGAGACGTCCTGGAAAGTTGTAGCAATTAAAACAGTGTGGTGTTGACATAGGAATAACTCAAGAGCCTGGACACAGACTCAGTTGTACTTGGAAACTTGGTGTGTGACTCCCTGTGGGCGTAACTGATGAACAACACAGGGGAAAAGAGAAATTGGATCTTGGTTCATACCATTCACAAAAATACAGCAAATGGATGAAAAAACTTAAATGTAAGAGACAAAACTTTAAAAGTCTTAGAGGAAAATACAAGAGATTATCTTTAAGACCTTGAGATAGGGATGATTTGTTAAGCAAAATATATGTAAAGTACCAGCCATAACTGGAAAAAATTGTATAAAATAAAGCTTTTGTTTGTCAAAAGGAGGAATGCCAGTCCATGAACAGAGAAAGGATGGTCACATCACACTCCTTCATGTATGTGTGTTAAGATATTTGAGCAGTGCCTGTTGTGTGCTCGGCACTGTCCTGAGTGCTGGGACAGAAGGTGAAACTCCTGTTTCATCCTAGTGGGCAGGACACACAGTGTCAGTGACGGGGGGAAGACAGAGCGGAGGACGTGAGGACTGGGTGCCTGTGTGTTGCTGAGGCGCGGCTCCAGGCAGCGAGCTGGGCTCACGAGGAAGCGAGCCGGTCAGAGCTGGGGGCAGTAGAGGCCCCCCCAGGGCTGAGGGGTGGGCATGGTGGCTGCACAGGGAAGGCTCTGCAGTCAGTAGAGCCTGGCTTTTCTTCCGAGTGAGACGGGAGGACTTGGAGGGTTTTGTTAGGAGGGGCACGATCTGGCTTTTAAGACCACAGCCCTGGTGGCTCTGTTGAGAAGTGTGGGCAGGGGCAAGCAGAGGCTGTTTTAGCGGGGCTGTCCTAGAAACAGACCTGAGATAAGGATGTGGTTCAAGTTGTTGTCTGGAAGCGAGTGGGAAGGAAGGTGGGCAGCTCGTGGGAGGTGCTGGCAGGTCAGCTGCTGTTAATATCCCTGGGCATCCCCACCAGGCATTGTCTGCCACAGGTAGAGAGGGCCAAAGAATCACCCTATATTGGGCTTCCCCGGTGGCTCAGTGGTAACAAATCTACCTGCCAATGAAGGAGACCTGGGTTCAATCCCAGGAAGATACCCTGGAGAAGAAAATGGCAACCGACTCCAGTGTTCTTGCCTGGGGACAGAGGAGCCTGGCGGGCTGCTGTCCCTGGGGTGGCAGAGAGTTGGATATGACTTAGTGATTGAATGACAACTCATCATTTGTTGATGTTAGGCTGTAGGCCTTGTGCCCTGGCCTGGGAAAGCTTTCAGGAACAAAGATATAAGCCCTGACAGCTGGATGTTGGACCACAGAAAATGTGTATGTGGCCCAGCATTACTGCTGTGAGCCAGGAGGGGAGCTGGGGAGCCGGGGTGCAGGGAGGCAGGGTCCAGTTCTGGGTGTAATTTCAAGGTAGAGCTGTAGATGAATCACAGGAGCAAAGAGTGTGAGGCCAGCACATAGTGATCAGGGCTGGAGGGCAGAGGCCTTCCAGACTCCAGTGGGGGCTAGTATCCAGAATGTGCAAGGCTTTTCTGTGAGCCGAAGGTATAGTTGGGCGTCTTACAGAATAGAAGACATAAATGGCCACGGCAAAATACTCAACCTTATTTGTAATCAAAGAAATACAAAGTGAAATGGCACCGAGATGCCATTTCACACCTACTGGTTTGTCAAACAGAACTTCTGATGTTGCCAACGGTGGGTGAGGATGTGGACACTGCTGCTGGGTGTCTAGGAAGGTCGGGCATGTCTGTAGCTACACCCTCCGAGGCACAGGTGTGCAGGTGTGCCTGAGCAGGTGAGCCTGGAGACGTTTTTCACGGATGTTCTGGCGGTGTCTGCAGCAGCAGCAGCAGCAGAAGGGGTTTGTTGACACCGTGAATGACATCCTTGTCAAGAGGACGCCTCTCAAATCGGTGTTTGCTCAGAGTCGGAGCACCAGTTCGCCTGAGCCCAAGAGGCTACATGCAGTCCAATCCCATCGCAGAGTTAAGACAAGTATAGCACATTTTAAAGGTTTGAGGTAAAACAGTAAAGAAAAGCAGTCATTAACAATAATTAAGTGTAGTTACTACATCTGGTGAAGGAGGGCATGGCAACCTACTCCAGAATTCCTGCCTGGAGGGTCCCCAGGGATTGAGGAGCCTGGTGGGCTACAGTCCACGGGGATTGCAGAGTCAGACACAGCTGAGTGACTGGGCACAGCCACATCCGGGGAAGAGAGACAGGAAGGCTTCCACAGTAGAGGGGACGTTCTAGTGTTTAAGCCGGATGGTGAATGCATGGATGGCTTATTCCCCTAATTTAAGATGCGTGTGTGCGTGTATACAATTATACATATTCTTCTGTTTACATGAGGTGTTTCATGGTTTTGAGAAGTTAATGATCTGAATAATCCAGGCTGAAAGCTGAGAGCTGCCGTTTTAACAAAAAAACCAAGGTTGGTTGTTTTGCCAGCCATTGGCCTTGCAGTATGGTCTGGGTGCCACCCGTCCACTGTGGGCTTCCCACTCAGAAACGGTTCCCCCGTGTGGTTTTTGACGGCGCTCTGCTTCCCTGGACACAGGAATCTTTATTCCCCTGGAAAAAAGGATCCAAACGCTGGGCTTCCAACTGCGAGGGCACAGCCCTGGGGTTTGGCGTTTGTGCCTCCTCAGCCGTGGGCAGTGGCTGCGGAGGCTGGTGTTCTAGACGTGCTGTCTCCCAGGGACGCCTCTCCAGAGGGAGGCCCTCAGCTGCCGGACACTTGAGGGGCAGCTTGCAGATGCTTGAGACCCTCCAGGGCAGCCTGCCTCAGTCCTGCACACTCAGCAGGTCTGGTGGGAGAGTTCAGAATCTGCCTGGTCTCAAAGCTCAGCTGCCCAGCCGCTGATGGTTTCCGAGGGCAGTCTTCTTGCTGTTCTGCCTAGAGGAGGAAAGGTGAAAGCAAGCCGCCCTGCGGATTTCCGTGTTCTTTTCTTTCTCCATTCGTAGTCACGTCATTTGTTACTTTGTGGATGCACTTTTTTTTTCCTGAGGCAAAAATATGAGTGTCAGTTCCCACTCCCAGCTGAAAAGCCACAGAAGGCAATCGTCTTAGTAACCAGGGTCATATAGAGAAAGTGCTCCAAACAAGCATGAAACTGACATTGATTTCTTTGCCTGGAATAAAAAAATAAGTGTCTGTGAGTCATCTTTGGATTTGCATTACAAACAGAAATGCAAATGATGCCTCTGTCTGTGTAACCTACAGATTTCAAAAATGTGTTTTGATTTGGTTCATTTTAAGCAAGATATGCAGTTTACCAAAATTTTAAACATTTCCAGTGAAGTATCAGAGTTTGAGTTTTTGCTTGTGTTGATGACTCATTTTCTCTTTTTGTTCTCTGTTTCTGTTCTTGATTTACCCTAACCTACCTGCTGACTCACGCCACCCAACCAACATACAATGCGAAACCCGTGTCTCCGTCTGTATGTTGCGCGCCTGCTGCTCAAACATCCCAATTTGTAAATAACACGCAAATATCCATCCATGAAAACATCACATATAGGAAACGGTTGGTTTTGCGACTTATACAGTTCTTAAAGCTCTCTGTTTTGTTTGCACTGCTGTCCTTGCCCTCTGCTTCCTGTCACCCTCACCGCTGCCCTCCCGTGCTCAGAGCCCAGCTGTACCCGCCCCCCTGGCCTCTAGTGTGCTCTCCCTGGCTCCTGGGTCCAGCAGGGCCTTCTGAGGGCCCTCAGGGGCCACTTGACCACAGGAACTGGCCTTGGGCCAAGAGAGGAGATAGGGGCTTCTGAGTGAGAGGCAGGTAAGTGTCGAGATTGAGTCAGAACTGGGGGGGTTGCTGGATGTGAGGTTGGACCTGCTCCCTGTAAAGTCCACGGTTTCTGCTGCATAGTCATCTCCCTTCTGCCCTACCTCTGTTGGCCAGCAGACCAGGTGGACTTGGGTCCACCTCTGACGAAGTCTCCTGTCGGATCCTTCCTGGACAGACCTTCCGTGGAGGCCTGGCTGGGGGGCATGAGCCTTGGGGGATTGTCCTGACTGAGTAGGAAGAGGGCCTTTGCCCCAGGAGGCAGCAGAGAGGTGGGCCTCCCTCCAGCACCGTGGATTCCCACGTGCCCTGGTCAGCGAGCTTGTGTGGAGCCCGTGCAAGTGGTGTGGACAGGGCCTCCTTCCGGGTCTCAGGGAAATCTGAGTGAGAGTGGGGACGCTGGAGCAGACTGAGCCGAGGCCTCGAGGCCTCGGCTGGAAGTTCATGCAAGAGCAAATACTTCAGATTCCTGAACAGAAAGTGAATGTGGTAGAGTGGTTCACAATTGGAGCAGAAAAGCCTGAGTTTTGAGAAAAAGGCATTTCAGCCGCGGAAGTGCCAGGCTGCATCGTCAGCACGGGCTCCGCTGGTGTCCTCAGGCCTCTGCTCAGCCCTTCCTGCCGCCCCCGAGCAGGCCCCTCGGGCTTACTCCTTTTCTGTCTGTCTCTCCTCCTGTCTTCCCCGTCGTCAGTCCCCTCGAGGATGAAGCTGAGTAGGGAAGCGGCTTGTTCCCCGTGTGGCTGCACCTCCTCCCCAGCACATGCGGGGCCCCCGGCACGTGCGCACAGTCTGAGGGGGAGCCCCTCATTCTGCTGTGAGTCTGCCCAGACACAATGATGTGCTTGGACACAGGAGGTGAGGGTCTTGGCCTGGGGTCCACTTGCCTTTGTGGCTCCCATCTCACTTTTCTCGAAGATTGCCCACCCCCAGGCATGACGTCCTAACACCGCCATCGTGGGGAGGAGGAAGCAGGCGCTCAGTGGAGCTGGGGACCAGTGGCCCCTCAGTGTGAATCAGCTGCCGCATTGAGGGGTGCAGCGTTGAGCTTTGTGGCTCAGAGGCAGGGGTGATAAGGGGGGGCCTGACTTGAAAGTAGGTGTGTCTGCTCTAGGGTACGACAGAAACCGTGGACTCTGGGGGATGGGGAAGGCTGTGTCCACCTCCGGGGGTTGGCTGAGGCCAGGGGTGGCCGTGCTCAGCCGTGGGAAGGCCGCCGTGTGCTTGCTGCCCCCACCGTCCGGCATGCGGCCCGCTTGGTGGTGTCTGGCGGCTTGTGCCCTGGGTGCAGCTGCGACGCGCTCAGGCCATCACGCTGCTCGCGGCATCTGTAGCTGCCTCACCACCCGCCTTCGTGACTCTAGGGCTGTCTGTCTGTTGGCACCCCCACCCTCTCCTAGGTGCCCACTGGAGCCCCGAGGAGAAAGTCTGGGAGGATGGGTGGGGCCTGGGTGTCCACGGGAAGTGCCACTTGGCTGAGCTCTGTGTCCAGGGACTTGAATGGACAGCACCTTCCTGTCTGCTCTGGTGTCCGTCCCTTCTTTGTTCCCCAGAAGACTATTTCCTCCCAGTATTTTCAGGAAACCACCTTGTCTGTGCCAGCTGCTTTTGTCCTGGCCCCTCCAGATCCACGTGCGCGGGTGGCTTCAAAGTGAAGAAGCCTGAGGAGGCAGCCCCCTCGCCCTCGCTGTGCTTCTCTGTCTTGTGCAGAGGGCTCCCTGGCACCGTAAACGGCCCTCCTTCCGACCCCGAGAGCACTGGCCCACCTGAGAGTCCGCGAGGCCCAGGGGACTCAGAGCGAGTGTGGATGTGTCTCATCTGCCCTGTCTGCCCTGAGCGTCTCTCCCCAGCACAGACTGGTGAGGGAGCAGCAGGCCAATGAGAACGCCCTCCAGGATCACGTCCCGAGGTCCACTCTGCCTTCTTGCTGACCTGGACCACAGTCAGCCCTTCTGTGCCTGCAGACTGCCCTGTGCAGCTGTGGCATTGCCTAAAACTAGCACCACCCCCCAGGGTAGCTTATGTCGCTCACCAGTGGACAGTCCAGAGGCCCGGGTGAAGGAAAGAAGCCAGCCCCTGAGATGAGGCGAGCAAGGGGTGGAGTGAGGCCTGACCCGACGGACGCCTCGTCCCAGCCAAGATCAGACGGGCAGCCCTGGAGTAGGACGCTGCTCCTCCCAGGCCCTGCCACCTCCCGCACTTGCTTGCCGCTGCTGCCGCCTCATTCGACACCTGCTCTCTTTTCTCTGTATCTGACAACTGAATCTGGCAACACAGTGTGTCTAGCCTGAGCTGCTTGCATATTTTCAAACAGCAAAGTGTGAGGAAGCTGCTCTCAGGCTGCGTGTGGGTGGGCAGAAGAGGGCACCTGGTCTCTAAGCAGGCAGGGCAGGAAGCCCCCCGTGCCCGTGAGCACCCTTTTCTATTCAGGGACACTGCCCAGAGCCAGGCCCCTGAAAGGGATGTGCCAGGGATTCAGATGCCCTTGGGCCAGGATGGAAGTGTTGCTCCCGGGTCATCCATGGAGTCCAGAGATGATCGGTTTGCTCCGTGCTTGACTTCAGACCGTCTGGATGAGGGCATGCTGTGAGGCCTCTTGGGTTCTCTGGAGCAGAGTCTGGCCTAGGGGCTACGGAGGGGGCTCCTCGGGTGGCAGCAGCAGGGCCGCCACCTCCTACACCTCCTGCCGGGACTTGTCTGCAGGTCCCTGCCTGGCCCCAGAGGACGTGTCCGCCCCTCTGCTGGGCCCCGGGTGGCAGGGCCTTGCTGGCGTGTGGGAGACCTGGGCATGGCCACCGAGTCTGAGGAGAGAGAGGCAGCCCTGCCCAGTCCCTGGGCTGCTTAGCCGTGTCCTGCAAGAGGCGGTCAGTGTCGGAGGCCTGGCTGCGGGCGGCCTCCCGTTCCACCTGGCAGCAGGGAGCCGCTTCACAGGACTTCTCTGTCCCTCCCTGTGGAGGGAGAGTCTCTGATTTGCTGCATGAGGAGTTGTCTGCAGTGACAAGCTTTACTTGGAAGGTTTCTGGTGGCTGATTGCTGTGAAGCAGTGACTTTTTGTTTCAGGCTCTCTCTTCGCTGCTCTCCTTCGGGACACAGTGACTCGGGGGTGGGGGGTGGAGGCAGCCTCCCTGTGCCTGTGGGAGGCTGGTTTCTGAAGGTCAGAGCACAACCTCCTTTCCCTGCAGAACAACTTCATCAACCTCAGCTTCCTCCGCCTTTTCCGCGCTGCCCGACTCATCAAGCTGCTCCGCCAAGGCTACACCATCCGCATCCTGCTCTGGACCTTCGTCCAGTCCTTCAAGGTGAGGCTGGGTGTGGCCAGGCGGGGCCTGGCCTCTCCCTCGTTGTGCCGGTGGGGGAGCTTCTGCCCCACTGCCCAAGCGCTCTCCTTGGGAAGACCAGGGTGGGTGCCCACCCCGCTCCCATGGCCCCCGTTGTTCCTGTGATAGTTTGTAAGGACACTTTCCGTTTTACAGAGAGTAGCTTGTTTACGCTCACAAAGGGCTGAAGCGGCTTTTATGACTTGGTTTGTGAGTGGAGGTGGTGGGCACTTGGTGAAGGGGCTTGGTGGTCAGTGGGGCTGGGTCTGCAGCCAGCTGAGGCTGGTGCCGCCCGGAGAGCCGGCCAGCGTCCGCGCCCAGGGGTGGTGCCGGCGGGGCCGGGCGGCTCTAGGGCGCTGAGCCCCCTGTGTCTCCGCAGGCCCTGCCCTACGTGTGCCTCCTCATTGCCATGCTGTTCTTCATCTACGCCATCATCGGCATGCAGGTGGGTGTGTTCAGCGGCGCCACGCGCGGCAGGGCCGCTTGGCGCTTGGCAGTGTTCTGTGAGCCGGGCCCAGTCTAAGCACTTTATGAACTTAATTCTTAGAGAGGCTGTTCTGTGGCTGAGGCCAGGCACTGCCACCCTTTGTGGGCAGGTGCGCAGCCCTGCTCTTGTGTGGAGCCCTGCTGGTCTGTGTCAGGGCACCGGTGAGCACGGTTGCTTGGGTGCTGGGCCCGCACAGTGTGGAGTGTTTGAGCACATCCGCATGGCCCAGGTGGCCCGCGCCGCAGCAGCTGGTCATGCCTTTTGCCCAGGAGCACTTCTGAAGGATGTACGGATGGGAGGTGGTGTCAAATGTTAATTTGTGGTGGGAGGAGACAGTGTCTTAAAGGGTAGCTGAAAACTGATTTTTAAACTCTATTTTCAGGGATTGAAAGTTCTCTTGCTTGAAATTTACTGAGATCTGATGTTATTTAAAACAAATACGTATTTTTCTTGCTTTGGTCTATGGACATAAAAAAACATAGCCCAGTGATCATTGTTTTTGATGGACATATGTTAATTCACAAATTTTAAGCTGGATTCCAGACTTTAAGCTACTTAGAGTGAGGGACTAATGTGCATTTCTAACCCTGAAAGAAAGAAATTAAAATGGGTACAAAGCCCATTGTGGTGTTTGCACAAAAATGTTAGAAAAAGCTTTCAAGTGATCTATCAGAATATCAGTATAATTACTGTTTTGGGGTCACTGATGAGAGAGTGCATTTTAAAACGGTTCCCTCCTTTTGTCTAGCAGAACCCACCGAAACTTGGCTCTGGGCCCCCCTTTCTACTGGTTGTGCTGTTTGATCCTGGGCAGGCTCAGAGCCAGAGCCTGCGCAGACTGGGCTGGGGGACAGTGACATGTTAGACTTTCCAGAGGTTTTCTCTTCCCTGGAAATAAATGCACAGATGCTGCNGCAGAACCCACCGAAACTTGGCTCTGGGCCCCCCTTTCTACTGGTTGTGCTGTTTGATCCTGGGCAGGCTCAGAGCCAGAGCCTGCGCAGACTGGGCTGGGGGACAGTGACATGTTAGACTTTCCAGAGGTTTTCTCTTCCCTGGAAATAAATGCACAGATGCTGCTGGAGCCGGACGCCCTGGCCCTGCAGCCCCAGCAGCAGCAGTGGCAGCTCTGGTTGGGGTCTCTGGGCGAGAGCAGTCCCGGCCCGTCCCCACGTGCGCGCCCGCAGCCTCTTGCCCGGCCACGGCTCCTGAAGGCCAGTGGCCCTGGCCTGCAGTGCTGTGCGCCCGCAGCCTCTTGCCCGGCCACGGCTCCTGAAGGCCAGTGGCCCTGGCCTGCAGCGCTGTCTGCCTTCTCCACTGCAGGTGTTTGGAAACATTGCTCTGGATGACGACACCAGCATCAACCGTCACAATAACTTTCGGACGTTTCTTCAGGCCTTGATGTTGCTCTTCAGGTGTGTTGTGGGAGGTGGAGGTGGGTCCAGAGTCAGAGGCTCCTCATCAGGGTGCTGCGTAGAGGAAGGTCCAGGCTCAGGGGCTTTTGTGTTCAGGATGGGCCCGACCCTCCACTCCTCATCATGCTGGCTTCTCTGTGGTGGACCTTTCCAGTTTCTCCTCCCTTTCTGCTTGTTCTTCCTTAATGGCTCCTGGGCCTGAAGGGAGGCCCCCGAGGTAGTCAGTCTGAGACCCCTGGGCCGGGCTGGCTTGCCTACCTTGTCTCTGCTGCCCGGTGAGGTTTTGAGGGACAGGTGTCGAAAGAGACTTTCTTGGTGTGCCAGCCCCAGGCTTCCCATCAGCTCGCCTTAGTGACTTTGGGGATCTCTGGGATCAGGAAGAGTGGGCAGCAGAGAGCTGCTGTCGGCAGGGTGCACCTGCTCAGAGGCCCAAGGGACCAACCGGCCAGACGTGTGAGCCTGAGGGCAGCTCCGCCCGCCTCCGTTGCCTGTAGCAGCTGCAGCTCCCACGGCTCCCGGTGCAGTCAAGGGGCACACCAGGGCAGGGCCTCGAGGAGCACAGCCTTGCGTCAGCTCAGAGGCCTCCCTGCAGAGGTGTGTGAGGGTGGCTCCCCAGCCGTTGCTCTCAGGCATGCACACACGTGGACTGTGGCTGTCCACCACCCTGATGTAAGAAGCACTCCTGGGTAGAGCCCAGAGGGTCGACTGTGTCTCCTGAATTCACTGTGATCCTCAGGGAGGGGGGAAGTGTGCTCTCTCTAATAGTTTATGATGAAGGTCCTCATAATAAATTAATATTTAATAAATAAACAGCAGACCCCACTTTGGGCCCCTTCCTGAGGTTTCCCTGCTCACTTTTGGGGACATCCAGCTCAGCTGACCCTATGCGGATGTGTTTGGGGGGTGTGGGAGTTCATTTTTTGGAGGGTGAGCTCAGCCCGGGCCTGCTTCACTGAGCTGCCTGGAGAGAGTTTCTGACTTGCTCTTCGCGTCAGATGAACAGCGCCCTCAGGCTGACAGTTCCCCAAGTAGTGGCGTTTCTCTGGGCCTCAGCTCTCATATCCACTTTATTTCTTTGCTTCTTAATATCCTGCTTTGTCTGACAAAAGATATGAAGCCAGCCTTGATTTTAAACCTCTGATCTCAAAGACCTGTGTTCCTTCCTCATCACATGGGCACCCTCATCATTCAGGCCTGGCACAGGCTGAATCGGCCACTGTGGGGCGGGGACCCGGCTTCTGCCAGGACTGACCACGCCGTGGCATGCTGGGCCACCTGCAGGTCTGGTGCACACCGGAGCCCTGCACTGGCTTCGTGCACAGGAGTGAAAGGCCACACAGGCGGGCTTCCGTGGTAGCTGCTCGGGGTCGAGGGTTCTTGGTGTCTTCAAGAGCCAGTAGAGCAGGGCTGGCTGCAGTGGAGTAAATGGGGACCGCGATAGGGGATGAGGTCAGGGAAAGGGCAGCTGCAGGTCCACGGAGTTCTGGGCGTCATGGAGGGGGTCCTCAGGGGGTCTTTGGTCTGGTCTGGGCTAAGCAGGGGGCATCCAGTTAAGGAACTGTCGCTGCAGCTCAGAAGTGGTCGTTGCTCAGCCCAGGGAGGTTAGGGCAGTCGGAGCCTGGCTGGCTTTGAAGGCAGGTCAGGATGTGGTGAGAGAGGAGGCCAGGATGACTCCCATGTCTCTGGCCCGAGCGCCAGGAAGGATGCAGTCGCTGTGTCCTGAATCCAGCAGGGTTAGGTGGCACGCTGGGCAGGAGGTCAGAGGCCCTGGGGGGAGCTCACCGTGGTGCTGCCTTCGTGCCGTGGCCTCTCTCCTGCAACACCGCTTCCCACGCGGCATCGGCTTGAGAATCTCGTGCCGGAGGTCTCTTTTTGAGAGTCAGCCTCTGTTGCCCGGACCTGCCACCTACGCAGGGTCCCCGTGGGAGGGAACGCAGTTCCCCTAAATCCCTGGCTTCCCTCCTGGCCTCACGCCCTGCCCTCCTCTCAGGAGTGCCACCGGGGAGGCCTGGCATGAGATCATGCTGTCCTGCCTCAGCAGTCGGGCCTGTGACGAGCTCGCCAATGCCACGGAGTGTGGGAGTGACTTCGCCTACTTCTACTTTGTCTCCTTCATCTTCCTCTGCTCGTTTCTGGTGAGTCCTGGGCCCTGTGCGCACCCACTGCCACGTCCGCCTGTCTCAGACCAACTCGCGTCCCCCTGCTCTCTTGCTCACATCCGATTTTGACCCATGATGCATGAAAGCTGATTCTGTGTTGATGGTCCCTGTTTCCCTGGAGAAGACCACGTTAATCCTGAAAGGACCCACTCAGTAAGGAGCTCCCGTGGGCCTGCCCTACTTCCGTGGAAAGGGTTTTACGCTTCTGTGGGGGCACTGTCCCTCGGCTCTCAGCTAGAAGGGCTTGCACCGTGGTGGCAAGATGCGAGCGCCAGCACTCCAGCCAGCCTGCCTGTGCCTGATGAGGTTCAGGAAACTCCTGGGTCAGGCTGGAGGTGTCAGCGGGCCACGCCGCAGTGAGTGGATTTTATTACAAGTCAGCAGAAGCCTCTGGGAGACTATGCACAGTGACATCATCTGCTTGACATCTTGAAACCTCACTCTGGCTTCTGATTGGGAGAGGCTGTGTGTGGCCAGGAGCTGATTGGAAGTGACAGTGGGAGAAGGGAGGGTGTGGAGGAAGCTGTGTAGACGGGGGCCGCCCTGTACAGACAGAGCTTACGTGATTGGTGACTGAACATGGGCATGAGAGAAAAAGGGGAAAGAGGGCTGTGTTCTGGGGTTTGCCGGGGCGAGGCGGTGAATGACATTCCCGCAGTCGGAAGGCTGGGTAGCGGCAGGTGGGGGCGGGGAGGGAGGGAGGGGAGGCGCGTGGGGGCCTCTGGCTGGANGGGGGCCGCCCTGTACAGACAGAGCTTACGTGATTGGTGACTGAACATGGGCATGAGAGAAAAAGGGGAAAGAGGGCTGTGTTCTGGGGTTTGCCGGGGCGAGGCGGTGAATGACATTCCCGCAGTCGGAAGGCTGGGTAGCGGCAGGTGGGGGCGGGGAGGGAGGGAGTGGAGGCGCGTGGGGGCCTCTGGCTGGAGATGTAAGTTCCCTGTCATCAGTGTTCGGTGTGTCAGTCAGGCTGAATGATACCCTCCAGGTCCCTGTGTGGTCCAGAGACCCACGACTTAAACATCACCTGAGCACTTGTTAGAAATTCTGATTCCTGGGTCCCTTCTATGACTCACTGTACTGGAATCTTTGGGAGAGGGACCCAGAGTCTGAGTTCGAACACTCTCCCAGGTGCTTCTACTCCCTTCCATACATATACTTTGCTGTGCACTTAGTGTGAATCAACTGTACTTTAAGAAAAACTTTTTAAAATTAAATACAAAAAAACCCAATGGCAAGATAGGAGGCCTCGCACTTTGTGATTTAAAAATTGACAGCGAAACTTCAGTAAATCCAAACGGTGCTATACTGGCAGAGATCCAACATGTGCAGCGAAGGAGTGGGGCTGGCCAGAAGGCTTCTAACAAGGCTGCTGAAACCACTTAGTTAGACTAGAATAGACCCTCATGTGCATGGTCA
>SJYA01005595.1:0-24735 GCA_006410615.1 Neotragus moschatus | reverse complement strand
GAAAACCAGGCTTGGCCTCCTGTCCTCCCAGAGTTCATAGGACGTGGCATCTTCCATGGCTCTTGCGGTCCAGAACCGTGTCCCCGCTTAGCGAGTCTCCAAGTCCTCTCCCTGCGGCCTTATTGGTGTGCCTGGCCGCCTTGCTGGGGGTGGAGGAGGCAGGGGAGAGGGAGGGGTTCTGTATAAATCTCACCTAGTCTTGGGGGCATACAGGTAACCAGAAACTGTCCTGAGTGATGTCAGGATGCTGGGGGCAGGGCTGACTTTGTGGTAAGCAGCAGAGCTGTTCTCCAAAGAATGAGAAGGTGACTAGTGCCCGCTCAGAAATACCCCTCAGTGCAGTAAAAAAAAAAGGCCTGGTCTGGCCCGTATGTGTTAGTCCTGATGCGGAGTTGAAAAACTCGCCTTTCTGTCTTTGCAGCTCAAGTCTGTTTCACCCAGGGAAGCTTCATTTCATTTTTAACATCGTGGAGTTTTTGTCTAACACCACGGAGGTGGTTCTTCGGAGAGGCGTGTGCACGGGCTGGCTGGCCACCCTGGTTGAATCAGTTCTTCAGCCGTACACGTGTGCAAACCATGCAGATGGCAAGAAAGCCCTGGCTCCCAAGGTATGAGGAGAATGCAGTTTTGGTGACATTGAGAGCATTCATTGCTTAGTTGGAAAAATGTTCCCTGCATCGTTCGTTACCAGTAAACCATTCAAAGGAAACTATGCCACACTTGAGCTTTAGTCTTTTGGAAAGTTAGAACATAATTTTCACTCAGTGTTAAATAGCCCATGTGTTTCCTGGATGCGTAAAGTATGAATTGTATCTCTCCTTGCTCATCACGTTCGTAAACAGAAGACCTTTTGTGTTTTATATTTTGATTCACACTTGTCAAAATCTCATTTGAGACCGTATGCAAAGGGAACAATTACAGTCTCCCTCCTCACCCATAAGAATGGTTGAAATTGAAAAAAAGTTGAGTCTTTATCATGAATTTTTTTCTGTGGTTTTGAAAAACAAGACATTTGTAATGTCTTACTCCTGGTTTGGTTGCTCTAAGTTACTGAAGTTAAAAAGCTCCTTGGCTTTGGATGCAGTTGAAGGAGGTCGTGGTGCAGAGCTGCCACCCTGAGCCCAGACAGGGTGAGCGTCTTGTGAGCAGCAGGAGCCAACTAGTACTCTCCCGTCTCCCTGCCGTCCCTGGGTCATGGGAGTGTGGTCTCTTCAGCAGTTTTATTCTGCTTCATGGGACTCACTCATTGTCTGTCTTTCTGTAGATGAATGTTTGTTTGTTGTCTTTTTCACACAGTAGGATATGCGTCCCATCGACATAGATTTGGTTTGCTCATTTCTCCATCCTAAGTGCTTGTCATATTGAGTACCTTCAGTAAAATTGTTAGGTGGATGAATCAATTGAATAAAGCTAATATAATATCCTGGAGAAGGCGATGGCACCCCACTCCAGTACTCTTGCCTGGAAAATCCCGTGGACGGAGGAGCCTGGTAGGCTGCAGTCCATGGGGTCACTAGAGTTGGACACAACTGAGTGACTTCACTTTAACTTTTCACTTTCATGCACTGGAGAAGGAAATGGCACCCCACTCCAGTGTTCTTGCCTGGAGAGTCCCAGGGACGGGGGAGCCTGGTGGGCTGCCGTCTATGGGGTCGCACAGAGTCAGGCACGACTGAAGCGACTTAGCAGCAGCAGCAGCAGCAGCAGCAGCAATGTAATATCCATCACAGCTTCACTCCAAAGCTAGAATAGCCTTTGACGCAACTCTGCCAGGTCTCCATTTAAAAAGTACCATATCCATCTTGTGGATGAACTTCAGACAGCTTCCCTTGAATTAAAGGCGAAAATATATATGATTATAATGCAGTGTAGGGACGATTCCTGTCATTCTTAAGTGTTAATATCGCTCAGTGTAACAGAAGCATATGGCAGAGTGAAACTGAGAGTCAGGTGTGTTAACCAGCTGATTCCTTGTCAGTGTCCCTGGCACATGGTTTAGAAGAAAACCCTTTTGAAACTGTAGCAAAAAGATTTTTATCTGTAGCTCATTTATTAGTCTAGCTTTGCAGCAAACCCTGGGTGCACAGGAGCAGAGGCCACGTGGTGTTCTGGCATCCTTAGGGCAGCCCTTTCGTGTCTCTCTCGCTTGCCTCCTTTCTGCTTAAACCCTGCACCCCATCTTGGCATTCGTCTGCATTGCCCCTTTGTGTCCTTAGTGTGTACATTCCTTCATGATGCGTGTGATGGGTTGCCCACTACTTTGGGCCTAGAAAAAAAACTCATTATTTATTTATTTATTCAGTGTTCTATCTCGAATATAGCCCTGTCGTTTAAAAATACTTTTGATTTAGAAAGAAAAAATTTTACAAGACAGACTTGTTTATTTCTCTGTGTTGACAGATGTGCTTGGGGTTTTAGTAAGATTTAATGCTGCTACTTAACTTTGTGATGCTTCTAAGGGGAAGGGGAAGTGATGAAATTGAGGGGAAGTTTCACTTTCTGATTTCATTGGCAGACAGCACCTTGGTTATATGCTTTTGTTCAGGTTCTTTTTTTTCAAACTTATGAGCATTGCCTTAATGTTTCAGATATCCATTTCTCCTCGAACCACAAACTCTTTCCACTTACCAAATGATCCTTCAGTCCCCATCATCATGGTGGGTCCCGGAGCGGGCATGGCCCCCTTCATTGGCTTCCTGCAACACAGGTGTGTATCCCTCGTGGACCTGGTTGGGAGTATAATAGAGCGTTTTTTTGTTTCTTCTGGGGTTTTTAGGATATTGGACTTCAGTTGTAAAAATTTTTATTTTAAAATATTATTATGAAATGTGTGATAGCATAGCATAGCTTGTCACTGTGGGAAAAGTGAATATATTGTCTAGAGATTTTGCTTCATGCTGGAACTTCTGTTTTCACTGTGGTGGTTCCTCCCCCCACCGCCCAGCCCTGAGCTGTAGATTACAGTGTGTGTGTTGGGGACAGATTTCAAGCACATCTTTATGCTGTGTTGACGTGCAGCTGCCCCATCTGTTCCTTTTTTGTTGTTCAGTTGCTCAGCCATGTCCAATTCTTCACAACCTCATGGACTGCAGCACGCTAGGCTTCCCTGTTCTTCACTATCTCCTGGAGTTTGCTCAAACTCAAGTCCGTTATGTCAGTGATGCCATCCAACCGTCTCATCTTCTGTTGCCCCCTTCTACCCTCATTTCCCAGCATCCATCTATTCTTTAACTGGGTTGTCACAAAGACCCAATTACACCCAGCATTTCAAAGTCAAACCCCTAACGCCAGTAATTTTCAGTAAAATAATATTAATTCATGTATCTTCATATCAGGACATAATTATTTGATTCAAATAAAACTGTGCTTCTCTCCCTATGTGTAAAATAACAATTCTTATGTAATGTTCCCCAGGTAGTGGAGTAATATGCTTTGGACAAAATCTTTGTGTAGTTTTCTTTTTTGTTGTTGTTAAGAAAACAAAAAAGTGGGACATGTCAGTCATGTCTGAAAACTGCACAGCAGACTGTCCTACCTTTTAAAGCCCTGTGCCACTTCTCCAGTACACAAAGACCCTGATGCTGGGAGGTACTGGGGGCAGGGGGAGGAAGGGGTGACCGAGGATGAGATGGCTGGATGGCACCACTGACTCGGTGGGCGTGAGTCTGAGTGAACTCCGAGGGTTGGTGGTGGACCGGGAGGCCTGGCGTGCTGCGATTCATGGGGTCGCAAAGAGTCGGACACGACTGAGCGACTGAACTGAACTGAGTCATAAGATTGTTGCTAGTATTTAGTGTAGAAACTAGTCGAGGTTTCACAGTGTGGTCATTTGAATTACCCCTCGCTGGAGATGTCATATAAAGGTCATAGATGTCTCAGTCCAGAGAGAGTAAGTCAGTCAGTCCAAACTTACCTTCTCTAGTGTCTGCTGGAATGGCTGACTTATCCTGTGGACAATGAAGTGTAAATTCACTAAATGGACTTTGAGTGATTGCAGAGTTGGGTTTTATAGACCTACCTGGAGAGGCAAAAAAAGAAAGAGATTGCTGTTGCCTGTTCTTTCTACCAGACCTCAGCTTTCTTTTCCCCTTAGAGAGAAGCTCCAGGAGCGACACCCAGAGGGCCACTTTGGAGCCACGTGGCTGTTCTTTGGCTGCAGACACAAGGAGAGGGACTATCTGTTCAGGTACTTGACAGCCCTCGGGTTGTAAGGCTCTGCCACGCTCTACAGTTGCCATCTCAGACTTCTCCAGCTTGAAATTGCAAATCTTCCAGTGACTTGCTACGTACTGTGTTTCAGAGACGAGCTCAGACACTTCCTTAAGTGCGGAGTGCTCACTCACTTGGAAGTCTCCTTCTCAAGAGATGCTACTGTCGGGGAGGAGGAAGGCCCAGCCAAATATGTGCAAGACAGCCTCCAGCGTCACAGCAAGCAGGTGGCAGGGATCCTCCTCCGGGAGAGTGGTTACGTCTACTTGTGTGGGTGAGTACAGGGGGTGGGGACAGTCGGTGGTGGTCATTAAAGAAACCAGGGGCCCGTTGGTTAACGACCCAGACCTGTACAGGTGGGAGATTTGCTTCTCAAGTACAGGGATAGAAATACAAGTTCTAACGCTATTTTTATGTACCCTCCATAGCCAGGAAGTTGTTATCAGGAAAACAAAATGAAAATTAACTTGTGCAGCCTCCCTGGGTCCAGTGGTTAAGACCACACTTCCGCTGCAGGGGGCGTAGGTTCATTCCCTGGTTGGGGAACTAAGATCCCAAAAGGAAATTAACTCGTGTGCTGCGAACTGCTCTGTGCTGTTGTAAATTAGGATTCTGTGTTTGGTTTTGCTATGCCTAATTCATTGTTTAATTGATTTTGATCAGTGAATACTAAGCGTGTGATTTGTGCAGTTGACCTGGGAAAACAGCTGTGGTTTTGACTCTCAGAATGGTTTCCCTCATAGCTCAGTTGGTAAAGAATCCGCCTGCAATGCAAGATGCAGGTTTGATTCCTGGGTCAGGAAGATCCTCTAGAGATGGGATAGGCTACCCACTCCAGTATTCTTTGGCTTCCTTTGTGGCTCAGCTGATAATTAATCTGCCTGCAATATGGGAGACCTGGGTTCGATTCCTGGGTTGGGAAGATCCCGTGGAGAAGGGAAAGGCTACCCACTCCAGTATTCTGGCCTGGAGAATTCCATGGACTGTGTAGTTCGTGGGGTTGCCAGAGAGTTGGACACAGAGCAACTTTCACTTTTCACTGAGAATGTGAATTTAGGATTGTTTTCTTAAGACATAATTTGTAATGTCAAAGTTGACGTACGCCAGGAGTCATTCTTACGTTTCATCTACTTTTCGAGACGATCCATTATGGAAATCCAAGATCGCCATAGGGAAAAAAAAATTTAGGAACTAGCTACGTGATTTAATGGAACTCAAAATGTTTGCTAATTAAAAAAGAGTTTTGAAATGAGAAACTACACTTTTTTTTTTTTCCTAACACTTCCCTTCCTGGCATTTAAAATGTTCCGTTAAGTTACCAGGTTGGGTTTTTTTAATTTCTAAAACTGACACAGAAAAAGAAATATTGGCATAATGACCTGGAGTACATATAAATATAATTGAAAAGGTTTATAAAACAGAACTTACTTTTTGGACTTACTGTCTGTGATACATTCTGGTAACGTCTGTTGTATCTTTTTTTTTGGCTCTCATAACTTTTTTAAAGAAAGCTGACTTTGGCTCCTAAGTTGATTTCACGACCCATTAATGACTCCTCAGATAGAAGAAGCTGCTTTAGGTCAGAAGCCACCGAGCTCCTGGCTGTTGTGTTGGTTTATGTTTTCATGTAGCTTCTAGTGAAGCATGTGGTCTTCCTTTTGTTTGCAGAGGAGAGTGCTGTCAGAGTTAGGCTGAAGTTTTAAGTGCAGCCCTAAAATCATGGAGGCGAAGTCCGTGTACAAACATACATGTACAAGTATATGAATAACTGGTACTTGAGATCTTAAAATGTTAGCCCAGAAGTAACCCTTCACCATCACTGGTGCTTCACTCTTTCGCATCCGTGAAGTGAGGTTGAGAGCACTCAAGCTGGTCTGAGGTGAGGGCTCAGAGTGAACGCCCCTTGGCCTCTAGTGTGGACTAAACAAAGGGGACCTTGAGGAAGACAGCCACCGAAGAAGATGCGAGCTTGTCCCTCGGCCCAGGGGACACTGTCTCAAGGGGGAGCCTTTGCTGCTGAGAGTCAAGTAAGAAGACGACGCAGGGCCCATGAGATGGGGCAGCTGGAGCCCCGGACTTGAGGAAGGGCGGAGGGGTGGCCTTGGGGTGCTCTCGGCGTGCTTGAGCAGGAGGAGGATGTTGGGGCAGCCATTACGGCTCTCTCAAGGAATCGCTGGAAGGGGCAGGGTGAGTTCAGCTCCCAGCACAGTAGAGTCCTGTCCGGCAGTTACTCATGCCGCAGACGTCGAAGTGCCTACTGGTGCTTCGGCCCGTGCAGGTGTCTGGAGACGGGAGATGGGCGAGGTGCTCTCTGCTCCAGCCACCCACGCCCTATGGGAGAGCCGGGGCAGCAGCACTCACGGCGCAGCGGGCGCTGCGTGGGGCCTCGCCTGGCCGGCAGTGAAGGAGCTGGGCCGTGGAACTGCACCAAGAAGGGGCAGCCCTCAGCAAGTTCTCAGGGATGTGCCTGTTGATGACTGTGTGCCCGTGTGCTTGCCGGGTACGCAGGTTTAGACTCTCGGGGGAGCTCCTTGCCCCGGGAAGGCCTTGAGAGTGGAGGGAGGGCAGAGGCGGGGAGGCCCAATGCGTGAGGTCCTCAGGTGCGCCAAGATTTCCACTGCTTCTGGAGCACAGAGCCTGTGGAAGGACTTAGAGCTGTGAACGGGGTGGTCAGCGTTGCATGTGCTGGTGGTCCCTGGACAAAGGCCTGGCCTCGGGCTGGGGGGTGTGGTGGTGACCAGTGCCTGCAGACCTTAGGGTCACTTTCCGGAGAGATGGAGGGGGGCTGCAGTGTGATGACCAGGCCCGGCCCGAGATTCGTGAATGCAGGAGGATTTAGTACACAGTTCCTGTTCTTAAACAGAATGCTGTTACTCATTTTTTTCTAGAGATGCTAAGAATATGGCCAAGGATGTCCACGATGCCCTTGTGGAAATAATAAGCAGAGAGACTGGAGTTGAAAAACTAGAGGCAATGAAAACATTGGCCACTTTAAAAGAAGAAAAGCGATATCTTCAGGATATTTGGTGATAAACCTAGAAAATAAAAGAAGAGAACTAAGGTTTTTTTTGGCTGAAAGTACTAACATGAAACTTGACTTAAAGCTTGGGACTTTCAACATTTAAATTTAAAAAAAAAAAAATTTTTTTTTTTTCAACATTTCTTGGAGGAGGTGGGGTGGGGTGTGGACTGTTTTAACCATACAGGAAACTTTCAATTCAGTTTTCCATACCTCCATACCTCCTCCCTTCCCAAACCACCCTGAGCAGAAAGGCGGCCCTGACTCCTCCACCAGCGCCTCCCAGGCCACCTCCACATCCTGGAGAAGTTTTGCAGGGACGTCGACTGGCTCACTGGGCTTCTCTGTCGGTGCGTGTGAGGGCTTCTCAGCGTGGGATGTGAGCGTGGGAGCTGACCCAGCAGGTGGTCAGGTCTTGTGAACTTGTTGCCAGTTTTTTAAAGAATCTAAAATTAATTTTTATTTTATATAAAATATACCATAAAGAGTATTCGTATGAGTGTATTAAAATTACATATGTATAGTATATCTGATTACATGTTTATATATAATTTTATCAGATGGTTTATTACTGAAACTATATTTTTGATAAAAACATTTTAAGGTAATGCTGATGGTGATTCTTTTCATGATGCTGGAAATACAAACTATATTTTGAAATTCTGCTCTGGCATATGATTTACTTATACTTAGCACGGTTATTTCTTCTTAAAATCACAGTTCCAGAATTTAAAGAAATTTGCATTCAGAGTATAGATCCATTTCCCATCTTTTGATTTCTGCCCCTTTTGGTGTACTTTTAAATTTTCTCACATAATTGTTATTTCTGTGATTCTAACCTGGGCTTAAAATACCTACTTAATACCCTTGTATTT
The DNA here is from genome assembly GCA_006410615.1 of Neotragus moschatus. Taxonomy (NCBI): domain Eukaryota; kingdom Metazoa; phylum Chordata; class Mammalia; order Artiodactyla; family Bovidae; genus Neotragus; species Neotragus moschatus. The sequence continues at coordinate 16,632 of SJYA01005595.1, read as the reverse complement.
CATAAATTCCTACTATTGTCTGAATATTTATGTCCCCCAGCTTCCCCCCCTGCCTCTTGATTCATATGCTTGAATCCTCACCTCTGATATGATGATACCAGGAGCTGGGCCTTTGTGAGGTGACAAGGTTGTGATGGTGGAGCTCTTAGAATGGGATCAGTGTCCTTGTTTCAAGACGCTCCACAAGGCTCCCTGCTCCTCCTGCCCTGTGAAGACACAGCGAGAAGTCGGCGTCCACAACCCTGAGGCCTTCACCAGAACCCAACAACACTGGCACCTGGTCTGAACTTCTGGCTTGCAGAACTGTGAAAGATTTCGGTTGTTTATAAGCTACTCACGATATCTTGTTACAGCAGCTTGAATGGACTACTGGACTAAGATAATTCCACCTGGCCCATTCTCTTTTAGTATTTGTCAGAACGGAAAACAAAGTATAAAGGGGGCATGGAATTTTTTTCCCCTAGTCTCTGATATATATTGTTTTTTTAATTAAAGAGATTGGCATTTAAAAAATCTCTCCTGTCAAAGGGTTCTGGTCATTTTGAAAAATAAATATCTAAAATAACACTATGTATAATCTTAAGCTTTGTTAAGACTTCAGAGCAGTTTGTTACAACCTCTAATTTCACATATTTCATGTCTTTTACAATAGAAATACTTCTGGAAAAACTTACAAGGCATAAGAAAACATATCAAGCAAAATTATGTGCACATGTTGATATATGTCAGCCAGAAGAGACTTAATGTGAAAACATGAAAAGGGACAAAGAACGATATTCCTTGTTGACCATTCTAACAAGAAAATACAGCTGAGAACTTGCGTCCTGTGCCAGTGCCTCCCGTCCATGGTGTTGTGTTAGTGCTAGTGGCTTAGTCAGGTCCACCGCATTGTGGCCCCATGGACTGTAGGATGCCAGGGTCCTCTGTCCATGAAATTACCCAGGCAACAATACTGGAATGGGTTGCCATTCCCTTCTCCAAGGGATCTTCCCAACCCAGGAATCAAACCTGGGTCTCCTGCAGTGATGGCGGATTCTTTACTGTCTGAGCCACTAGGGAAGCCTGTGAAAGTGAAGTCACTCAGTCGTGTCTGACTCTCTGTGACCCCATGGACTGTAGCCTACCAGGCTCCTGTGTCCATGGGATTTTCCAGGCAATAGTACTGGAGTGGATTGCCATTTCCTTCTCCAGCGGATCTTCCCAACCCAGGGATCGAACCTGGGTCTCCTGCATTGTAGACAGACGCTTTACAGTCTGAGCCACCAGGGAAATCCTAAAAGTGTTACCACGTTCCCATACCGGGAGTTGAACCTGGCCGCCTGGGTGAAAACCAGGAATCCTAACCCTTAGACCATATCGGAAGCCTATACATGATTGCTCAACTGACAGATCCCTAAACAGAAACTGAAGAGTGTTCACAGTGTCCGCAGATCCTGGCCTGAGCCCTGTGGTTGGTGCCCAAGGTCTGGGTTATTTCTGTTAGGTTGTGAGTTACCAGGTTCAGATGAGAGTTAATCAGCTGTTCCCTCATAGCCTTGCGAGCAGATGAGGGTAAAGGTAGATCCCAGGCCAGATTCTGCAGCACACGCAGCTGTGGAACAGTTTTCTTTCTTTATTAGCAGTCAGGCGCAACGCTTCCTGCAGCCAGGCCTGTAAGCTTAACGAATTTCCAGCGCTGTCTCTCTAGGTGGTCTGGCCACGTCTTGCATGAAAAGTTTCACATCAAGGTGGTTGTGAGTATGGCAAGGGCAAACCAAATGGATGAATGAATATCAGTTATGATGTCTGAGGGTTATGGGAAGAGGAGCTAAAGCACCTCTTGATGAGAGTGAAAGAGAAGAGTGAAAAAGCTGGCTCTATGGAGCCTCTGAGTTCCCTGAGACATAGCAAATTCCCATTGGCTATCTGTTCTACATATGGTAATGTAAGTTTCCGTGGCACTGTCTCCACACATCTCACCCTCTCCTCCCCTCTCCCCGTATCCGTAGGCCTGTCCTCTATGTTTCGCCATTGCTGCCTCGCAAATAAATCAGCCTAGAGGGCTGGGATGGAGAGGGAGGCGAGAGGGAGGTTCAAGAAGGAGGGGACATACGTCCACCTGTGGCTGATTCGTGTTGACGTTTGACGGAAAACAACACAATTCTGTAAAGCACTTATCCTTCAATTAAAAAATAAAAAGCTGGCTTAAAACTCTATATTCAAAAAACTAACATCATGGCATCTGGTCCCATCACTTCATGGCAAATAGATGGGGAAAAGTGGAAGCAGTGACAGGATTTTATGTTCTTGGGCTCCAAAATCACTGTAGACACTTGCTCCTTGAAAGGCAAGCTGTGACAAACTTAGCATATTGAAAAGCAAGAGACATCACTTTGCTGACAAAGGTCCATACAGTCAAAGCTATGGTTTTTCCAGTAGTCTCGTACGGATGTGAGAGTTGGACCATAAAGAAGGCTGAGCACCAAAGAATTGATGCTTTTGAACATTGGTACTGGAGAGGACTCTCGAAGAGTCCCTTGGACTGCAAGGAGATCAAACCAGTCAATCCTGAAGGAAACCAACCCTGAATTTTCATTAGAAGGATTGATGTTGAAGCTGAAGCTCCAATATTTTGGCCATCTGATGGGAAGAGCCAACTCATCTGCAAAGACCCTGATGCTGGAAAAGCTTAAGGGCAGGAGGAGAAGGGGGCAACAGAGGAGGAGTTGGTTAGATGGCATCGTCAAGTCAATGGACATGAGCTTGAGCAAAGTCCGGAAGATGGTGAAGGACGGAAGCTGGCATCCTGCAGTCTATGGGGTTGCAGAGTTGGACGTGACTGAGCAACTGACCAACAACAAAACACTGTGGAAACAAAAGGGAGTGTAGTTTAGTGTAAAAGGAGGCTTCAGAAGGGCTTCTGTGGTGACCCCGTGGTAAAGCATCTGCAGGAGACTCCAGTTCAATCTGGTCTGGGAAGATCCCACACACCCGCTGGAAACCGCCTGTGTGCCACAACTGCTGAGCCTGTGTTCTAGAGTCCGGGAGTTGCGACAAGAAGTCAGAGCAATGAGAAGACCCCACACTACTAGAGAGTAGCCGCCACTCACAACAAGGCTTCCCTTGTGGCTCAGTTGGTAAAGAATCTACCTGCAGTGCAGGAGACCTGGGTTCGATTCCTGGGTCAGAAAAATCCCCTGGAGAAGGGAAAGGCTACCCATGCCAGTGTTCTTGGGCTTCCCTTGTGGCTCAGCTGGTAAAGAATCCACCTGCAATGTGGGAGACCTGGGTTTGATCACTGGGTTGAGAAGATCCTCTGGAGAAGGGAAAGGCTGCCCACTCCAGTGTTCTGGTCTGGAAAATTCCATGGACTGTATAGGGACGACTGAGTGACTCACTTTCACCACAACTGGAGAAAAGATTGCACAGCCATGAAGATCCAACATAGCCAAAAATAAAGAAGTAAATAAAAATTATTGAAATTGAGGAAGCTTCAAGAAATACTGCAGGGGATGGGTATTTTTATAGTGATTAGAGTCAATTGATGAGAAAGACATGAAAATCCTAAATATGCTTGCACTTAGTAAGAAAACATAAAAATAGTGTGTTGGCCAGAAAGTTCTTTTGGGATTTTGCTATTAGAGTCTGTGAGGAAACCTGAACGAACTTTTGGCCAACTCAGTATACTGATGGAAAGCAAAATCTCAAAACTAAAAGAAAAGGCAGATCCAAAATCACAGTTGGGAAAGTTGACATAGCACACAAAGAACAAGCAGACAAAATCATAAGTGTTTAAACAACTTTTAAGACAATAGGAGCTGATGGATGTATGTAAAACACTAACACCAGCAACTTCAGAATAGAACATACCTTCCAGCTTACATTGAATATATACCAGAATATACCAGCTTTCAAAAAGATGGGAGCTGTACGATAGGTTTTCTGAGAATTAAATTAAAAATAGCTAAATGAAACCAGAATAACCTCCGAATGTTTGGAAAATAAGCAACACAAAGTAACCTATGACTCAAGAAAAAAATCATAAGGACATTAGAAAATATTTTGATGAAGACAAGGCGTTCTAAAATTTGAAGTTTGCAACTAAACCAGTGTTCTAGGGGAAACTGTTGTGTCTAAATTCTTATCAAATTAAAGAAGCTTAAAAATCAATAATCTAAGCTTAAATACTGGGAAGTTGGAAAAGGACCAGTACATTAAATGCCAAACATATGAAAGAATGCAGTAAGGATAAAAGAAGAGGCCAATGAAATAGAAAAAAAAAAGTGCAGTAGAGAAAACCAGGAAATGTTAATTGTCTTAAGTTTTTTTCCAGCTTTTTTGAGGTCAAATTAACAGAGCGTGCATGTAGCTCAGTCTTATCCCACTCCAACCCCATGGACTGCAGCCTACCAGGCTCCCCTGTTCATGGAATTTTCTAGGCAAGAAAACTGGCATGTGTGCGTGCTAAGTTGCTTCACTCATGTCCGACTCTTTATGACCCCATGGACTGTAGCCCACCAAGTTCCTCTGTCCATGGACTTTTCCAGGCAAGAATACTGGACTGGCTTGCCATTTCCTCCTTCAAGGAATCTTCTCTACCCAGGATTGAACCCATGTCCTGTTTCTCTTGCATTGGCAAGCAGACTCTGTACCACTGAGCCACCTGGGAAGCCCAATTAACAAACAAAATTGTGTATAATTAAAATGTACAATGTCATGATTTGGTCTGTGTAGACTTTGTGACATGATTACCACTCTCGGGTCAATTACCACATTTATTGCCTCACATCGTTACGATGTTTCAGTGTGTGTGATAAGAAGGTTTAAAATTTACTCCATTTCAAGTATGCACTCTTAACTGTAGTCATCACGCTCTGTGTTAGATCCCCAGAACTTGTTCTTCTTATAACCAAAGGCTTGTGCTCTTTGACTGGATCTCCCGTTTCCCCAGCCCCCAGCTCCTGGTAACCACCATTCTACCCTTTATTTCTATGACTTTGACTTCGTCCTTTTTAGATTCTACATGTAAGTCAGACCAGACAATTTCTGTCTGTCTGCGTCTGGCTTATTTCACTTAGCATAACGTCTTCTGTGCTCATTCACGCTGTTGCAAATGGCAGAATTTCTTTCTCATGACTGAGGGACATTCCGTTGTGTTTATTTAGAGGTATATTAAAATTTTAAGATTTTATTTGAGCAGAATTCAATTCAGGGAATTCCCTGGTGGTCTAGTGGTTAGGACTTGATATTTTCCCTGCCAAGGCCCACCAGGTTTAATATCCCTCAAGCCTTGAGGCATGCCCCCCCCAACCCCCCACCAAAAAAGAAACAATCAAACTCCTAACAGGAAATTGCTAGGAGTGTTCCACCTACAGAAGTTAGGGAGAAGACTTACAGGGAAGATGGGGAAGCGAAGCAAGGAAGTTCCTTGACGGCCTATAGCTTAAGAGTTATTTGGGTTAGTTATTTGGGAAAGTCTGTTTGTTTCTGAATGTTTGTTACTGGATGTCCGTAGGTTTGATTTCTTAACCTTGAGGCACTACGTAAAGTTTTGGTGGTTTACGTTGGTTCAGTTCAGCCCCTCAGTCATGTCTGACTCTGGGACCGCGTGGACCGCAGCACACCAGGCTTCCCTGTTCATCAACAGCTCTCAGCTTGCTCAAACTCATGTCCGTCGAGTCAGTGATGCCATCCAACCATCTCATCCTCTGTCGTCCACTTCTCCTCCTGCCTTCAATCTTAGATAGGTTACCAAGGCCTTAAAGCCACTTCAGCTCATGATTGCTTTGGCTATTTGGGATATTTTGTTATTTCATACAAGTTTTAGGATTGTTTCCTCAATTTCTATGAAAAGTGCCAATGGAATGGGGTTTCATTGAGTCTGTAGATCACTACAGCCAGTAAGGACATTTAATGGTGTTTCTTTCTCTAGTCCATTAGCATGGACTGCCTTCCCATTTACTTGTGTCTTCCACAGTTTCATTCACTTATATTTTATAGTTTTGCAAAATTCACCATCTTTTTATGATATGAACCCTCAACAAATTGGGTATAGAGGAAATGTATCTCAGCATAAGAAAAAAACCTGTACACATGGTGTCAGACATATTATGAGAGAAAACAGTTTGGTTACCAAGCCTGGATTAAGAGGTTTATGAGCAAACTGTGATCACTTAGGATGAAATAAAGGACACTGTATTCCTGTACATCAGATTGTTACTGAATTTTAAAACTTGCTACATGAAAAATAAACAATTACCTTAAAGGAAGTCTAAGTAAGTCTTAAACCTAGGTTTTTCTTTTTTTTTTTTTTTTTAATTATTTCGATTGGAGGCTAATTACTTTACAATATTGTGGTGGTTTTTGCTGTGCATTCACGTGAATCAGCCATGGGTGTACATGTGTCCCCATCCTGAACCCTCCTCCCACCTCCCTCCGCATCCCCTCCCTCTGGGTCATCCCAGTGCACCAGCCCTGAGCACACTGTCTCATGCATCAAACCTGGACTGGCGATCTGTTTCTCATATGATGATATACATGTTTCAATGCTGTTCTCTCAAATCACCCCACCCTCGCCTTCTCCCACAGAGTCCAAAAGTCTGTTCTTTACATCTGTGTCTCTTTTGCTGTCTCGCATATAGGGTCATCATTACCATCTTTTTAAATTCCATATATATGTGTTAGTACACTGTATTGTTTAAACCTGGGTTTTCTGATCAGACGTGAGGGTGTTCTGCCTTCCCAAGCTCCCAAGTACCCAAACCATTCCTTGGCTTTAAAATCCCGAGGGCAGCGGCATGAGTTCCAATAACCTGGGGCTTCTGAGCTGTGCTGCTTTCTTGCCTGCTCAGAGCCCTATGTCTCCACTCTGCATTTTTTTTTCCCACTGGACATGACTTGGTTTTAACTGAATCTTCCTGAAATGTTCTCACTAAGTGGACTGTACTTCAATTTCCTCTTTCATCAGTCAGATTAATAAAATACCGGAAAGGCTATCCACATTAATAAATTTAAGCTTTAACTTCTTTAATCACCATACTAATTATCAAGTTATTTCATCTGGATTTGTACTTTTTTTTGTAGTTTTTATCTGTTTATCTGCTTTTAATTGAAGTACTTAGTTTACTTTGCTTTAGAGACTGCAGTGATTTTCTTTTTCATGTTTGGTTATGGAAAGTCTTGCTCAGCTTCAGTACATGCTTGAGGGGCACTGTGATGTGAAATTCAGTCAGTCGTGTCCGACTCTTTGTGACCCCATGGACTGTTGCCCGCCAGACTCCTCTGTCCCTGGCATCTCCAAGGCAAGAGTACTGGAGTGGGTTGCCATTTCCTCCTCTAAGGGATCTTCCCAACCCAGGGGCTGAACCTGTCTCTTATGTCTCCTGCATAGGCAGGTGGATTCTTTACAACTGAGCCACCGAGGAAGCCCGACTGCCCTGCAGAATGTCCCGTGTGCTGTGATCTGGCTGGTTCTGTCTTCCCTCTCACTCTTTGAGCCACAAAGATCAGTTCTTCTGGTCACCCAGGTGATGCAGTTTGCGTAATGCACGTGTACATTACAGGTCTAAGTGACTGCCACCAAAGTTGAAAAGTGAGCTGATTTAAATAGATTTGCAGTATCTGAATAAATATGATTAATTTTCCCCACTCAGAAAGGAACATCAAGCTGAACACTGTGAAAAGCAGCGTTACTCATTCTGTTGCTAAATCGATTCTTCCAGGCTTTCATCTATGCTTCGTTTAAAGCTAACGTTTTGCTTTTTAAGTGGAGTTGGTTGACGTTTCATGGAAATCCAAACACTGCTTTTGACGTCCATTAAATTTTCATGACCAGAGGTTCAGCTGTGTTTTTTAAGGTTAGAACAACTTTTATTTTCAGAAGTGTTCTTTTAGGGTAAGAATGTTAAACTAGAGTTGGCTGAAGATTGCAGAATGCATTTCATTATCGGATCAGTCTTCTCTTCAGCCTTTATGATGCTGAGTGTACGCGTGAATATAACATTTGCAAGCAGTGGGCTGTGTGATCTGAGAAGCTCAGCTCAGGACCCGGGATTCCTTGGTCTGCCCACATCCACCACCTCCCAGGGGTAACGGCGTTCATCTACTCCCGCGTGTCAACCCTTGTGGACTTCATATAGTCATCACTGAGTCTCTGTGAGCTGTGTTGTCAGTCCTAGTCTGCACACGACGAGGTCTGGCTAAGATTTAACAGCCCCATAAACACACATCTCATTTTTCTTCTAAATGAGCATCTTGGTTATTCGTAGGGTTTTGTTATTCTTTGTAGGTTTTAGAATCAGCTTTTGGAGTTCATCAACAACATCCTGATGAGATTTTTAAATTGGAATTGCCTTGAATAGATTTCAGAAGGACTGAAATCTCTACCATATTGTTGCTTACTATCATGAAAACGGTTCTCTCATTTTGATTAAATCTTTTGTAATGTTCTTCAGTAAAGTTTTGTAATTTTTTTTTTTTCCCCATATAGCGTTTACACATCTTTTGTTCATTTTATTCTTAGGAACACTAGATATTCTGTGATTCTTAAGTTCCGTTTTAAAAAACTGTGAAGTGAAGTGAAGTCGTTCAGTCGTGTCCGACTCTTTGCCACCCCATGGACTGAGGAGCCTACTACACTCCTCTGTCCATGGGATTTTCCAGGCAAGAGTACTGGAGTGGGTTGCCATTTCCTTCTCCAGAGGATCTTCCTGACCCAGGGATTGAACCCAGGTCTCCCATACTGTAGGCAGACACTTTACCGTCTGAGCCACCTTAAGTAAATCTATTTTTAGAATTTGAAAAAGTCCAGTTTGGAAATAGAATTTAGATAATACTAACCATAGGAATTTAGTATATTTATCAAATAATAGTAAATAGCTTTACTAAACCATGCAATAATAATATGTAATTCTGACCAGATTAAAAATTAAACTTTAGGCCTTTTTCTGATTTTGCCACTTTGTCCACTAACATCTTTCTGGACACAGCCTCACCTGGGACACGGTGTTGCTTTCACCCTTCTTGTCTCCTTGGTCTCCTCCAGCCTGTGACCGTTTTCCAGTCTTTTGCTGTTTTTCACGACCCCTAAGTTATCAGAAGCACTCCTCAGGTATTTTATAGGATGCCCCTTGATTTGGGTTTTTCTGGTAGTTGCCCCTGGTTACAGGACTGGTTACAGGAGTTACCTGTAACTCCTGGCAGCTCAGCAGTAAAGAATGGCCTGCAATGCAGGAGACAAGAGCTCAGTCTCCGGTTGGGAAGATCGCCTGGAAGAGGAAATGGCAACCTACTCAGGTATTCTTGCCTGAACAAACTCCCAGGGACAGAGGAGCCTGGCAGGATACAGTCCATGGGGTTGCAGAGGCAGACACGACTGGGCCACTGAGCACACTACTTGCGTTGCCCTAGCGTCATGGTTTTTTGAGAGGTGAGATGTCACCTTTTTTAGCCCATGGCATAGCGTGTGAGGTTAGTCACTCGTGAGTTAAGCCTGTCACTTGGTTCCAATGGAACCTGCTATGTTTCTCCTGAGAAGTTCCTATTTTTCCTTTTTGGTCTATTTGGAGATGAGTCCTTAAGTCCAACCCATATTAAAAGGGAGGGAAATTAAGCTTGACCTCCTGGAGGAGTATCTGTATATATTATTTTTATGCTTTTATAGGGAAAAAGCATAGAAAGTTTTGTCCCTTCTCCCAAGTTATGTATTTTATTTTTATAATCTCTTCCTATGAGATGGACTCCAGTATTAAATACTATGAGTTATGATGGTTGTTTGCTCAAATGGTTCACCTTTGGCCTTCGCGAGATCTCTCAGTCCCTTTGATATGCCCCTCGGTTTGTTCTCTAAGCACTTCCTTACTTTCTGGTGCTCTGAGATGCTTCATGATCATCTTGTATCCTCACTGCCCCAGTGGTACAGGTAAACATTTTCCCATAGAGCCCTGGTCCCTTCTGTTAGAGAGCCCCTGATGACCACCACTGTCTGTCCACCTCTCTAATTTTGGCTTTTCCAGACTGAGGCATGATTAGATGATACAAAGGGCTGCTTTTGGGGTGAGTCTTAGGGCTACCCTGGTAGCTCAGACGGTAAAGAATCTGCCTGCAATGCAGGAGACCTGGTTTCAGCCCCTGGGTGCAGTCCCTGGATGGGGAAGATCCCATGGAGAAGGAAATGGCAATCTACCCCAGCATTCTTGCCTAGAGAATCCCATTGGGCAGAGGAGCCTTGTGGGCTACAGTCATGGGGTCACAAAGAGTCGGCCCTCACAAAGCGACTTTCACCTTTCGCTTTCTTTCACTTAGCAAAATGTCTTTGAGACTCATTCATGTGATTGTGTGACTTGATATCTGGTTCTTTTCTATTGCTCCACAGTATTTTGTTGTAGGGGTTTACAATGGTTTTTTTCCTTTATCTATTGAAGACAAGCTGCATGAATGTAAGTTTTTCACTTCACTTGGATAAATATGTGGGACTGGGATTTCTGGGTTGGATGCTAAGCTTTTCCTTTTGTAAACAAAAGTTTCTAAGAAGCTGCCAAATTACCTCCCAAAGGGACTGCCCTATTTTGTGTTCCCACCAGCGATGACTGAGAGCTCCTGTTTTCACTTTGACAGTAAACCAGTAGGAGCTCAGCCTCCTTAGAGCTTGAAGATGGCCCCATCCTCAGTCTCTGCTGCATTAGGTGTTACCACATCTGAACAAAAGAGTCACAGTTTAAAATGATGGCATGGGGATGACGGACACAAACAGGTAGAACTTGAGTTATTTCAGTCTTGTTATTCTGTATGACCACTTGAAGTTTTCCTTCATGGTGACTTTCTTTTTAACATTGTTTTAGTCGCTAAGCTGTGTCCTAATCTTTTGTGACCCCATAGACTGTAGCCTGCCAGGCTTCTCTGTCCATGAGATTCTCCAGGCAAGAATGCTGGAGTGGGCTGCCATTTCCTCCAAGGGGTCTTCCCAGCCTAGGGACCGAACCTGCGTCTCTTTCATTGGCAGGTGAATTTTTAACAATGAGCCACCAGCGAAGCCCTTTCTAACATTGGAAAACAATTGGGAAACCCTTCCTTCCTTCCTTCAGTCTCACTTTATAGGTAAAAAATGCTTTGAAATCTAGGTATAGCCTGGAATGACTCTCCCTGTTGATATAATGTGCTCATATGAAGTTCTACACGGGCTTTAGACAGATCTAGACGTCCACACCAACCTCTGCAGTGTGCTGCCCTCTGAAAATTAACATGGACGCAGCAGGTCATTCTGGAGTTTGTATCTCTCCACTATATGTAGAGATACATCATTTTTTTCTGAGCCATCTTTTTTTCCTGGTGTAAACTTTAAATCAAGTAAATCAGATATAGAAATGTTTGTAAACAGTCAGAAACAACCTTAAAAATGATATAGTGAAGTTCAAGCTTTAAAACTTGCCTGAAGATCAGAGATTGTGGAGAAAACCACAAATTTAAACAAAAATTTTATTGATAACTATGCAGCAATAAAGTGTAAGTAAATGGACGTTTACACAGAAAAAGAATCCAATTTAATTTAATTCTTCCATTACGGAAGACTGTCAGGGGAAGGATAAAAGAGGCCAGCCTTGGGTTGCCAGAAGGGACCACAAGGCTTGTTTGAGTGTTTTATTGATTTTACCAAGAACTGGACAGTTCTAAAGCAATGGATTAAACATCCTCAATGTTTCTTAACATCCAGCTCTTTTCTGAGACTCTGTTGGACATCTTCACTTAATAGAAATTTATGCTGAAGATATCTTAGGGGAAACTCTTCTATTGCAGAGACATTTGAAAACCATTAGACTCAGTCCTGAAGGGACAAAGACAGGAACAGTATTTCAGTTTCTGGAATTCATTGTGAAATATGATTTTTTTTTTATGGATCTCTGACAAACTTATCCTTATATTTAATACTTTTCCTAACAGTTCATATATCTGTTTCTTTATGAACTTAACTTTCTGAACTTAACATTTAAAAAGTGTTTTTCAATTAACTATGGGTGAAGTGACATGACAAATCTTGTTATATGTCCATTGAACATGAATATGCAAAGAATATTAATTTTGACAAATATTCAGAAGTTACAGGTTGAAATAAATGCTGTTCTGTAATTTGTTAAGCCATTAGATGCACATGTAGTTTAAATTTTCCTCCTTTTTTCATAGAATGACTTGGTGCAATTAAAGAGAAACAATCCATTGCTATTTATCTTTTTATAATATTTATCTTTTTATAATTTTTATAATATTTAAATTTGATTTTTATAATTAAAAATTATATGTATGTTAGTTGTTCAGTTGTGTCCAACTCTTTGCAACTCCATGGACTGTAGCCCGCCAGGCTCCTCTGCCCATGGAATTCTCCAGGCAAGAATACTGGAGTGAGTAGCCATTCCCTTATTTAGGGTATCTTCCCAAACCAGGGAACAAACCTGGGTCTCCCACATTGCAGACAGATTCTTCACCATCTGAGCCACTAGGGAAGCCCCAATTATATATATATCAAGATCAATAGGAGGAAATTTTTACTGTGTTCCTCTCTTGTCACTATTATTATGTTTCACTACGCAGTTACTAGTGAAAATTACTGTCACAAAGAGGTTAGTTAGTGTTAGTTGCTCAGACGTGCCCAACTGCTTTCGACCCCATGGACTATAGCCCACCAGGCTCCTCTGTCCATGGGATTCTCCAGGCAGGAATACTGGAGTGGGTTGCTGTGCCCTCCTCCAGGGGGTCTTCTCGACCCTGGGGTCGAACTCAGGTCTCCCTCATTGCATGCAGGTTCTTCACCATCTGGGCCAGTAAGGTGATGGTAAACCATGATCTACCAGATGCCTGATGTGTTAAATTAGTTCACCACTGACTTGAAATTTGGCTTCAGAAAGAGGGAGCATCATGGGGTCATAGTACTACAGAACATAGCTTCCTGGAGGAGAGGAGGCACTTTCTGTTGTGGAGGGAGAAGTCTTCCATTAAAAAAAAAACCTAATGAAAGAAGAATGAAAAGATTAAAATGTTTACCATTTTCTTAACATGCTCTATATTTTCTACTATGTTAAGATGCAGAAATTGGAAAACAATGTCCAGCACATGAGCGTCATTCCTTTGCTTTCATTATTTCTGTCTTAAAAAAAAGGGGGAGGAGGACTTTCTGAATCACTTAGCATCTTGCACGGCTTCCAAATGTGCCCTGGTGGATGTGAGGTTGCTGAAGTGGAATTGCACATCCACTGTAATATATTGGCCAGAAGGGGCATTGGGTCAGGACTGTTTTGTTCCCTTGGGCTTGTAATTTGGTCACTGACTTTGATGGAGCCACCTGGCAGCTGTGAAGGTCAAGTTTCCGGGGAATGGACAGTTGTGGTCACACATGTATGCTCCTGAAAGCCTGTGTGGCTGACATGAGCTTGGATGGGCTTTGGTGACTGCAAGGCACTGACTTCCATGGTGTCCAACTATCTTCATTCAGCCCTTTATCCAGATATTGCAAAGCAGTCTGCCCAGAATCTTTTTAGCTTTGGAATTTTTAAAAAAAATTTCATCAAATTAAGAAAATGGTGTTCCTTCTGTACATCTTAATTGCATTCTAGTTCCTGAACATTCACCTATTTTTAACTCCAGTTTTCAGATACATATAAGAAAATCTGGTTTTTGTTATCAATATTAGACGATAAGCCAAGGACAAGGGCAATATTTGTTATAAAAGACGTCTTCTATTTCCTCCAACTGTGTAAGACAAATGTGGCTTAAAACAGCCCGGAGACTTCGTGGGTCTTTATGGCTTAAGTTCTCCTCACACCTCTGTCCACACTTGGATGCAGGTTTTCTGAACAGGCAACAGGACGGTCTTTTGCTCTGTGCAGGGCGAGACAATTGCGTGGTATTTCTTTAGTGGTTAATCACAGAGTCAATGATGTGGACAGAGTGCTACCTTGCATCTTTTTCTCTGCAAAGAATCCCGACCGTATTTTGAGCTGGTTGCTCTGGATAAACAGCAGGGCATGACACTTGATGGCAGGAATACCTTTGGTCTGTTTGCCTTTACGGGACAGAGAACTCTGCCCAGCAGACTCGGTGTGAAAGCCTGCATCACACCGTCTACCTTCTGAGAAGATTATTAAATCTTCATCGATATTGGCAACTGGGGAGAAAGTTTAACCTAAATGGACAGGAATTTTGACAATTGTCCATTAGAGAAATTAACAGATTTCAAGTCCTTAGGGCTACACCTGATACAAAATAAGATTTACAACATGTTTCTATTTCTTAGTATTGCTAATACCACTCCTGTTGCTACTGCCTCTTCTGCTCCTTTCAATTCTGCTGTTACTCTGGGAGCAACACTGCTTTGGGGCTGGGTGTGCTCTGAATTTCAGGGTGTGTTTGATTATGGCAAGCTCACTTTGCTATGTTTCCCATTCCGCCAGCAAGTGCCCGCCCCACTGCCTGGTCCCAGAGCACACGTCTGTCTTCATGGCCCTTGTTTCAATAGCCATTAGCTCAGCACCTCTCACCAGCTGTAATTCATGGTCCAAATGTTAACAGGTAAAGGAACAGTTTGGAAAAGGTCTAAATCATGTTTCTATTTTTCCAAACGAATGACTTTCACCAAACAGCGTGACTCTATTGTGTCTAAGAGCAGCTAAATCCTGCCTTTATTTCATAATATATCTGTAGGTTATTTTTTTTTTCCTTTAGTATTTTCAAGGGAAAAATACTGAGAAGGTTGTATTTTCTTTGTATGAAGTTTCTCAGGAAAATATGCAAGAACCACTGCAGCCAGGGGACTTAGCCACATGCACAGATTATTTTCTCATTTGCACCCTATTTAGTGGAAATTACAGATGAATAAGGGGCTTCCCAGGTGGCTCACATGGTAAAGAATGCGCCTGCCAATGCAGAAGCCTCAAGAGACACAGGTTCGATCCCTGGGTTGGGTAGATCCCCAGGAGAAGGAAATGGCAACCCATTCCAGTATTCCTGCTTGGGAAATCCTGTGAACAGAGCCGGGTGGGTCCTCTGTGACCATAGGGTCGCAAAGAGTCGAATGAATAAGCTAAAAGTAGCAGGAAATGACTCACCTGCATTTTTACTTAGTTATCAAAGGGGATGGACTAGGGAAGGCTTCTTTCAAGCCGGACTAGAAAATCCCAGAGGATGAGTGTGACTTACTCCAGTAAGATTTGGGAGCGCACTGCCAACCAGGCAGCCCTGTGGAGATGCCCTGTGTTCCTCTCTTTTTATAAACTTTTTTTTTTTTTTAATATTTAACTGTGTGGCTGTATTGGGTCTTCCCTGGAGAAGGAAATG
The DNA here is from genome assembly GCA_006410615.1 of Neotragus moschatus. Classification (NCBI taxonomy): domain Eukaryota; kingdom Metazoa; phylum Chordata; class Mammalia; order Artiodactyla; family Bovidae; genus Neotragus; species Neotragus moschatus. Next base: position 1,335 of record SJYA01005595.1, on the reverse strand, counting down.
GCAATCCACTCTGGTATTCTTGCCTGGAGAATCCCATGGACAGAGGAGCCTGGTGGGCCACAGTCCATGGGGTTGCAAAGAGTCAGACACAACTGAGCAACTTTACTCACTCACTCACTCACTCACACCTTTAGAGTCCATTGTACTTCTCAGTCACCCACAGGGCAGCCTTCGTGTACTCTAGGATACCAGTTTTTGTCCCAGGAAGTCCTGCAGGGTGCTTGGGTTTGGTTTAGAGCCACACCTTTAAGGCTCTACTAAAGGAGCACACCTTAGGGGCTTCCCTGATGGCTCGGAGGTTAAAGCGTCTGCCTGCAATGCGGGAGACCTGGGTTTCATCCCTGGGTTGGGATGATCTCCTGGAGAAGGAAATGGCAACCCACTCCAGTATTCTTGCCTGGAGAACCCCATGGACGGAGGAGCCTGGTGGGCTACAGTCCACGGGTCGCAAAGAGTCAGACACGACTGAGCGACTCCACTTTCACTGGGTCTTGCTTGCATCATGCAGGCTCTTTCCTTGCAGTCTGTGGACTTAGTCACTCCATGGCATTTGGGATCTTAGCTCTCCAACCAGGGAACCAATCTGTGTCCCATGCATTGCAAGGCAGATTCCTAACCCCTGGGCCGTCAGGAAAGTCCCACTATTTATTCTGGTGGCCAAGATTAACAGACTAAAGACCCTTCGTGGATCCCCAACACTTTGAATGTTAATTACATAAATGTAAGTGTCAAGTAATTAACACCTATATGTCACCTTGGGGTTCTCAAGAACACTGAAGGGGTTTGCCATTCCCTTCTCCAGTGGACCATGTTTTGTCAGAACTCTCCACCGTGACCCACCTGTCTTGGGTGGCACTACATGGCATGGTTCATAGTTTCATTGAGTTAGACAAGGCTGTGCTCCATGTGATCAGTTTGATTCGTTTTCTGTAATTGTGGTTTTCATTCTGTCTGCCCTCTGAAGAATAAGGATAAGAGGCTTATGGAAGTTTCCTGATGGGAGAGACTGGCTGTGGGGTAAACTGGGTCTTGTTCTGATGGGTGGGGTCATGCTCAGTAAATCTTTAATCTGATTTTCTGCTGATGGGCGGGGCAATATTCCCTCAGGTTGTTTGACCTGAGACCAAACTGTTGTGAGCTGATAGAGATAAAGGATGAGGGGTATCTCCACACCACCGCCCTTCCCGACCTTCAACGTGGCGTAGCTCCTCTAGGCCCTCCTGCGCCTGCGCAGCCACAGCTCCTTGGACGTTGGGTTGTTCACACTAAACTGTGGAAAATTCTCAGAGAGATGGGAATACCAGACCACCTGACCTGCCTCTTGAGAAATCTGTA
>SJYA01005594.1:5911-24738 GCA_006410615.1 Neotragus moschatus | reverse complement strand
TTTTTTTTTTTTTTCTTTTTTTCTTTTTTTAATGTGCAAAGGGTTGGAAATACCTCTTTTCCAGTCTGAGAATGATTAATATTCCACCCAACTGTTTCCTTTTTCCAGGCAATCTGCAAACTCCAAGTGGGTGGATATTTTCTTAGCTTACCCTTCCATGCATGTATTTACACGTTTCTTTCCCACAATACAAATTGCACAAGGCATGCAGAAAAGCAGACGCACTTCCGAAGTCTGCCACCGTGCATTTCCCACCCGCTCCCCAAAACCGCAACCCGGGCACGGCCAAGGGACTCAGAGGGGGATTCTGAAAGCGCCCACCTGGCCAGGGCTGCCAGTGGCGTCCCGGGGCTCCTTGCTCCTGCCTGAGTGCCCCGCAGCCTCCAGGCAGCGGGCAGGTTCGAGCCAAACTTCCCATTTTCCACAGGACTTAGTTCCTTAACAGTTAGGCTCTGGGTGCACGAATGTGCACCAGCTACATTTCTGCAAGAGGCTGGACACTTAGGGGGAAAAACAATGAAGCCGACACCTTCAAGTGGGTTAACAGTCCAGACCAACTACAACAAAGCCCAATCGCCCACCAGCGGTAATTACTCCCTTAACACGGCAGGAAGGAATGAATGAACGGCAATTTCAGGAGGACCCAGAGTCCCCGGCTTCCCCCCACCCCCCGCCGCCCGGGCCAGAAGCTGCTTGTTCCCATGCTCTCCACGCCCTATGGCTGGCTGGCTCTCCGCTTACCTTCCTTCTTGGTGAAGGCATTTAACAAAGACTTCATTTTCCCTCCGACTTTGGCAGCGGTCCGCTCATTATATAACCTTCTCGACTGGGAGGAAGGGAAGGGCAGCCCGGCCCCTGGGTGCCGGAGCAGTTTGGACCCGGGGAGCGGCGGCGGGCGTCTGGCCACTGCCTGCCTCCGAGCATAGCTGGGCAGGCCAGACCCAGCGCGCTGGTGACGGAGCCCACCCCATACTCTGTCTGTCAGCTGGGAACCAAGCGTGCGTAGACTGAGGCTGCTCTCAGAGCCCACTGCCGCTCCCCGCGCCCGTCATGTGAGTCGCGCTCCCCTGCTTTTGTGATCAGTGCATCGGCGAGGAGGCTCGCAGGCGAGAGGCATCGGTGAGCCCCGAGCCCCGACCATTCAAGGGCTCAGACCCGCCCGGGCGACAGAGCACAGCACCTGTGCTTTGCTGATTTTCATTCAAAAGAAAAAGCCAAGTTTTTCCTCGCTCTCCACCGCCGCTGCTTGTCCGCCAGCAGGCATGGGGGAGTCGGTCCTGGAGATAAAACGTCCCGGTTCCAGACAAGCTACGAGCCAGACCCGCGTTAACTGGGCAGCGAGTGCCAGTCCTACAGAATCTCTGAACGTGACCCAGATTTCCATTGGCAAGAATCAGACACAAGGACGCGTTACTTCCCTGGCTCCCCCCCACGGAGGTAATGACCCTGGAGAAAACAGGATTTCCATCCCCCTTCCTAATGCTTCTTTTGGAAACAAAAGAGAGATGAAACAATTAAAACTGCAGCCCAGCCAAAGCTCGCCCTAATTCCAGGCAGCTGATCAAAAGCCCGTTCTGAGCCAGGCTGCACGTTTCTTACAGGAATCCGGGAGACACACGGAGAGGTGGCAGGGAAAAAGTTCTGCCTGAGCGGCAAACCCAGAGGGCGGGGCCGTGGCGGGAGCCCCACGGCAGGTGGCGCGGGGTTATTTCTACAGGAGGAGAAAGGCCTTCCCGAAAGCTTAGCGGAGCATCCCAGGGAGCAGGTTCTGCTGCCTCTGCTCCTGGGGCTGTAATTAAGTGCGCGTGTTTTCGGTTGCTAAGAGAGCTGCTTCTGAGATTTGAAAGGGAAAAAAAAAATAGAGAGAGAGAGAGAGATGGGATGAGAAGAGGCAAAGCACCAGGATCCTGTAAGTTGAATTCCATATGGTCGGCTCGCTTTGTGTCAACAAAAACGGCAGCGGCAGAAGCCCTGGGAGCCTCTCTCGCTGGGATGCCCAGGGCTGGCGGGACGTCTGTCCAGGGCGGCGAGAGCGTGGACCGGGTGCCCGTGACCAGCTGAGCACTTGAGTGTCGTTTCACTCCCACGATGCCCCATCGCAGGGCTTAGAGCTGCCTTCAAACTCCGCCCCGGGTGACCCTCGCCCGCCACGCCGGAGCCCAGGCCACGCCTAAGACTCGCCCTAGTGGACACTCAGCCACTGGTGCCTTTCACCCACGAAGACCTCACAACCTGCCCCGCGCCACTCGCATCCCTGGGGGACAGGGCAGGTGATGGCAGGGGCAGGCTGTCCTTGGACGTGGGTGCCAGGCTGGAAAGCTTCCAGAAGCATCTCTCTCAGATGCAGAAACCAGCCAGGGTACAACCTCCTGCCTGGGGAGCCTGCCACTGTGTGCCCCGCCACCCCCCCCCGCCCCGTGTAGGAACCGTTAGAGATCTTCAAGGTGGGGGTGCCCAGTTTATCGGGGGGGTGCTGGCTGGCTGCCCTAGCTAGGACAGGATGCCCTGGTGACAGTGACCTGGGGGAGATCCCCCCCGGGGGCGGGGCCCTTGCCACAAGGGCCCCTGGAAATCCTCCGGGGAGCGGGCGGGAGGCTCTGTGGGGCTCAAGCTGATGCCACCCCAGAGCACGGGCCTCCTCCCGCACCAAGTCCCCACGACGCTCTTGGCCTCTGCTGTCCGCAGGGAGCGCGTGTGGTCCACAGCTGGCAGGCAGTGACCAAGCCCAAGGCTGTAAGCACCCCCTCATCGCTGGCTCCCTGTGTGGACCTGGGGAGGAACGGGTGGGGAGGAGGTGGCTTCACCGGTGCCCCCGCAAACATCCCGCGTCTTTTCCGAGGGAGGAGGATCCCTCGCCCCCGAGCTGGGAGCAGACCCAGAGACACCCAAAGAGCATCCACCCATGGCCCAGGTGGGGACACTCCCAGCCCGCCTTCCCGGCCCTGCGTTCAGAGGGACGGTTCCTTCCGGTGCCTTTGCCCGTAGTAGGAGCAGAGTCTGGAAATGACGGGCCCCTGGCTCCTTAGCCCAAGGGCGGGCCGTTCTGAGACAAATCCTGGCTTCCCTGGTGGCTTCCTGGCACAGAATCTATCTGCTAAGCAGGAGCCATGGGTCCAATCCCTGGGTCAGAAAGATGCCCTGGAGGAGGGCACGGCTACCCACGCCAGTATTCTCGCCTGGAGAACCCCGTGGACAGAGGAGCCTGGCGGGCTACAGTCCACAGGGTCTCAGAGAGTCGGACACGCCTGAGCGACTAAAGAACAGGCGCCCTCTGGAAATGACAGGGTCCCGGCCGCCCGCCCGAGAGCTGAGACGAGTCTGAGGCAAATCCCAGGCCAAGAAAGAGGCCGGCAGGCCGGGGGCAGAAGGGGTCCCTGGCTCCCGATCACCCCGCCTCGGGCCCCACGTCCCAGGGCATGCGTGGACCCAGGCTGCACAGGCCCAGGGGACGAGGCGGTGAGCAAGACGGAGATGCCGGCTCCCTCCCAGGCTGTGGGAGAGGCAGGGTGGGCGCGTAAGAGCAGCCTTTGGACATACCAGGATGTGAGGGGCCCCGGGAAGCCCTCCTCAGCCCGAAGAGTCCCATCCCCATTCCTCTAACAAGCAGACAGCCTTCCCAATCACCACTTTCAGGAATCCGAACAAACGATTCACTGAGATTAGCAGCAAGAGCTTAGGTTCACACGCAAACCTACTGTGTGCCCGGCCCCGGACCAGAAATCCTGCCAAGAGGGAAGCGGTCCATTCCTGACTCAACCCACCTCATCCGTGTAAAGCTCTTCCCCCCTGGCAGGCATGCTCTCCTTGAATACTTCCAGCAACGGGGAGCTCACTACCCATGTACTGGCTCTGTGCCCACGCACACCAGTCTCCTTCCCTGTTGCACCGACATCATTTCCACACCCGCCATACACTGATTGGAAAGGAAGGCCAACGTGTTCAGAGCACAGACTTCATCCCAAGAAGTAAAGTAGGTTGGGGGTGTCAGATGCACACAGATGGCTGAGCTTTCCTCCTATCAGCTCCTAGACCCTTTGTGCTGTTGCCAGGTCCTTTGTGGAGCAACCACAGTGACTGCTAGAGGCTGTGCTGGCCACACTGCTGAGGTCTGGCTTCAACTGGACTTCATTCCAAATGGGGGGGGAGAAGGGAGAGCAAAGAGTCTGGTTCTGAGCTGGGCTGGGGTGAGGTGGGTGGAGTCGGGGATGGCATGGAGTGACTCTGTCCACTTGCTCACCCGTCCACCCACCCCAAAGGATGACTGAGCATCTTTTAAGTCGGGGGGAGCTGTTTGAAGGACAAAAAGCAGGAGGAAGGATTAGATGGAGCCTCCCCAAATCAGACAGCTTCCAGGAAGGAAGGTCACCCCGGAATGAACCCCAAAGTGTCAGCCGCCTGGCCTGGCCCGTTGGCCATCAGCTCGGCCCCAGCCGGCCCAAGTCCGGTGCCAAGCCCTCGGCAGGAGGTAATAAACCAACAATAAGCTCTACGCGAGTGCCTATGTCCGCTCCCACGCCCCCAGGGACCTGCATGGTTTCAGCCTCTGCATCCCACCCACTGCCCCCCCCTTCGCTCAGACTCGCCTCCCAAGCCCTCACTGTCTGAGCCCTTCATTTGCCACGTCTTTTGACAACTGCCTGACAACAGGCTGAAAATAATTTCATTTCTCGTATAAAAAAGGCTCTTCGCACATCAGAACATTTCAAGACGCTATGAAGTCCTGGCAGGGAAGACGCGCCAGGTGTTATAAACACGCCTGGTGAGAGTCTGCAGGGCTGTTCCGCGGGGACGGTCAGCCCACCTCCTTCCCCATGCCAGCCAGCAGGCGAGCGCCGGACACGGGGCCATGGCCAGCATCCGACTCAGGGGCCGGCTCTGTCTTACTGCTCGGCGGCCCTGGGCTGGCCAGACACCCCAGCCCACGGAGTCCCCACCTGCAAGGTGGGAACAGCCCAACGCATCCCCAGTGTCGGCTGTGGGACCGCGTGAGCTGTATCTGGAGCGCGGAGCAGGGTGGTCAGCCTTCTAGACTCGAGTCCCAGCGCCTGCACCTCGCAGCCCTGTGACCCCGGGAGAGGCACCGCGTCTCTCTGCCCGTTTCCTCTCCCACTGATGGGGACATGCCTGCTGCTGCCACGCAGGAGGTGAGGAGCAAGTCAGTGATGGTGATGTCTGTAAGTGCCTGGGCTTGAAGGCTGCCAACAACGGCTACATAAACACTTTTAATTAAAAAAAGAAAAATTCTGTGAGTGAACAGCGAGTCAGTCCCCCTGGCCCCCAGCCCGGCTCCGTGTCTGTGATAAGCCCTCCCAGGTCCCTTAGAATGCATTTACACGGCCTCTTTGGGTGCCGCCTCCTCCAGGAAGTCTCCCGGAAGGATCCAGTCCCTAGAGAGACACCCCAACCCCCCCGCTGCCCAGGGTCGCCAGGCCAGCAGTCCTCCCTGGGGGCATTTCTCAGTTCCGTGGCACATCAAGCAGGTCCAGTGTCCAGCTCCCCATTAATCTGCAAATGAGGTGGGCAGTGGCACTCCCACAGCTCTGGGCATAAGTGAGGAACCAGGGGAGAGGGAGGCGGCCCGTCTGGTTCCCGCCTTGTTTGGAGTGTTTCCAGGCCCTTTCCCAGGCCCCCCAGGCGGTCTCCTGGGCGGTGGTCTCCTCCCTGCTGTGTGCCCCATCCAGCCTCCACCCACTCCCACGTCTGCCCTGGTCCTGCCTGCCATGAGGAGGCCCAGCCAGGCACTGCAGGAGGCCCGCCTCTCCCGACGGGCAGGCGCGCTGGGCATCAGGCAGGCCTGGGTCCTCAGTGTCCCTGCCGTGTCCTGTCCGCCTGGGGGTGTGGGCAGCTGGGTTCATCCTGGGGCTTCAAGGGCTGCCAGGGCTCCAGGTGACCACGGCCGGGGCTCTGACCCAGGGGGCGCACGGGCCAGGCCGGAGGGCACAGACCCAGCTCAGGGCAGCACCGGCTCCACAGAGCCGCCGCGTGTGGCCGGTCACTAGGCTGGCCGTGCAGCTCCCAGCCCCAGCGCGCCGGTCCCCCGGGAGCCACCAAAGTCCTTCAGGACCATCCCTCCCTGCATCCACAGCCAGAGTGGCGTTTTCAGTGAGACCCCGGCGGACAAGCCAGTGGGGCTGGGGCTGTCGCCAAGGATCCTGAAGTCTCCGAGATGGGGGCCGTTCCCCTTCTCTTTCCGAGTGGTTTGGGGACTCACTCAGGGCCCACCTCCTCTTCCTGGTAGTAGGGTGCCGAAGGGAGAGCCGGCTGGGGTGGAGATGGGCTGGGTAAGCAGGAGAGGCCCTGAGTCTATTTCTGCCTCAACGCAAACTTGTGGGGGCGGCTGTAGCCTCTTGTCAGACAGGAGGCTCATGGGGAACTGAAAAGTGGAGAAGAAACTCCGGAGGGTCTCAGTGGCCCACCAGCTCCACCCTCCGCCTTGTCTAACAGAAGTGACAACCCACTGCCGGGGAGGAGACTGCCGACGTGTGCAAGCTCCTCGCCCGGCTCAGGGGAGCAGGGAGGCAGTGGGTCCTGGGGGGGCTCTGTGGGGCCAGACCTGGATTCCTCCTGCCCACTCCCCACCTGACCAAAATAGCAGACCTCACTCCCTTCCCGCTTTAGATAACTGAGACTTAAATATTAGTAGGCAACATTTCTCCATCTTACAATCACTGTTCAATGAATCATACGTTTATAAATAACAGGAGATATAAAAAGGCGTCTCGGCAATAGTGCGGGGGTAATCTCTGAGCCAGCATGGAGGTGTCTGCGAGAGGTGGAACGTTCCAGCAGCTGGGACCGCAGAAGGAAGGAAGCACTGCTCCTGGAGGATCCACCAAGGCCCCTGGGTGGGGGGCAGGGGCACTGATGAGGGGGCTGCAGAACCGCCCTCCTCAGGGTGGGGGGTCTTGCCTTTGGGTGGGGGTCTCCCTCCAGGGCTGCCAGGCTCAGGGCCGATGGTGGCAGAGCTCAGAGACTCCGGCAGGGGCTACGCACCAGCCCTGACACAGGGCTCTCGTGCCAAGACCAGGTCAGAGCGGGCTCAGGGAGAGGGGCTTTGGAGGGCTGAACTGGGGCTGACCACAGGGAGGATGAGGGTACCAAGGTGCATTCCGGAAGGGCCCCAGACTCCAAACTCCGCCCCCCATCTCCTCCCTCCGTGTAGCTTCAGGTCCTGGAGAAATACTGTGCGCTGGGCCAACGCTCTCACCCGGCTGTGTGGGGCAGCGGGCAGAGCAGCGGCTTCATACAGAACGCCAGGGCGACCCTGGGTGGTCCCACTAAGAGCCCAGTCGTGAGGACGCCTGGACTCCCCAAAGGGGGACCTGAGCTCAGAGCGCTGAGACAAGGCAGCAGTGCCCAGCCCACTGCTCAACGGAACCATCCTAAGTCCCCAAGGCCAGGCACAGACTTCTTCCAGAAGTCTTCTGGGCGCTGGGACAGTCAGGACCGGACTGGAGGTGCTGGGACCACAAAGAGAGAACCTCCGAGGCCACGGGGCGCCCACGTCTCCGGACACACTGGAGAGCTAACCACACATAGCAGGATTTGTGGAAAGCCAGCCCTGGAGCTGGCTGGCGAGTAACCAGGGTGACATGGGCTAGAGACAGAATGTTGCATCCCCTAAATTTACACGCTGAAGCCCAGTCCCCAGGGTGACGGCACTGGGAGGTGGGGCCTTTGGGAGGTGATGCGATGAGGTCACGGGGGTGGGGCCCGTGATGGCACTGTGCTGGGTGTTAGCCGCTCAGTCGTGTCCGACTCTTTGCGACACGTGGACTGCAGCTCTCCAGGTTCCTTAGCCCAGGGACTTCTTCAGGCAAGAATACTAGAGTGGGTTGCCATTTCCTCATCCGGGGAATCTTCCCAAGCCAGGGATAGAACCCATGGCTCCTTGTTGCAGGCGGATTCTGTACCATCTGAGCCACAGTGGTGATGGGATTAGTGCCCTTATAACCAGAGGCATGGGAGACAGCTCTCTCTCGGCCAGGTGAGGACACAGTGAGAAGCCAGGAAGAGGCCCCTCGCGAGAAACTGAACTGGCCTTGATCTTGGATATCCAGCCTCCAGGACTTCAGTGAGGGACAAACGGACGTTGTCTGAGGCACTGTCTGCGGTGCTTTGTGAGAGCCGCCTGATCTTCAAAGACACCACACGTGGCTGACTGTGTCCCTCTCCCCTGCAGGCCCCCGGAGGTCTCCATGCCATCACCTCCACTGCCCCGGCTCCTCCACGTTGCCCCCCCGCCACGGGGTGCTCCCAGCCCTGTCGGTGCCCCGAACACAGCCCTGGGCATCGCTTCTGCTGTGGCCTCTGCCTGGCCTCCCTTACCCTCCCCTCCTGCCCTGGTTCTTCCAACTCCAGCTCTTCAGCATCACTCTCCAGGCCGTCTCATCACAGAACTGTTTCTTGAGTGTTTTCTCATCACAGAAGTCTTTTCTAGAAGGACAGCCCTCTTATTCTCTCTCTCAGCCCCCTGTTACTACTACTCACTGCATTTTTCAAAATCTGAAATCACACCAGTTGTGAGTTTGTTTATCCTGGTGGATTTTATCTACAGAGACTGAGTCTGCCTTTTTTTTTTTTTTTAGTTCTTTCTTTTACCTTTTAGTTTCTGGCGGCACTGGGTCTTAGCCTGGCATGCACAGTTCCTCTAGCTGTGGCATACGTGTGAGCTTAGTTGCCTCGGGGCACGTGGGATCAGGGAGCGAACCGGGTACCCTGCCTTGGAAGCTGGACTCTCAACCACTGGACCACCAAGGAGGTCCTCTGAGTCTGTGATTCATTACAGCGTCACCAGAACACAGCTCTGCCTCTCACAAGACACCTGCATTCAGCAAATGAACGGAAGGCCACACTTTCCTCCCTTACCCCCTGGACTGCGTCACTGTGGCCTTTGCTGCGATTGCTTCACTATGAAACCACCTGTTTCTAGAACTCTTCCCACCACGAACACTTCCCCCCCACAGCTGGAACCTGCAGGAAGGCATGGGGCAGGGCCCCATGCTTTACACAGGACGTAAGGCCTGGCACAGAACGGGAACTTAGAGATACAGGCTCCGGTTACTAGTATTTCAGGCCCTGGTCTGTCCACACATATCTGGGTCGTCTGTTAACTGCGGTTTCCTTTAGTTACACGTCTTGTTTTCCTGCTTCTTTGCTTGCCCAGTTATTTTTGAATCTGTATCAGCCATTGCCTTTGATCTATTGTAGAGACTATGGGTTCTGTTATCTTCCTCTGAAGAGTGTGGAGTTTCTCCAGCAGGGAGTAAAATGATCAGAACACGCTGTTCTGTGAAGGCTTGGCTTCTATGCTTTAGACGGAATCTCTGCTGGCTTGGTCCTTGCGGGAGGTCCTGACTTCCGGGGCCCTTCTGGGGTTCTGGCAGAAAATCTCAAGTGTCTGCCAAACTCCTTTAAGAAGACAGAGCTCAGTTTCCTGTTGTCTCTCCTTGGCTCTTTGAGTGTTAAGCTACTGTGTTCCACTGGGATTCCTGGACGCTCACTTTGGACAAGCAGTTCAGAAGTCAGTCAAGGATTCAGGGGGATTTACGTGCAGTTCTGAGAACCCGCTCTTCTATTTCCAGCTCCTCATGCAGCCCTGATCGTGACCTTCAACTGCTGAATCTTCACCCCAGAGGAACTCACTTTCTGCCAGGGGACCTCCCCTTTCATGGGGGTCCCCCAACCACACGCCTACACACACACACTGTGTGTAGCAGTGGGTCCCTGACCTCCATGTCCAGAGGCAGCAGGAGGGGAGAGGAGACTCTGGTGAGCTGGTCAGTGGGCAGCCGCCTCGGAAAGTAAGGTGACGAGACGGGCATGGTGGGTGTCTGCTGTGAGCAGCCCAGGAGGAGCGGGGTGAGGGCTCTGAGGGTCAAAGCAGAGGTCAGTTCTTTGACACCAACCCCAGTGTCATCACCGTGGCCCCCTCTCTGATCGCCCACGCGGTGCAACCCAGGCCTGGACCTGCTGCCACTCTGTGAGAGGCGGGTCCTTTCACACCCACTCTACAGACATGAAGACCGAGGCTCAGGAAGTGCCAGAACTCATCCAACCCCTTGCCCGTCACTCCAGGGCAGCACTGACCTCACTTCTGCCTCTGTCTCAACATCAGAGCCGGACGGTGGGCTTCCCCGGTGGCACAGGGGTAAAGAGTCCGCTTGCCAACGCAGGAGACACAGCCTGGATCCCTGGTCTGGGAAGATCCCTGTGCGGCAGAGTGACTAACCCCGTGCGCCACGACTACGGAGCCCACGCGCGGCAGCGACTGCACGCCCCAGAGCCCGTGCTCCAAGACGAGAGATACCTCTGCCCCACAGCGAGAGAGCGGCCCCCACTCGCCACAACCAGAGAAGAGCCTGGGCCAGCGCCAGGCGGTGGCGTCCTGACCACCGCATAGATGAGAGCTGGGTGGAGCCCTACGGGGGGGGAGGGTTCGGGGCTCATCTGGGAGGCGGGTGACGAAGGAGGAAGCCGGCTGAGTCATCTGTGTGTGTATCCTGACCCCACTTCTGCTTGGCTGTGGGTCCTGCCTCTGCTGGGCCTCAGTTTCCCCATATATCCACAAGGGGCCAAGTAGAATGCCCCCTGAAAGTCCTGGCCAGCAAATCCGAGGGCCCTGTGGAGCGTCCTTGTCAGAGAGGTGCTGAGGGTGCTCGGGGCTGAGCAGCAGGATTTCAGGGGAGCAGCCTGGGTCGGCTCCCAAGCCTCTAAGAGACACCATGGGCCATCCCGGGGTGGTCGAGCTGTGAGCCATGAAGGCCCAAGGCCACAGCAGTTCCTGGAAGGGGCCTGCCACCCTGCCAAGTCCCGGTTTCACCTGTGCCGAGGTTTGGCTCTGCAACCACGGACAGGCCGAGCGGTCTCTCAGAGCCTGTGAGCGGGGCTCTGGTGATGCCCTTTGCACACAGGCCCTCTCAGAGGCCCCTTCCCCTGGAAGAAGTCGGGGGAGGGGAGGGGCCTGCCTGCTGAGGTCCCGCGGCCGCCATGGGCACCTCAGCGGGCCTCCTTGCTGAGCAGAGTGCAGCACGTCTCTCTCACTGAATCCAGCTCTTCCAGGGAGCCAGCGGCTCACGTCGTGCTCAAGGAGGAAGCCAAGCCCTGCCTGGAAGCTGAAGGAAGCTTCCCTGCAGAGACTCATGAGATGGCAAGGTCCCTCCAAGCCACACCCCCCGAGCGCCATCCGGCTCGCCTGGCCTGGGAACCGGGGGACCCTCCCCATGCCGCTTGGCTTCAAGCGTTCGCCTCTAGATTCCGACTCCGTGGGTGAGTGGCCGTGCCACCCTCATCCTGCCCCCCGGGCTGGGAAGCCAGGCCTCGGGAGCACTTCCCCAGGGACCCTCAGCCTGCCTTGGGAGGGGCCACAAAGCCTCTGCACCCCCTGGTGCCCCCCCCCGGTCTCTGCTGCGGAGGAAGCCGAGCTGCTCAGGGTCCACACACGCCCAGCCCCGCTGGCCTCCCTCCAAGTCTCTGGACGGACAGAACCTCCGGTGCCGTCTTCCTGGCTACACGTCCTCCACGGCCTCAGTTCAGTTCATTAATACTCTGCTTTAAAAGAATCCAGCAAACGCCCCATTTTCCTAATGGGGTCAGCAACCGCTCCCGTGTACCGAACACCAGCTGTTCAGAGTCACCACCAGACAGCTCTTTTCTGCCTCAAACTCACGCATCTTTCCATTTTAGGGGAATGACAACTTTGCTCCCTACACTCCAAGTCGAGCCCACCGCAGCTACGTCTTCAAGAGTGCTGTTTAAGACGCTGCACTTTCCACTGCGGCAGAGACTTGTCCACTCCTAGCAGAAAAGCTGGGGAGGTGAGCTTGGTCCTGCATTCTGTCCTTCAAAGCAACTACCTACAGCCCCCGCGTTCCAGGCCGCGCCGTGGTGTGTCACAGACTAGCTGGCGAGTCCACATGCCCTGATTTTACGTGACAAACTCCTTAGCATCAGGCTGAGGTGGCTTTTGGCTTTTCACTTTTATAAACAACACTGCCGAGAACAACTTGCGATTCCATTCCTAGGAGTGGAATTGCCAGGTGGAAGATCTGAAGGTTTCTACAGTTATGGACACACTTTTGCTAAATCACTTTCCCCAAAGAGTTACATTACTGATACAACCCAGCCATTGGAAACAAATTTTCTCTTAGAAGAAAAAAAAAAAAAAACTCATTTCTGGAGAGAGAAATAAAGAAAATGTGTCTCAACCCGACAATAGTAAATTAAGAAACACAAGAACACCAGTGAGCTAATAAAAGCACTCACACTTGGAGCTGGTTTTTGGAGGGGATGTGATTCTACGCGGCGGGGCTCATCATCACAACCAGAGGCTTCTCCCCAGATGAGAAGTGGGCTGCCATAATACCAGCCCATCCAGGTCATCAGGTAAGTCCACAAAGCTTTTCCTGTTTGGCTTCATGAACTTCTGCAGAGTCAGCCCAGGCTGAGCTGACGACTCTGACCTTGGAAGTGGAAGGGGCAGGAGGCTGCTGTGGACTCAAGGGCATAGGCAGAAAGACCCGAGAGGCAGGCTAGCACGCCCCCGAGTCATCCTCACAGACCGTTCCCAGGCATCTGAGGCAGGATTCGGGGCAACACCATAAAACTGAGATCCCATAGGAAACAGGACTCGGGCGATGGAGGAGAGCAAGACGCCGGGTGAGATTAAGAATCAAACAGATGGGGACGTCCTTGACGCTCCGCTGGCTGAGAATCCGCCTGCCAGCGCAGGGGATGAGGGTAGGACCCCTGATCAGGGAACCGAGACCCCATAAGCTGCGGGGTAACTAAGCCCATGCCCCACAATCACTGAGCCCGCGTGCCACAACTGTGATCCCAGACGTCATAACTCAGACCCGGCACAGCCAAACAAATAAATATTTAAAAAAGAATCAAAGAGGTGGCCCTGAGTGAGTGAACGCGCATTTCCCACACATCCCGTAGAGAAATGGAAATAAGGGGCTAGACCGAGGGATGAAAAGATGGTGTGCCTTTCCAGTCTGCCAGCAGCGAGGCTGACAGCAGACGCCCTGCGCGGTGGTGCTGTGCTGACCTTGCCAGCCCGTGACCCCGAGCTTCCTGCCATCGCACCGCCAGCAGCTCACAGCGGGGCAGCAAAGGGCCGACGGTCCCTGTCTCCCCCAGGATAAAGGCGGCCCGGGGCAGCAGCCAGGGGCCCCGACACTGGGCTTCATGTCTCGCCAAGTGGAGAGGCAGGGACGGGGATGGGAGGGCCTGGGACACGGGCCTTCAGGGGACAGCAGCCACGTGCAAAGCCAGAGAGAGGGTAGGGGAGAGACTACCTGGGCAAAAAGGGACCGCACCCCTGCTCCCATGGGCCTCCTGGGGCGACAACTGAGCCCTCAGGGCCTCAGGCTGCTCCTCTGTAAGTCAGTCATAGTACCAACGGTGATGCTGACGCTGGCCGACGCCGACCCTCTGCTGAAGCCCGGCGTTGGCATTGCGTGTGCCTCATCTCAGCAGCGCAACAAAGGGCAACACGGCCCCAGGATACCAGGAAGGTGACTCCTGCTCAGAGAGGGTCAGTAACCCACCCAAGGTCACACAGCTGAGACGCAGGCTGAGGAGGGGCCCGGAGTCTGCTCTCTCTTAAACCAGCTAGTGCTCTGGTGCCTGGAGGACCCACCCTAGCGGGTGCTGTGGGCACCAAAGGGAATGATCCAACCCTGGAGCCTTTGGTGAGTCCCTGAAAGGAGGACACGTGTGTCCAGGTTGCAAGATGGGATTTGGGAAATTATCCCAGTTTGCTGAGCCGGGGGCCAGGCCTCGTCCTCTGCTCTGATTAGGGGTGCTACCTCGGCTGGACTGTCGGGGCCCCGGAGCATTTGGCTGAGTTCGCTGTTTCATGGGGGAGGGGTGCAGGCTGGTGCAGGAGGGGTACCCCACCACCCCCTGCAGGGTCCTGCAATGGCCTCGGGGAGACCGAGGCACCGGCCTCTGCTTTGGGCCTCAGCTGAGCTGTCCAGGGGTGCAGGGCTCCTCCGGCAGCTGGGGTGGGGCGTCCTGCTGCCCTCAGCACCACTCTGATGAGGGGGTCCCATCACGCAGCCTTGTCTCTCAGGCCCTTGTCTTCTCTGTGCTATTAAGCAAGAACACAAGGCCAGGGGCCACAGCAGGCACCCCAGAGCCTGCTGCTGGTGTTAACTATGTGGAGGCACATGCCTGGCTTCCAGGTCACCCGTCGGAGCGGGACTGCCCCCACCCCACCCAAAAGAGGTGCCACAAATCCACCTGAAATTCCTCTGGACGGGGGCCTGGCACCCACACCCCGCGGGGGCTCGTCTCTGCCCTGGCAGCCCCTCTACATGGCACCTGGTCTCCATCTGCCAAGTGCCGGGTCCCCGCGCTCAGCCCCCCATTAATTCAGGGCCCTGGGTCACAGATGCCACATCTATGCCATCTGAATAAGCCCTGGGGTCTTCACATAAATGAACTGACTTGGCTCTGCCTGGGGGGCACCCCCACCCCTTGAACCCCCCGAGCCTTCATAGTCTGGCCTCCAAGCAGGTCACCTAGGAAGGTGTAGACCAAAGCTGAGGACAAGACCTGGAGACATGCCCAGGGGGACCCAGGGTGGGATGCTGGGCTGGAGAGGACCGGCCAGGGTGGGCTGCGCATCCCTGGGGCTCCAGGAGGTGGGCGGGCCAGGCTGGGGGCGGCGCCACGTGCATCCTCAGCTGCTGAAAAGAGCGTGAGGTCGGAGGCACTTCACTCTCCAGCCCACGGAGCAGAAGGAGGCCTCTCCCAGGACACCGCTTTCCCTGAGTCTCTTAGCTACGGCAGTATTATTACGACTTCCTAAAAAAGAAGCCAGCACCCTTGATTTCTACAGAAAATCTCATTTCAAATGCCGCGACGAGTGACTATTTTATCGAAATGTGTCTTACAGTACGGGTGAAACGATCTGCCATGAGCTGCTGGGAATTTGGGGACTCGGGGCTTTGAATGACAGCTGCCCATTCTCTGAACACCCCTGGAGAAGGAAGGGGGTACCCCCAGCCCACCTCTGGGCAGCCCCCCAGGCCCAGCAGTCACACAGTGACTCTGGTGTTGACTCAGCGAGGCTTTCCCTAAGTGAGTTCCATGGAACCCTGAGGGCCCTGGAGGCAGATGGTGCAAAACAGGTTCTGCAGTCATGTTTTGGGAAACACCAGGTCAAACAAAGCTGGGCGTTTCTTTACTGCAGGCTCCATCTGGGCCTTTGATGTTCTAAACACATCCTGAGGGTCCAGAGGACAAAGCGGGCAGTGTTTCCAGCGGGCTTCGGCTGTGGACCTGTGTCTTGCAGAGCCGGCAGGAGCTCTATAGAAGCCAGAACTCTGTCCGTGTGACCAAGGGCACAGGCTGGGGGCCCCCAGACACAGGCCCTCCCACGGCTCCCCCGGGGGTGCAACCATCTCACCTCAGAATCAGAGCTCTGCCCTGCCCCGTGGGATGAGCCTGACGCCGGCCGCCATCGGAGACCCCCAGGAAATCAAACCGGTACTTGATTCTGGGGACGGGTGCCATGCAGACACGCGGGCCTGCGGACCTGGGGCCCCTGCTCAGGGGTGCATGTCCTGGGAGCACAGATGGCTGGGGCCCCGAGTCACGGCTGGTGGTGCAAACAGCCTGAGCTGAGCCCTTGGGACGATGAGCAGGCCGGCATGCCCACTGAGGGGACAGATGGCCTCGGTGAGGACGGTGGCTGGTGGTCACCGCAGGCCTGCCAAGAAACGAGGGGCAGGGCTGGGGCGGGAGGGGCCCGCCTCCACTGGAGCGCACCAACCTCCTGGCCTCGGTTTGCTCCTCCATCAAATGGGAAACTAAAGCACTCGAGTGAGGATGAAACGTGCGGACGCCCATGTCAGCTATTCCTGGCTCTTCCCTCCCTTTGAACGTTCTTCTCATGGCAGTTATGCAGCCAGCAGGAAACCGAGGCAGGAAACGCGCAAACAGGAGCGTGCCGTCAAAGCTGCTGACAGCCGCTGATGATCCAGCCTTCCGGACGAAGACGGGCTGCGTGCTCCACGACCTGCGGGTGGCTCAGTCGCCACAGTTGTGGCTCAGCTGCGTCGGCTCTGAGACCCTCTGGACCGCAGCCCGCCAGGGTCCTCTGTCCACGGGCTTCTCCAGGCAAGAATACCGGCGTGGGGTGCCATTTCCTCCTCTAGGGCATCGTCCCGACCCAGGGGCTGAAACTGCATCTCCTGCCGTTGCAGGCAGACTCTTTACCAGGGCTTCTCTACTTTACTTTCTTTTAAAGCAATTACTCTTAATAGTGGTCAAATGCACACAACATAAAACGCACCATTTCTGGGAGTCCTGTGGTGGCCTAGTGGTTAGAATCCCGGACTTCTGCTGCTGGGGCCCAGTTTCAACACCTGTTTGGGGAACTGAGATCCTGAAAGCTGTACACACGTCCAAAAAACTATCATTTTTACAGTTTCTAAGTGTCCAGCTTGGTGGCATTAATTACATTCACGCTGCTGTGCAGCCACTCATCTGGAGGACGTCTCCCCAGACCAACCCTCTGTCCCCTTTCCCCACTAACCCCATAGATCCCTCCGAGGTCGGGGTCTCGCCATCTACTTTCTGTCTCTCTGAGCTGATGACTGCAGGTTCTCTCACGGGTGGGCTCGAGCAGGGCTTGCCCCTCTGTGACTGGCCTGCTTCCCTCAGCATCTCCTCTAGGTTCTTGCTGCAGCAGGTGTCAGAATTTCCTCCCTGATCCCCTTGAACCTTCACACCAGGGTTAGGAGGTCAATACTCAGATGGCCAGAGTTGCTCAGAGAGGTCAAGCAACATGCCCAAGGTCACCCAGCTGGGACTGGACCCTGGAAACATCTGCTCCAAGCCCCACCCGGCACTGGCCAGCCTCACGACCACGAGGACCGAGGAGGAGAGGTTCTCACTGAAGTCTCCCTGAACGAGAAGCCCGCGTTTGCCGGTGGCAGGCTGGTTGACAGGGCTCCCTCCCACGCACCCAGCCAGTGCCCAGAGCTGCTGAAAACGCGTTCTGCCCGCTCCTACTGTTAGTCTCTGCACAGAACTCCTGCTGATCAAGCCCAGGTCTCCAAACTTCCCATCCTACCGAGTCCCTCCTCTCCAACCCTTAGATCCAAACCACAAAACCTCACTGGGAAAGGACAGACCTTCCTCCGGAAAAGATCTCCTCAATAAAGGCAGAATAAAGGGCTGGTGTGGCTCAGGCTCCTGCCCGTCTCTCTCCTTTCTGTCCTTCT
Source organism: Neotragus moschatus (assembly GCA_006410615.1). NCBI lineage: Eukaryota > Metazoa > Chordata > Mammalia > Artiodactyla > Bovidae > Neotragus > Neotragus moschatus. Next base: position 7,495 of record SJYA01005594.1, on the reverse strand, counting down.
CTCTTTGTCTGAAACAGAACGTGGCCCTTCAGTTGGTCACCTGGTCTCCCAGAAAGATGGTATTTCCCTTCTAGGAGGGAGCTGTATGGTGAGGCCCTAGCCACTGAGATGCAAATAAAAGCCATGTTTCCATTTAGGAGAAGTATCACTACATGGAAGGGACACGCCTGTCATTTACTCCCTTTTCTTTCTGGCTTAGAATGACGGTGTGATTGGTGGAGCGGAAGCAGCCACTTTGGACTATGAGGGAAATCGGGAATGAAGTCCACATATAGCCAGGCAATAAGATAGAAGGAACTGGGCCTCAGACACCATGGAACACTGCCCCATGTCTGGAATACACAGCTGAACTCTTACTGGAAAGACACAAACTTTGGAAACTTTTGGAATTTATTGGTTACTCATAGCCAGATCTCATCACAGCTATTAGAGGCTGCCAACACTGATTTTCTAATACCCAAGACAGGAAGGGTAGAGTCACTAGGTGCTTTGGGGCCAGTGGGACCCAAGGGTGAGGCTCAGCTCCCCTCAGCGGGTGCTCCCCTCAGGTCCCCCATGGTCCTCATAGTCTGGTGGAAAAGACGGACTCCTAAACAGATAATTACAACACAATGTGGTCAATTAATACGAACCACTGACCTAGGAAGCTCGACCAGGCATTCTGCGCTAGTTCCTGCACACTCTTAAAAGTGATAAAACACAGTTTCTTTCAAAAGCAAGACCCTGCCGGCCACTCTGCATAAAGAGAAGTGGATTCTGCAGTATCTGCTGAGCGTGAGGGAGACCCGGGGGGTCTGCAGGGGAGACAAGCGCTCTCACCCAGACACAGCACATCGCTGCTCACAGAGGACTTAGAACAGGGGTCCCCAGCCCCCCAGGGCAGGTCCACAGCCCGTGAGGAAGCAGGCCACACAGCAGGAGGAGAGCGGGAGGCTAGCTTTCTCTGTGTTCACACCCACTCCCCATCACTCACGTTTCTGCCTGAGCGCTGCCTCCTTGCAGGTCAGCAGCGGCACTGGATTCTCATAGGAGTGCGACTCCGAGTGTGAACGATGGATCCCAGGGACCCAGAGTGTGCGCTCCTTTGTGAGAATCAGCCCAAAACCATCCCCCTCACCCTGGTCCATGGAAACACTGTCTTGTGTGAAACTGGCCCCTGGGGCCAAAAAGGTTGGGGACTGCTGGTTAGAAAGTACTTTAGGGCTCCCCTTGGGGCTCAGATGGTAAAGAATCTGCTGCAATGCAGGACACCTGGGTTCAGTCCCTGGGTGGGCAAGATCCCCTGGAGAAGGGAACGGCAACCCACTCCAGCATTCTTGCCTGGAGAATCCCATGGACAGAGGAGCCTGGCAGGATACAGTCCAGGGGGTCACAGAGTCGGACACGACTGAGCGACTAACACTCACTTTTCACTTTCTCGGGGACCTGGGTCAGCGACGGCTAAGGGAGTGGCTCTGCGTGATGCAGGGTGTGGGCGGGAGGGCCGTGGCGGGCGGAGGGGACTGAAGGTGCCACCTCTTGGCAGCAGTGGAGCACGCTGCGATCTGTGAAGCCCAGGGCTCTGGTTGGGGGGGGGGGGGGGGG
>SJYA01005593.1:0-31935 GCA_006410615.1 Neotragus moschatus | reverse complement strand
TTTTTTCAATCTTAAAAAAGATCGTTTTTAAGATCTGTAACATCGGAGAACAAAAAGAAATGTAATATCTGATAGAATGAAAGAGAAGTAACTCAAAATAGACATGTAAAGGAAAGAGAAACATTTTCTTTTGCGCCATTTTCAATGCACGAGGATACACTAAAGAAGCTCGCGCTTTATTCAGGCTCAGGAGTTGCTGCCGAATTTTCCTGATCTGCTGGTGAAGGGCTGACTGGAACAAAATGTTACAATCCTTGTCTGATTTTTCTATTATATAGAGTATATTTTATATATATATATTTTATATAAAAAAAAAATCTATATGGTTGTTCTCCCTAATAGTTAACTGTTTATTGATTGTCAGTGTTGAGTGCCAGTACACATGTTGTGAAGTACTCAGGATAATCTCTTATTCTTGAATAGTGTTCCTTCCTATAGAGATGTAAGACATTAAGAAACGTGGAAGTTTGGAACTTTATAATTCCTAGAATATATGAGATAGTCACGGAGAAAAAAGCCTGCTGACTTCCGGAGGCCTTGTCAGGGTAGCTTGTCACTTATTATAGAGCCTCTGGGGAAAACCTCTTTGGCCCTATATGTTAGTTAGTGAGGTTTGGGAATATTTCTCTTGTTGAGGCTAGGTCACCGTCCTCTGTGAATCCACTTTCAGCTAAAATGCTAATGGATTATTACATTTACTCTTTTTCATCAGAGACCTCAAAGCTAGCTCTGGGTCATTTGTGGAAATAACTGATTTTATTGAATCTGTTATATGCCTGTTCCTGCTAGGCATTTGAAATTCATTATCACAAACCTTGTCTACTCTGTATGAAGGCTTTATGAGTTCCACTTACAGCCAAGGAGAAACCCAGAAAGGCTCAGAAACGTACCTGCCTTTTAACATTATCATCTAGTAGCCAGAGCCTGGCCTTCATGTCTAGGTCTGGCTTGTAAACTTGAAGGCAGTACCACTCTCCCGGGTGCTAGTGATCATTCACAGAGCACCTCAGGTGTGAACGATGCCTTCCTCCTGCTGGTGTGGTGAGAACGGGACAATGCGCACAAGCCTGGCAGGCTTAGCAGAGGAGGAAAGAATGACAGTTATGAGCTAAAGGAAGGTACACATTTTGAGTAGAAAGTTTAACAGTGTAAGTTACAAAATGTTTTTAAGATAATACCATTTGACATAACTCATTGTTTAGAATGAAGAAAATACAGTGCATTGGGAAGATAAGCAGAATAAATCAAGAAAAATTAGTCTGAGTTTTTTATACCGTGTGACAGAGAGTATTTAAGAAGGCTTGATTGCAAGTTAAAGGAGATGAAAAATCAAGAGCCAAGGTCCCTGTCTTGCCTTCCTCTCAGTTATGACATCAGTTGTGAGTGGATTCAGTTGATATCTTTTCTATCAAGAGCATATCCTATGAACAAACGCTGTCGTTTCCTCCCGTGTAATAAGTACTGTCGTAGAAGAGAGAGAGGATGCGTGAAAGCGCCAGTCTTAGCCCGGTGATGGCAGCTGACTGGATGGACTGCTACTGACCGGTCTCGCCTGCCAGCTTTCTTCGCTCCCTGAAGTTGCTGGGGACTAGGCAGAGAGATGAGAGGTGACAGCCTTCCTGATCCTGTGTGGGCTGGGAGTGCCAAGCAATCAGAGATAACTGGATGAAAGAAATGAAGTGTGTTAATAGAGACCAGAAAGTCAGAGAGTTGGGGCTTGAAACAGAAGGACTTAGAGGAAACATCTGCTTGCAGTCCCGGTGGGGCGGGGGTGGGAGAGCGAGGAAGGAGGGGAGGAGGGTCAGAGTATCCACCTACGCTGGTACTAAGCTTGTTGAAAGGAAAGCTGGTCTAATTTGATGTAGATCTTCCCCTCTGGATCAGAAAAACAGAAGCATTACAATGTGCTATTCATACAGAAAGTGTGAGTAGAAAAAGGGAAAATGCACGTGTGAGACCAGGAACATCTGTTGGAACAAGATTTTTAAAGATAGCTAAGCAATGGTTTTAATCGAGTTGCTAGTATCTGGTTGGAAAGGATGAGGAGGAATGGGGGTGGAGACCAATGAGACGAGAGTAACTAGGTCAGGAGCAGCATCCCACCCTGCATCTTTTAATTTCTCAGTGCCCAGACTCAGAGTCTCTCCAGTAAGGGAACACAGTGATTAATGACGGAAGCCAAAAATGGCAGGAAGACAAACTGCTCACAGCATGGTACAGCTGGTTCCTGGGGAAGAAGCTTCGGAAATGTACTAAGAGGAGTCCTGTACCAAACACGATTTGAAAAGAGACCGTTTTCTTGGGCACGTTCTCACTTTTATTTCTAAGCTGTATGTTTTGGGGCACCTTAAACTTACTTTATCTGTCATGAAATGAAAGCCACAGTCCAGTGGTTTTCTCATCCATGATGAACTGTCAAAAGACTGGGACAGAATTGGAATGAGAGAGACCACTGACCTGTGTTGTTTACTGCTCACTGCATGCTTTTCTTTCTCTTTATTAATGATGGAGCAGTGTCCATTTTGTGAAAACTTCTCCCATGTCGAGCTTGAGGTTCCCCAGCTTTTCAGAGTCCTCAGGGTTAGTAACCCTGAGAGGGTGCAGCCAGATATTTCTGTAGCAATGTGCACTTTCCAAGCCTTTACCACTTGCACTCTTTCATTTAATCCCCACAAACTTCTGTGGAGCAGTTAAGCTATTGTTTAATCTTTATTTAAAAACTGGGAAAACTGGAAGCAGTGAGGTTAACTTTGTATTCATCTGTTGATGGACATTTAGGTGGCTTCTTGTGTCTTGGCAATTGTAAATAATGTTGCTATGAACATTGGGATGCATGTATCTTTTCAAATTAGTGTTGTTTCTTTTGGATATATACACAGGAATGGATTTGCTGGGTCATGTGGTAGTTCTATACTACAAAGCTACAGTAATCGAAACAGTATGGTATTAGCACACAAAAATAGACAAATAGATTAATGGAATAGGATAGAGAGCCCAGAAATAAACCCACACACCTATGGCCAATTCTGCAAGAAGGAGGCAAGACTATATGGTGGAGAAAAGGTAGTCTTTTTAATAAGTCATGCTGAGAAAACTGGATACCTACATATAAAAGAATGAAATTAGAATATTCTTTAACATTATATACAACAGTAAGCTCAAAATGGACTAAAGACCTCAATGTAAGACCAGCTGCTATTAAACTCCAAGAGAAAAACATAGGCAGGACATTCTTTGACATAAATCATAGTAATATATTATTTTTTTGTATCTGTCTTCTAAAATAAAGGAAATAAATGCCTCTGGTAACTGTTGTTAGTTTTACAAAGGTGGCAATTCAGGGATTTTATGGTTCTGACATAGGCTTTGAAGACAATGTCTGTAGCTATAAAATGAGGGAACTCTAGGGTTGTTTGTAAAATGAGACAATACAAGTAAAACACAGAATATAGTTAGGAAACTGCTTGATAGTAGGCACCTGAAAAATGATAGCTGCTCTGACGGATGTTATTTTCTACTGGCTTACCTCATTGAACTAGCGAATTTAAAGGAGGATTTTTAAAGATAAAGCTGGGTTTTAGCTCTAAATAAATTCTTAGGTGAAAAGTGGAGTGACTAAGAAAAGTGTACTTTTCATTTAAATTATATACATTTGTATAAAATTCATTCTAGTTCAGTTAATGATAGTATTCTATGCATTCCTTTAAGCCCAGAGTCCTTGGTCTTGTACAGACCTAGAAAGGTGACTATTCTTAATCTAAAAAGACTGATTGTATATCAACCCACCATGGAGCTACATAAGCCTATTTCAAGGTGTTAAATTTATTTCCTCTTGACTCTAAATTACTTTATTTCATGTCTCTGAATTTTTTTTAATGGACAATTATTAATAATTATTAGGAAATGAATTTTAGTAGATGTAGTATTTGAAAACATGAGATTTGCAGTGGAGAAAGAATTTTTTGAAAAGACCCTGAAGGGGAAAATATGAATCAGTATTTCATACTTGAAATAGTATAAATAATTTGTTATTATTACATCTTTTTCTGCTCTTGTTATTATATAACAATTTTAGTTTTTCATTATTCACCCTTTGCTACAAACATAAAGCTTTATCAAACAAGGAGAAAAATGTTTCGGATGTTAATGACAATATCTTTGAGGATCTCTTGAGTAATTTTTAGTAAAGTTAGTAAAACCATGTTATCATGATGTTTGTAGTTATAAGTTTTATATGGAGCACTGTTTAGGCAAAGAAACTTGATAAAATTAGTAAATGGATTTGCATATATATAATATATATGTATGGTATAAAATGGAAATAAGTTGAAGTGTTATCCAAGAGTAGAGAGCCCCAAGCACACTCTACTAATATAAGAATAGATATAAATAAGTATATATAAGAATACCAACTGATATATTTATTCAGTAGTTACTGTATGCTAAAGGCAATATCTCGTTTGCTTTATCTCACAACAGCCCTGATAGATAGGTTCTCTTATCCTGATTCTCCTTATAAAGAAACTAAAGTTCAGAAGGGTTGAGTTACTCACCCAGTGTCATGTAGCTAGTAAGTGCTGGTGGAATCAGAATCATAGAGGTCTTTCTGATTCCTCCTCTCCTTGTCTGTCATGTGAAATGATAAAAGAGAAATGTTGAGTCAGCTTGGAAGAATTCTGCAGAAATCTGGGCTGGAAATTTACTTTGGATCTTTACCACATTACGTATAACAAAATAAATTCCAGATAGGTTAGAGAGTTAACATTTAAAAAATGAAAGAAACAATAGAATAAAGCTTTAGAAAACTAGAGGGTAGATTTGAGTACCTCTCAAATCTCCAAAAGAGAATGTCTTTTGAATTGTATAGTAATAGAAGAAATCACAAAGTAAAATCTAAGTGTATATTCAGTATAGCTACACTATGTAAGGTTAAATTTTTTTGACTATCAAAAATATAAATTGGCAAAAATTAAGAAAACAACACCCAGTACTGGCGAGGAAAACTGTCATACTTTGCTTACGACGCAATAAAGCGGTAAAGGCCCTTGAGGAAATATGTTATGGACATAAAAGTAAGTGTTCATCCTTTTGTACCAGTTCTACTTGTGGTAATCTATTGTATTAGATAATCTAAACTGTAGAAAATCTTATTTCCATGAAGGTATTTTTGTAGTATTTTTCATAAAACCAAAAATAGGCATTAATCTAAATGTCCAATATGAAGATGACGAATAAACAGTCAAACCACCAGATGAAATGTTATATAATTATTATCAGTGATTATAAAATCTGTGTTTCAGTGTAAACCACTGTGAATGTATAAACTTTATCTTTTAACATCTATGTTTTGTTGAGGTTGCACCTGTGGAAATAAGATAATTACACCATGAAAGACTGAAATGAAGTATTGTATGTTAAAATCTTAATCTTGATTATTCAAGTATCAGGATTAACAAGGTGGATTTCTTTGCTTCATCCTCTGAGTTTTTGATACTATGGTTATTTTAAAGTAACAAGTACATATTCTTTGGCCCACAGGATGGGTTTCCAGATTTCCAGGACTCTGTGCAGACACTCTTCCAGCAGGCTAAAGCTAAGAGTGAGGAGCTCACTGCTCTTAGCTCACAGGTAACATCAGCCATGAGTTAACACTTCATAACAGCTTCGGTGGGTGAAAAACTCAGTGGCCCCTTCAGCTAGCTTCAGTTTTAAATTCAGTTTCATCCAAAGACTAAACTTATTCTCGGTTGTTTTTGCAATGTCATCTGATCCACAGTTGTATCAACAAGATAGCAGTATCAGCTAGGTTTGCTCTGCTTTGTGAGCATAACCCAGTATCTGCTACTTGTTTATTCTTCTTAGTTTTGTTGGAAGTAGGACAGATTCTCTACTTAAGAAAACTCAGAAGAAGCAACTTGATACCAGGAAAACGGCCATGTTGACTCTGTGTGTATTACAGCTGTGAGATAAAACAATTCTAGTTCTCAGTAAAATAGTAATAGAAAATTGTTGCTACTGTGGAATCATTTCAGTTCATGTATCTTGAAAAACTGGTATGTCCTTTCAGGTGCTTTTGCTGCTAAGTAATTTTATTGTGTACACAGAAATTAACATTTTTAAAAGTGGTTTTTGCCTTTTAGTAGGTGCTGTAAGTTTCATTCTTATTGACCTTCTCACTTCTAATGACGAATCTGCTTTTGATCAGATGCAGTGGCGCCAAGCTTTGTGTTTTCATGTGAAGAGGGTGAAAAATACATTCTCCTCCTCCAGAAATCTTACTGAAATTTTATTAATTAGTAATGAATTAGAAGTTATGATTCCTTTTAATCTGGTTTATTTGATTCAGAAAAATAGTCTAAGCTTTTATTCTATCTTATGAGTAATTCTATGAGTCAGCATATTTCACCTGTTGATTTTTGCTCTCGTGGATCAGGATTATTGTGACTAATTTTATGTAACGTATTCCGTGTATGAGCCTCCTGTGTATGAATCTTCTGTGTTGCGTGGCAGTGGTTCATATCTGTGCCTTTGGACTACTACCTCCTCGGCCACATACCACAGATACAGTGCTCTAGATATCACACACAGGTGATTTAGAACAGTGCGTAGAGAAGGGACTTAGGAAACACATGCAGAGATAAATTCATATGTCAGCCAACTATTGTGTATTTTAAAACATGTCATCTGATGAGTGGTTGGAAAATACTGCAGTTTTATTCCATGATGAGGGTGAAGATCCTCCTTGGCACTGCGGTTTTTCTGTATAATTTGCATTGTTTAATTTTAGTGGGAGGTGTGTTTGTCTTGTTCTTCCAGACAGCCGTTTTACACCTTTTCTCCCCCAAACATACTGTCATCATAGCGGAGTTTGTGTAGTGCCAAATCCTAAAATAAAAATGCCAGGATTTCACCCTGTGTTAGAAGCAGTTTATAGCAGATGGTGCTATTGCTCTGAGGTTCTTTTTAAAAGAAAAATCTTTAAAAGGACTTGGTACAAAGCTAAGGTTATTCTGCTTTTGAGCTAGAATGGAATTCTTTTTATAGGATTGAGCAGAAAGCTTTTTTTCCTTTTGTACAAAATCCAACATTCTGTGTTTTAACATGATGATATAGACATCAGTGCTTATTTATGGAACGTGTATACCACATGAAGTGTGAACTAATTTTAATGAATACTAAATATATTTGCTGGAGTCTGAAATTGGCATCTTTAAACCATTAAAAAATCTAGGATGTTTTAGTTATTTTATTTTCGCTTTACTTACTAGCAGCCTGAAAAGGTGATGGCAAAGCAGATGGAGTTCCTCTGCACCCAAGCTGGCTATGACAGACTGCAGCACGCTGAAAGAAGACTGTCTACAGGACTGTACAGGCAGAGCTCAGACGAGCACAGCCCTAACGGCTTGACGCCAGACAGTGCTGAGGGACAAGGTACATCCTTAGAGTGACCCACACCTTCAGTGCCAGCTGCTCAGCACACATTAAAAAGAAACGAAGAAACCAAAATGCTGTTACAGTTCTCTATCAAAATTTTTAAATTGGCCCTTTTTCTAAAGAGGAAAGAATTCTTCCTGCAAATTTAATTTGTAGTTTTTTCTAACCTTGTTGTTTAGTTGCTAAGTTGTGTCTGACTCTTTGAGACCCACATGGACTACAGCGCGCCAGGCTTCCCTGTCCTTCACTATCTCCCAAAGCTTGCTCAAACTCACGTCCATCGAGTTGGTGATGCCATGCAACCGTCTCATCCTCTGTCGTCCCCTTCTCCCCCTGCCCTCAGTCCTTCCCAGCATCAGGGTCTTTTCCAGTGAATCAGCTCTTTGCATCAGGCGGCCAGAGTGTTGGGGCATCAGCTTCAGCATCAGTCCTTCCAGTGAATACTCAGGGTTGCTTCCCTTTAGGATGGGCTGTTGTGATCTGCTTGCAGTCCAAGGGACTCTCAGTAGGCTTCCCTAGCACCACAGCCCTAAACAAGAGCTGGCCCATGTAGCTGACATGTATTTCGTAGAGGGCGGATGGGCATGGGAGATATGAATAGCATAGATCACTTTCCCTCAAGAAATGAATTCCATGGGAGATGTTGATCGTTTTTTAAAAGACTAAAACTGTATTTTTTTTAAGACTACATAAGCAGCTCTGTCTGAAATTTATAACATTTGCTTCCTCAGAGAATGTGGTAACTGTGTCTGAAATACTATGACAAAATAGAGATTTGAAGAGAGTATAAGACAGGAGAGACTTGTAGAGATGCTGTCTTCTTTCAGGCTTCACATTGTTCTGTAGACTCTGTGAAGGTATTCTGTGTGGCATATACTTTGGAAACTGTTCTCTTAAACTCTTTAGATGTAAAAGACTTTGCTTCATGAGCATTTTTTACCATTTTTAAAATTACTTCATTTGTATGCGTACATGAAGAAAATTCCAAATGGCTGTCATTCACTCATTCAGCAAATATTTGTTTATATCTCCCGTGTGCCACACTTCTAGATGCTGAAGATGTAGCGGTAAGTCAGGTAGACCCTGCTTCCTTGGGGCTTATGCTTGAGTGGAGAAAGATGGAAAGCATGGAAGTATCAGAATAGATCCTCTAGTTTCAAATAGTGATGGTGTTTAAAGAAAAGCAACTTCGTGTGACCTTTTTTATGTGTTACTGTTGTACTTTTTTTTAGAGAGTGGTTACTGTAGTCAAAAAAAAATAAAATTTCTAAATAGGAATACCATCCTAACCAGCCTTCTTCAACTGTAGAGTAAAACATTACATGTTAGCAGATCAGAGTAGTGGTGAAGAACATTCTTCCTTTAAAATATTACAGAAACTTCAGTGGAGGTCTTTTTTAACTTCTCCAGTCATCCTTGACAGTTAAGATTAGAGTTAAGAAATGTTAGTCACTCGGTTGTGTCCAACTCTTTGCAACTCCATGGACTGTACTCCACCTGGCTCCACTGTCCATAGAATTCTCCAGGCAGGAATACTGGAGTGGGTAGCCATTCCCTTGAGGGATCTTCCTGACACAAGGATCGAGCCCAGGTCTTCTGCCCCTGCAGGCTGATTCTTTACCGTCTGAGCCACCAGGGAAGCCCGAGAGTTAAGAATCAGAGATATTAATGAAAGATTTGATTACTCTCATTTGTGACACCAGAATATTCCAGTGCGGGGCAGCAGTTTGCTGAGTGCGATGGATTTAGGTTTATGATAAGGATTATGATTTGATGTATAAGATATTTTTTACCATATCTGTGCTAATTATATCTTTTCCTGGCTTTGCCATAGATCTTGCTGTTGTTCTAGTAATTCGCAATTGGCTTGAAGCCATCTCTGTGTCTGTGTGTCAAAGTGTTAGTTGCTCAGTTGTGTCTAACCCTTTGCGACCCCATGGACGGTGGCCCACCAGGCTCCTCTGTCCATGGGATTTTCCAGGCAAGAATACTGGAGTGGGTTGCCATTCCCTTCTCCAGGGGATCTTCCCAGCCCAGAGATTGAACCCAGGTCTCCTGCATTGAAGGCAGATTCTTTCCCATCTGAGCCACAGAAGAGATTTCTGTGTCTATAGTATTTGTTATTATGTGGTTAATGACCTACCTTGGTAAAGTGGTTGGCACTAATAAGAAAATGCCTGGAAACCTCAGTCTTTTGTTTCATTTGTGATTAGCTTGTCAAAATGTCCTGACAGAACAATGTGAGACTTGCATGAATTGCCATTTTCTTCCTAAATTATTATCTTAAATATTTCTCCAGCTAGCATTTAAATTCTTCAGTGCCTGTTGACTTTCCTTACTTATTTCTTAAGGAGTGATCAGGCGATTCATGGAAACTTATTTTTAAGAAAGCCATGATGCATTTTTAATTACTCATACTCCTTTTTTTCTTTTCATTAGGAGAAAGACCTTTGAATCTCCGAATGCCTAATTTACAGAACAGACAACCCCATCATTTTGTGGTGGATGGGGAGCTGAGTAGACATTACTCCAGTGAGGCAAAGTCCCACTCATCAGGTGAAAATGAGTCTCACATCATCAGGATGTGATTAGAGGGAGTAATACTTGAATAAAATGTATTTTGATTTTAATCTCCTAACTTCTATTTATCTCTCCTTAAAAAGGGGTCATTGCTAACACTGTTACTAGTCAGTTTTCTTGCTTTGGAAATAACAGATTGCCATATTAATAGCCAGTTTTTTGAAAGCATGATATTCCCAAAAATAGGGAAAAGCTCTTGAAGGTTGAGATTATTTTGATTACCTATTACATGAATGGTGGCTTTTTGCAAGATTGTAAACCAGATAATAAATGACTGGCTTTAGATGTTATATTCCCTTTTCCAACGTTTCATAATATGAAATTGATTGATAATGTTTGCTGTCATGCTAAGAAAGCCACTTGTGTTTTTCTAAAATCTAAGCTTTTCATGCAGCTGCATTTGGGGGGTGATATTTGTATTTCACAAGTAAACTGCACTCCATAAAAGGGCAAGCTGTTCCTCATATAGCCTGGTGTTTCCGTGTTTTTATCCAAGCAAAGTGAGTTAGAGTTAAAGGTATTAGAGACCAACACCATTTGAAAGAATCCAGCATTGTTCAGTCTTTGAGTTAAAGTAACTTTAGGAGTCACTTGAAATCAGTTGTCTCATCTGTAAAACATAATTTCTGCCTCATTGAGTAGTTAGGAGGATTAAACAGGATAAACCTATATGAATTGCCCGGCTGATAAGAATTCACTAAATGGCAGCTACTATTACTCTTTGTAAGCTAAATTTCTATACAGAGAGGGAAATTCAAAACGTCAACTTCCTAATCTCAGATAAGCTATTAATGTTGGTTACTTTTCTGGAATCCTTTTTAAAGTGTATGTGTGTGTCCCCCAGTATCAATACTTGACATAAATAAACACTACATTTTATTGTCATTCTGTAGTGCGTGTTTGAGGTTCAAATAATTATTCATATAACTCTTAAGGAATGAGTCTTAAGAAAAATAGAATCTTCATTCTTTTATCCCTGTTTCTCCCACGTTAAGGTTTTGTGACTAGAGAAACTTAAAAGTAGTCCCGTGTTTAAATGTGAAAAATGACTTTCTGCCTTATATCTTCACTGGTAGTAAACATTTTGGCCAGTAACTTTGTTGCATCTGAGCAACCAGTTTTATTTTAGATATTTTCTTTATCACTTTGGACCAAGCACTGAATAAAAATCAGTAGGTCCTACATGCCGTGCGCTTTACGTGCGTTTCGTACTTCAGGTCTCATACTACTACTGTGTATAGGTCCTATCCACATTTCATAGATGAAGACACTAAGGCTTAGAGAGATGTGTAACTTGCCTAGAGATGTATACAGCTAGTAATTGGCAAAAATGGAGTAGAAATCCAGAATCCAAAATCTTAGCCACAATTTTATAAACATAAAAATTTTGTACGGAATTGCAGTTAAGGAATATAGTTGATACTGCTTGCTTTGGGGTTTGAGTTTGGGGTTTTGTTTTTGTTTTTTGGTGACCTTTGATTTAAAGTATTAATATATTTTGTTTCCATTTTTAAACAGAGAGCCTTGGGATTTTAAAAGACTATCCTCACTCAGCTTTTACTTTGGAAAAGAAAGTCATCAAAACAGAGCCTGAAGATTCAAGATAGCTGTGATTCTTCCACTGTTCTCTGGAAATGGCATCAGAGTTAAGGATAATGCTCCATCATAGAAATAAGCCTTAATAACCAATGTTGCCTCATTCAACACAAACAGATTTCATAGCCAAAGCATAAGGACTGATACAGTAGTCTGGAAACCAGGAAGACAAAACTGCAGCCACGAAGGAGTAAACTGAGAGAATGTTGCAATCTGTAACAGAAATACTGATCCACATTCCTGTGTAAGTCATTTTATGTGGAAAGGCTTACAAAGTAATACTGTAAGCATTCATTATTTAAGAATGTACAATGTATTTGTGGTAATTTATAGAAGTAAAACCTAGATGTGGAGACCTGTTGGGACCAATAGATGTCGATAAAGTTTATTTTACTTGAAATTTCGTTGTCTGCTTTAAGTGTTTTACGTAAATATTATTGTATGTCAGAGCTTAGAATCTTTGCAGTCATAAAAAAGAAAGTTTAAGTGATGTAGTGGTTGGCAAGGTTGTAATGACTTTGGAAAAATGGGAAGCAGATACTCAATTTAAGCCAAGGAAAATGTTGTAATATCTGATAAAACTGATTTTGTTTAAATAGGAAATGTCTCATGTCTTAGCAGGCAGATGTCATTTTTACTGGCTTAATTAGGCAGTAGTTAATAAATACTGGAGTAGAGTTAAAAAGATGAGCAATAGAGTAGAAAAATCTCTCCTACCTGGTTGATCCAGGTTGCATACTATGATAGCTACTTCAAGTATAACAAAAATAGGAAGCCGCTCCTTGGACAGAGAACCTGAAACAGATGGACTGATGCATAAAAGCCGTGACTTAGACATTGTTATCTCAGAATGTGTTATATAGATCAAGACATAGTCAGTTAGCCCCAAATGTGATAAGAATGATGACTGTTAACAAAGGCTGTATATATGGTAGAGTAAGCACTGTTTTACATCCAGAAATGCCTGTGCGTAGAAACTCCTTTTCTACATACCAGAGTCAGAAAAGCGAGATGGTTCTCCCTGGGGAACATATTCCCACCCAAACTGTTCACAGCTGTGGACGACCGGTGCCTCCACATTTGCAAGCATATTTCTGTGGAGGTTTAGTTGACACCTGTATTCATTATTTATTTTACAATTTCATTTTTGTATACTTTTCGGATTTATGAATGCAGTTTTTTCTTAAAACTCATTTTAATTCTGTTTGAATTCTCCCTGTTTAGTTAGTGGGGTATATAGATATATATGAGAGTGTGCTTAAATGTTAATAACATACTTGCATCCTTATCAAAATTTCCCATTGGAATCCATAGTGAAAAACAAATACTACTTCTACCAATGTGTATTTTTCTGTTGGTTTAAGAGGAGATGATGTTTGACAGCTTTACCTCCTTCCTTCAGATTTAAACCCAGAGATTGCCCAGGAGAGTGTATTGACTTGGAATATGTGTTTTTGTTCTCAGTTCTGCTCTGAGTCATAACTGAATAAAAATATTAAGTTGCAGTCTGTTATATTAAAATTCATCAGCCAGATGTTAGATAAAATGTCTGCACTGTAGTCTCTGATCACTGTCACATATATAATTCCTTTTTCGTGTTGATTTGTAGAATAGCTTTACAGTAGAAACACCAGTAAACAACTTTTATACTACTAAAAGGCTTTTTTCCCTTCTTAAATGTTTTAATTGTACCATAGTGTTTGCCCACTGAAGAAGCTTTTTATGGACCTTGCAACTTTGTTGCTAGCTTGAGGTTGATAATTGTGGTTGTATTGTTCACCGTATGTAGAAATAGTATGAATATGATTTACAGAGATTGTTCAGTTTTTAATATTAGCCATAGAACTGGTTAGTATCTCAGTAGTTTCATGAAACGTTTCCTGTATTCTAATCTATTTTGAGAAATTTTGTGGTTTTTTTTAATTGTGTCTTATAGTTCAAGTTTGTAGATTTTAATAAGCAACAATTTTTAAAGATGTGGTGGTCCTCCAACTAATATTTATCTGTCTTTCATGACCACACAAACTGCATCTTTAAATCCATGAATAAGTTTCCTTAAGTATCATACTTTTCTGTTCTCTTTCGTGCTTAGTGATAACGGGGAAGCACAAGAAAAATTTCAGTAGAATACAGTTTTTATTTTGTAAACACTAATGTATTAAACTTGCTATACATTGAAGCAAATAATATATATTTTTATTTGAATTGTATATATGAGTTGGATGTTATAACTAGTCGATTTTTTCATTGTGTTAGAGGTATTTTCACTGAACAAGGTCAATTGGTTACCTCAGTATTACAGCCAATATAGTCCAAGGGACCACTTCTCTCCAAGTCTTGTGTTGTATTTTATTATGTGAAGTCCTCGTTTCTGTGACTCTAAAAGCTGTTGGTGAGGTGGGATGAGTGCACTTGCTTCCTGTGGCAATAAAGACTTTCTGTGCCTCACACATCTATGTTTATAGTTTTCTGCACAGCATTCCTCGCAGCAGTACTAGCCTGCCTGTCTCCCCGCTTGTTGGGTCTGGGCTTGAGTGCCAGGGCCAGGGGCTTCTGCCTTAAGCCTGTTATTGCTGGCCGCCTTCATCTCTGTAAGGTTATCGGCAGGCAGCCGCTCGGTTTACGCTGGCTGTCAGAGACTTTGGTGTGTATTTTTCTCACAAGAAGGTTACAAAGACATTTTGAAAACTACCCACTGTATCTAACCAACTAAAAGGGGGAACATTAGGACTTAAGACTTTGCAAACATACTAATATTTGCAAAGTGTTAATGTGACTTGGCCTCAGTATTAAGGGATATATATGAAATTGAACTAACCTGTGGTAGAGAATTAGCAAAAGCCTGGCTGTGAAATTGCAATGGGTGAGTTTGGTAGATTAATAGCTTCCATGCAGAGCCAGTGGCTCAGGTGAGGGTGGAGGCCACAGGAAAAAAAAATATAAGATGTGAACTTTGCCCTTTGGGAACCCAATACCTAGTTGAATGGAAATTATTTGTCACTCAGATAAAATCCAGATTCCACTGTGTTACAGAGGGATAAATAAGGAACTGACATTTAAGTGAGTTCTGTTTTCAGTAGGCGTTATGGGAGTAAATGCTTTACAGGTGAAAGCGCATGGAGTGAGTGAGGCTGGCGATGAGCCAGGACTGGAAAGATGTCGGATGTGCCTATAAAGCTGTAGTGGGCGTGCATTTCACTTGGAGGTCATTTTTTTAAAAGCTTCAAAAAATGCTTGCCGTGGATAATCATTCTTTCGACGGTCCCATTGAACTTGTGAAAAGGCAGGGGCTTAATGTGTTAAGACTAAATATTACTGTCAGCTGCCTGCATTTCTATGAAGTTTTTGGCAGACGTACTCAGTTGACTCTTCGATCAGAAAGAGACTGATTTATATTGTTCTCACTTAATGAGGTCACAAAGACATTTTGAAAACCACCCACTGTATCTAACCAACTAAATCAATAAAAAGGGGGAACATCAGGATCTAAAACTTTGCAAACTTATTAATATTTGCAAAGTGTTAATATAACTAGGCCTCAGTATTAAGGCTTATGCTTTTTCCTGTCCTTAATTAGTAAAACCGCCTGGGGAAGAGCTCTAGGATTTGGTGGCTATGAGCACCTAGTGAACCTTTACAATTTAAGAGCTGAAGCCTAAATAAGCATGTAAGGAATTTCCTAACGTGGTCTGCTCACTTGGCTACTCAAATGTTTAAGTATTACTGACACAATACCCACTGTGCTTGTGACTTCACCTAATACTTCACTGACTCTTCAAAAGAAAATCAGCCGAGGTAGTAACCTAGTGAAACTCTCAGGAGGTCTGTCTCTTGTAGGAAGTGAATTCATCAGTAAATAGCTGAAGTTAGAGTTGGGCAAACATTTTTGTGTTTGTAACAGCTTGAGGCATAAGACCAAATACGGTAGCTGCTGTTCAACTAAAAACCACCTTATGGTCCAGCTGTGTGCATGGGTGGTGTTTCAGGGAATCCAGACTTATTTATTTGTTACTATTTGTGGGTGTTCTCATAAATGAGATAATCTTAAGTGGGCCTCCAGACTTAATAAAAGAATGATCCAGTGTCAAGAAATTTGTTTTTTATTGTAAATATGTTTAATTTCAGAAAACCTTACTGTTGATTATTTTCTTAGTGGCTCTACAAGATGATTCTTACTTTATATTGAAGCGATCAGAAGCTAAACGTAGTGTTTTTATTTGAGTATGCAGCAGTTACAGCTTTAAAATCTCTTCTCTGGCCTCTGTTTCTACTGACCTATGAAAATTTTTTTAAAAGAAAAAACCATCTCTGTGGTGTTTTAATTTTTTTGTGCAGAAAAGGCTAATCAGAAGTTTATTTTGTAAATTCATTATCAACTTATTAAAGTTAGAATCTGAAAACTTACTGTGTTTTAAGTTTTTAAGTTTAACTTATAAATTTTTTCTGTCTGTAAGTTAGCAAATTTTAGGGAACTGTGAATAATCAGGTACTTCCATTTACAGAATTGGTTTAAAAATCCCTTATATTTTTATTCTTTCATACTCCTCCTGTCTTCTAAGGGCCACAATTTTGAATCATTAAAACAATATCCCATTGAATTCTAGGTCTCCTGGTTGTATCTGTTTGATTACAGTTTCCAAGGTTATTTTTCTGACAGCTAAATAATCTATTTCCAAGTATTATTCCCAATAAGGTTAAAGGTCTGCTAAGTCGCTTCAGTCGTGTCCAACCCTGTGCGACCCCATAGACAGCAGCCCGCCAAGCTCCCCTGTCCCTGGGATGCTCCAGGCAAGAACACTGGAGTGGGTTGCCATTTCTTTCTCCAATGCATGACAGTGAAAAGTGAAAGTGAAGTCGCTCAGTCGTGTCCAACCCTTAGCGACCCCATGGACTGCGGCCCACCAGGCTCCTCCGTCCATGGGATTTTCCAGGCAAGAGTACTGGAGTGGGGTGCCATTGGTTAAAGGTCTAGTTTTTACCAATTCATCTTAATTAGTGGAAATTTTTATGACATTTTTGTAGCAACTGTATAAAACTCTCAAGGAACATCACAAATGAATTACAAAAAATACTGATCATAGTTTTACCACAACATTCAGATCAAATGTTTAGTTGTGATCCTTTTTCTGCTTTATTCTTACTGCCTGATTCCAGACACTTTAAGTGAGAAGTTACCTCGAATGTTTTTACTCTACTATATAATTGCTATCTATTTAAGTTTTCCAGTGTAGATTCTCAAAAGAATTGATTTCTTCACAGTATCAGAAATAGAGTTAATTGAATGCTGCCATCAAACATAATATTGCAAAATGCATGTTAAGTACATGTAACACTGGTTTAAGATGATACCACCACACAAGTATTAACAATCAACCCAAGAATTTTTTTCATCAGCCTATGAAGAGTGACAGATTTTTGTCAATTTCCTGGTAGTCCAAACAATTTGGTAATCTACCAAGGCTAGTTTTACTGTGGGTGAGCACCAGTGACGGTATAAGTTAAGCCTGTGCTTCATATTTACACATTCTGAAACTTTATGAGTCATCTTTGCATTAAAAGTTTGCACCTCATAAATTTATGCTTAAAAGTGCCATGTTCAACACCCACACACAATCCTAAGCAAGTAAGGCCATTCTCTTGCAACTGTCACGGACACCCTCTGCTGACAGGTCATTTAGGCTCAAGTATGTAGGAAGATGTTTAAGCAGTGCGCACGTAGGTGGAATCTTACCGGTAACTGGCTCAGCTGAGGATTTTATAGTTTTCTGAGACTCCATACCCTCCTCAACTGTGAACTGTTAAACCAGACATCTGTGGTCTAGCCCCATACCCTGTTATTTAGTAGCCTTCCCAGAAGACAAAGTGATTTTTTCTTTTAGTGGCATGTTCTTATACTGTAAGCCCTCCAGCATCTCATCATTTTAGTGATAATGCTAAAGAAGAGGTACAAGACGCTTTCTGCCCTTAAGTCTCTGACAGCATAATGGGAGGATGTTTTCCGTCAGCAGTTTAAATGGACAAGGTCATCTTTTTCCTTTCTGAGTTCAGCCAGTTGTACATTGATTGATGGAACTTCTGCAGGCATCAGCTAATTCTCAAGTTGGAGCACATCTTTCTGACTGTTATCAGTGAGAAGACAGCTTGACTGATGAGACAGACCTATCACAGATACAACCAGATACTGAATTCCAATTCTTAAAGTTTTAAAAAACCATTCACTTGTTATATATATATATATATAGTGAAATCTAGTTTATTCTCCTTTGCTGGACTGAGTGGAAAAATTTTGGAAGTAACACCTTTATTGAAAGCTTGCAGACATCTTTATCATTACAGTTGTGACCTAATTAATCCCTTTCCACAAACCAGCACATTTGCACTGATTTCCTTTTTTTATGGAAAAAAAAAAAAAAACTACATTGAGAGGTTTGGAAGCTCATTGATACCTTGAGAAGGAATTAATTTGCAGGTGACAATTGTTTCTGCTTTGGTTTCTGTCCTTAATGAAAGAAAAGCTCTGTGCATTTAAAACCTCAAAGTTGCCTCCAGCTCCTTTATGTGGACCAATGTGAAGACTCCGGTGAGACAATTAAAGAACGTTGAGGAAAGAAGCTGCATAGGAGCCGACAACCTCAAATATAAAGATTATTACTTTGTTTCTTTGTTTGTTTTTCTGTTTAAAGTTTCATTATGGAAAATTCTAAAACACACACAAGTTGAAAGAAAGCGGACAGCACCCAGGTTACTGTTTTGGTTTAGTTGCTCAGTCATGTCTGACACTTTGCGACCCCATAGACTGTAGCCCACCAGGCTCCTCTGTCCATGGGATTCTCCGGGCAAGAATACTGGAGTGGGTTACCATTTCCTTCTCCCTACTTTGTTTCTTAAATGGACAGTCTTCAGCGAAATCATGTGTTGTGTTGTTAAGAATTTTCTTAAAACTCCAGGGTTTTCTAAATAAGGCAGAAATTACCATGAACATTTTTTAGTCATGTGTCTGAGAACAAGGTGACTATAAGAACAAATTAAGGTATGGCTCCTGAACTTGAAACATTTATAATACTAAACAGATGACATTATTCAGAACAAACTCAAAGAATAAGAGAATTACAAGCAGCTCACATCCAGACCCATACTCTGCCTTCCCTCCAGGGCGTGTGTACCACGAATGGGTATGGTTGCATGGGTATGGTTGCCAGCCATCTTGGAGGCTGCTTGTGGGGCCAGGGGTGGGGAGGCAGGCCATGAGCTCTGCCAGACACACTGAGTTTGACAGGCCCTCAGTTTGTCTTAGTGGAGCTATTCAGGGTGGAAACAAAGTCGGGATCAGGAAAGTCTGGAGCTCCGATCAAGAACAGGGTTCATGGATCTGGGCGTTAAACTGGTGTCTCGTAAATGGTTTGAAGTGATCAGAGTGAGAGAGCATGGAAACAGGAGAAAGTTTGAGTCCTGGGAAATACTAACACGGAGCGGTGGGAAGAAACACGGAGACGAGCTGCCAGACATGCAAGAGAGGGCAGTGAGAGGAGCGGAGAGAGAATCAAGTCATCCAGGAAGCTACAGAGGGGGTCAGCAGTCATGTCAAAGTAGGTGAGAGTCAAGTAGGATGAGAACAGGCTGCTGGTTTTGATTGTTAGATAGGTCTTTGTTAACCTTTTAAGAGAGTGGTACGAAACAGGGTAATTGTGGGGGAAAGAACTGATGCAGCTGTTCAGTGCGATTCACCAAAATAAAACAACATACGGGTAAAAGAGTATGAAAATTAGTGACCTTGATTTATGGCATCTTTCACTCAAACATAAGGACTGAATAGACACCACATCCCTGCCTCATCACAGGCTAGACGGCTTTACTGGGGGCTGTTTGAAGTCGCACTCACTGTGCAAGCCAGAAATCTGTGTATCTAGATCACGTAAGCTCAGCCCAACCCCTGTCACAGCCTGCCTCTCAAAAGGTTGAAGTAGAGGGACTTCCCTGGTGGTTCAGTGATTAAGAATCGGCCCTGCACTTCAGGGGACGTGGATCTGATCTCTGGTCTGGGAACTATGATACCGCGTGCTGTGGAGCAACTGAGCTCTGCACCTCAACTGGAGAGAGTCCCTGCACCACAGTGAGGCTGCAGCAAAGATCCCACACGCCACAGCTGAGACCCGATGCAGCTAAATGCTTTTTTTTTTTTTTTTTCAATTAAAAAGAAGAAAGGTTGAGGTAGAATCCCACAACACCTGATCAGGAACACCAAACTTCACAGCAGAAGAGTTTGGTGTAAAAGAAAACATTTAGGTTTTTGTTTTTCTATGCATCTCAGTAAAGCAAGCTTTGAACTGTAAACTACTAATGACTGTACCCGTGACGAAAAAGGGTAGAATGTTAAGATCTCCAGCTCTATTCCCCAGATGAACCTGGGCCCAGCAGTGGGTGGCTTGTCAAAGGACTCACAAGCAACAGGTGACAGAGCCCCCAGGCCCGTCTCCCTAGTCCAGTGCTCTCCTGCAATACCCTGCTGCTCCACTAGGTGAGATTTTTAGTACTTCCCCAAACAAAACAGAGAACTCTGTGCTGTTAGTAGTCAGAGAAAATTCAGGAGACATGAAATTGAGTTCTGACTCCTCTACCATTTATTTGCCACCGAGTCACTCATATCTGTACATCTATAGCCTGCATTTCCATCATCCAGAGAAGTACAGTTTGGTACTTCAAAGCTGAGTGCTACAGATCAAGGACTAAGGGTCAGAGAGTCTCTGTTTTATAAATAGTTTTATCTTCAGGCAGCGAAACATTCAAACAAGTCATTAAAGCTCTTTGACCTTTAGTTTCTCACTTGTAAGAAGAGGATCATGAGATACTCTCCAGACGCCAGGGCTGTGGTGGAATTATTGCGTATAGAAGACATAGGAAAGTGCTAAAATAGTCACGGACTTATATAAAGTACAGACATTGCCTTATGTGACTCCATGAGTATCCTCAAGGATCCGGGAGGCTATCCTGATAATGTTTTTAAGTTATTGCTAATATTTACTGAGGAAAAAATTATTAGGGTCTGCAAACTTTCTTTCCATTAAAGAACATACTTCTTTGCTTATTTGTTGCAAGCCGACTAAAAAAGGCCTTTATTCTAACTCCTGGGAGGATCTGTCACGTAGCAAGGGAACACTGAGTAAGGTTAGGGACGCTGGACTCCAGTCCTGGACTCTACTAATGTCTTACTGTGTGACTTGTCAGATCACACCTTTGCTGTACCCTGATTTCCTCTTCTGTGGAAAGAGAGTTGGGCTTCCATGGGTTGTTAATTCTTTGTGTCACATGTCCTTCTGATAAGCTGATTAAGTATATTGATCCTCTTCTCATAATGCACCCAGGCCTTAACTTTAGCATAATTTCAGTGGACTCAAAGCCTAGACAAACCTAGACAGCATATTTAAAAGCAGAGATGTTACTTTGCCAACAAAGGTCCGTCTCGTCAAGACTATGGTTTTTCCTGTGGTCATGTATGGATGTGAGAGTTGGACCATGAAGAAAGCTGAGTGCCAAAGAATTGATGCTTTTGAACTGTGGTGTTGGAGAAGACTCTTGAGAGTCCCTTGGACTGCAAGGAGATCCAACTAGTCCAACCTAAAGGAGATCAGTCCTGGGTGTTCTTTGGAAGGACTGATGCTGAAGCTGAAGCTCCAATACTTTGCCCACCTGATGCGAAGAGTTGACTGATTGGAAAAGACCCTGATGCTGGGAGGGATTGGGGGCAGGAGGAGAAGGGGACGACAGAGGATGAGACGGCTGGATGGCATCACCGACTCGATGGACAGGAGTTTCAGCAAGCTCTGGGAGTTGGTGATGGTCAGGGAGGCCTGACGTGCTGCTGTCCATGGGGTGGCAAAGAGTCGACATGACTGAGCGACTGAACAACAACACAGTCTAACCTAATACAGAATGGACTCCAGGTTAGGAATCCCTAACCTCGTTGTTCTCTTCTAGATTTAATTGTCTAGGAAAGCTCTGACCAAGATGTCTATGTCTATTTTGGGCAAAGATAGCATTCCATTTTCAGTTAGTTTTTTTACTCATTAGAGTTCAGCCTGGATCCTACAGATGGTAGGAGATTTCTGGCACAACGCCACTCCATAAGTAGTTGAAATTTGTGAAGAAAAGGATCGGAAGTCCTCAATATTATTTAAAATGGGAACTCCTGAATCTGTCATCCTGTATCTTAAGCATAGATCATTTTTGGCTCACACATCTAGGCCAGCAACTAAAATACAATGGCACTTTATATAACAAGTTCTTAAATCTGTTCATATTAAAAAGAAATGGAAAAACTCTTTGCTTGAAAAGATACATGCAAAGGCAATAAATAAACTTGGGTTATGTTTTTATATATATATATATTACCTGTTCTGAGAATCAGGTGAATGGTGACAGACCACCTTCCCTATCAATTATGTAATGACTACAGTAAGCTCGGTTGACTGCAGAACAGCCCGTTCAAATCAGTGTAAGCACATAGGGAAGCTTTCTGAAGAATACAAGTATATCCCAAGGAATCCTGGACAGGATATCAGTGCCGGCTCAGGAGGGACCAGCGCCCAGGAAGCTGAGGGTTCAGAAGTGAATCTGTTTGTTTCCAGCCTCTCACAGAAGCTAAATGTTTCCTAGTTTCCCCTTCCCCTCTGCACAGCTACTTCATCTGTCCCACTAGCAGTGTCTGCTTCAGAATACTCATGGCCCTCTAACCGCAGCAAAGACTTTCCACCCGGACCCCAATCAAGATTGATGGAGTCTTGAATGCTCAAATTCCCCCCAGGGGGATTTGATTGCTCCAGCTTAAGGAAGAAGAGTCATTAGAGCAAAATTTCCCTTAAGCTTCCCTTTTAAAAAGAAGGTGTTCGGACGAGTGAAAATGGTAGGTAAAGGAATTCCCTGGGTCGGGAAGATCCCCCGGAGAAGGAAATGGCAACCTACTCCAGTATTCTTGCCTGGAGAATCCCATGGATGGAGCAGCCTGGTGGGCTACAGACCACAGGATTGCAAAGAGTTGGACACGACTGAGCGACTTCGCTTTCACTATATAGGGTAGTGGAGAGGGAAATGGCAACCCACTCCAGTATTCTTGCCTGGAGAATCCCATGGACGGAGGAGCCTGGTGGGTTATAGTCCATAGGATCGCAGAGAGTCGGACACGACTGAGCAACTAACACACATATAGAGTGGATAAACAACAGGGTCCCACTGTACAGGGAATTCACTGTCCTGTATTCAATATACTGTAACGATGGAAAAGAAAATAAGGACGAGTGTATGGAGCCTCTTGATGGTGCAGCACCTTGATGCACCATCTTGATGGTTCGTTCTGGTGACGCAGGAGCCTATAGGGCAGTGGGAACTGGGCCTTGGAGTCATGGAACCGTTTGACCACTGCTGGGCAGCGTAGAGATCTGGATCGAGTGAGCCTGGCACGGTAGCACCGGGTGAGGGCATCCATGGTGGTCAGGCCCCCGACTCCCAGTATGGTGGTGGGGGCCACCGTAGGAGTCAGCACAGCCAGGCACCAAAGTGCCTCACCTGCAGGGGAAATTTCTCGAATACCTGCCCACAGTAGACAATTGCCCTTGAGTATTTCACAGAAGTCTTGCAAAGAAGCCAAAGTCTTCATGAAGACACGCATAGAAGCCAAAGTTTTAATTTGAATGCGGTCGATTTTGTTGAAAGAAAAAGGGATTTTGAGAAATGAAAGAAAAGACCTTGAAGGAAGCAGGGTATAGAGCTTCTATCCTAAAAATAATAACAGTGGAAAGAAGCAGGAATAAGACCCTGAGTATAACTGTCCCTTACCCCCAGAAGAAGGGAGGCAGGTCAGGAATGAGGGATCAGGACCTTCCAGGATCCACATAGATGAAGGCAGAGTTGGCCTAGAGAAGCTCTGAGTACCTTAGTCAGCAGGGCAGGGAACCACGTGGGAGATCCCAGCCAGGCCTGCAGATCCTGGGTAACCACTGGAGTGAGCCCACACTTGTCCTTGTTTCAGGGACCACAAAGGTCTGGCCTCTGTTGCTTTGCTGCCTGTAGAGGTCCTTCTGCTGACAGCAGCTAGTACATCANGATCCCAGCCAGGCCTGCAGATCCTGGGTAACCACTGGAGTGAGCCCACACTTGTCCTTGTTTCAGGGACCACAAAGGTCTGGCCTCTGTTGCTTTGCTGCCTGTAGAGGTCCTTCTGCTGACAGCAGCTAGTACATCACACCCCCTTGGCGCAGAAGGGGCCTCCTGGATTCAAGAATTTAAGGATATCTATCTGATCTGCCCACGAGGACCAGCCATTTCAGTGGAGCAGCACATGTCTACGTCTCTCCCCACAGAGGGTGTTGCCCTGACCCCAGGGGTGGGGAGCGGCAGGAGGAACGGGGTGGACGTTACTGGCCGTGGAGAGCATGACCGCTGCATAGGATCACACAGCCTGCTGCTTTCTATCGCCAAGTTCAGTTCCAGATTCCCAGGGAAGGAGTTCTGACTGGCATAGCCTGGGTCGGTTGTCCAGTCCAACTCACTGTGGAAAGGAGGGTAGAGATTCGTCCACTTTAGGTGAGGGGGCATATTATAGCGGGATGTCATGAACCAGGCAAATACTCCAAAGTGTTTTCATATGAAACTCTTTACACAGTTATAACTCATAGTATGAGATCATTAGACAATATGTCAGCATTCAGACTTATAAAATATAATCTGTTGTGAACTATGATGTAAGCTTGGACACTATTTCTTTTTCCTTCCCAGTTTTTTCACATAAACTCTAAAGGTAAATGTGTGTGTGTGTGTGTGTGTGTGTGTGTGCGCGCGCGCGCGCGCGCAGGCTGTCACTTAGTCATGTCCAACTCTTTGGGACCCATTGGACTGTAAGCCCGACAGACTCCTCTGAACTTGGACTTTTCCAGGCAAGAATACCAGAGTAAGTTACCATTTCTACTCCAGGGTATACTCCTGACCCAGGGATCAAACCCTAGTCTCCTGTGTCTTCTGCATGTCTGGCAGATTCTTTACCACGGTGCCATCTGGGAAGCCC
Source organism: Neotragus moschatus (assembly GCA_006410615.1). Classification (NCBI taxonomy): domain Eukaryota; kingdom Metazoa; phylum Chordata; class Mammalia; order Artiodactyla; family Bovidae; genus Neotragus; species Neotragus moschatus. The sequence goes on along the minus strand of SJYA01005593.1, from coordinate 7,274 downwards.
AAAGTGTGTTTGTTTTTGTACGTATGCTGCTAAGTCACTTCAGTCGTGTCCAGCTCTGTGCGACCCCAAAGACGGCAGCCCACCAGGCTCCCCCGTCCCTGGGATTCTCCAGGCAAGAACACTGGAGTNTGCTGCTCCACTAGGTGAGATTTTTAGTACTTCCCCAAACAAAACAGAGAACTCTGTGCTGTTAGTAGTCAGAGAAAATTCAGGAGACATGAAATTGAGTTCTGACTCCTCTACCATTTATTTGCCACCGAGTCACTCATATCTGTACATCTATAGCCTGCATTTCCATCATCCAGAGAAGTACAGTTTGGTACTTCAAAGCTGAGTGCTACAGATCAAGGACTAAGGGTCAGAGAGTCTCTGTTTTATAAATAGTTTTATCTTCAGGCAGCGAAACATTCAAACAAGTCATTAAAGCTCTTTGACCTTTAGTTTCTCACTTGTAAGAAGAGGATCATGAGATACTCTCCAGACGCCAGGGCTGTGGTGGAATTATTGCGTATAGAAGACATAGGAAAGTGCTAAAATAGTCACGGACTTATATAAAGTACAGACATTGCCTTATGTGACTCCATGAGTATCCTCAAGGATCCGGGAGGCTATCCTGATAATGTTTTTAAGTTATTGCTAATATTTACTGAGGAAAAAATTATTAGGGTCTGCAAACTTTCTTTCCATTAAAGAACATACTTCTTTGCTTATTTGTTGCAAGCCGACTAAAAAAGGCCTTTATTCTAACTCCTGGGAGGATCTGTCACGTAGCAAGGGAACACTGAGTAAGGTTAGGGACGCTGGACTCCAGTCCTGGACTCTACTAATGTCTTACTGTGTGACTTGTCAGATCACACCTTTGCTGTACCCTGATTTCCTCTTCTGTGGAAAGAGAGTTGGGCTTCCATGGGTTGTTAATTCTTTGTGTCACATGTCCTTCTGATAAGCTGATTAAGTATATTGATCCTCTTCTCATAATGCACCCAGGCCTTAACTTTAGCATAATTTCAGTGGACTCAAAGCCTAGACAAACCTAGACAGCATATTTAAAAGCAGAGATGTTACTTTGCCAACAAAGGTCCGTCTCGTCAAGACTATGGTTTTTCCTGTGGTCATGTATGGATGTGAGAGTTGGACCATGAAGAAAGCTGAGTGCCAAAGAATTGATGCTTTTGAACTGTGGTGTTGGAGAAGACTCTTGAGAGTCCCTTGGACTGCAAGGAGATCCAACTAGTCCAACCTAAAGGAGATCAGTCCTGGGTGTTCTTTGGAAGGACTGATGCTGAAGCTGAAGCTCCAATACTTTGCCCACCTGATGCGAAGAGTTGACTGATTGGAAAAGACCCTGATGCTGGGAGGGATTGGGGGCAGGAGGAGAAGGGGACGACAGAGGATGAGACGGCTGGATGGCATCACCGACTCGATGGACAGGAGTTTCAGCAAGCTCTGGGAGTTGGTGATGGTCAGGGAGGCCTGACGTGCTGCTGTCCATGGGGTGGCAAAGAGTCGACATGACTGAGCGACTGAACAACAACACAGTCTAACCTAATATAGAATGGACTCCAGGTTAGGAATCCCTAACCTCGTTGTTCTCTTCTAGATTTAATTGTCTAGGAAAGCTCTGACCAAGATGTCTATGTCTATTTTGGGCAAAGATAGCATTCCATTTTCAGTTAGTTTTTTTACTCATTAGAGTTCAGCCTGGATCCTACAGATGGTAGGAGATTTCTGGCACAACGCCACTCCATAAGTAGTTGAAATTTGTGAAGAAAAGGATCGGAAGTCCTCAATATTATTTAAAATGGGAACTCCTGAATCTGTCATCCTGTATCTTAAGCATAGATCATTTTTGGCTCACACATCTAGGCCAGCAACTAAAATACAATGGCACTTTATATAACAAGTTCTTAAATCTGTTCATATTAAAAAGAAATGGAAAAACTCTTTGCTTGAAAAGATACATGCAAAGGCAATAAATAAACTTGGGTTATGTTTTTATATATATATATATTACCTGTTCTGAGAATCAGGTGAATGGTGACAGACCACCTTCCCTATCAATTATGTAATGACTACAGTAAGCTCGGTTGACTGCAGAACAGCCCGTTCAAATCAGTGTAAGCACATAGGGAAGCTTTCTGAAGAATACAAGTATATCCCAAGGAATCCTGGACAGGATATCAGTGCCGGCTCAGGAGGGACCAGCGCCCAGGAAGCTGAGGGTTCAGAAGTGAATCTGTTTGTTTCCAGCCTCTCACAGAAGCTAAATGTTTCCTAGTTTCCCCTTCCCCTCTGCACAGCTACTTCATCTGTCCCACTAGCAGTGTCTGCTTCAGAATACTCATGGCCCTCTAACCGCAGCAAAGACTTTCCACCCGGACCCCAATCAAGATTGATGGAGTCTTGAATGCTCAAATTCCCCCCAGGGGGATTTGATTGCTCCAGCTTAAGGAAGAAGAGTCATTAGAGCAAAATTTCCCTTAAGCTTCCCTTTTAAAAAGAAGGTGTTCGGACGAGTGAAAATGGTAGGTAAAGGAATTCCCTGGGTCGGGAAGATCCCCCGGAGAAGGAAATGGCAACCTACTCCAGTATTCTTGCCTGGAGAATCCCATGGATGGAGCAGCCTGGTGGGCTACAGACCACAGGATTGCAAAGAGTTGGACACGACTGAGCGACTTCGCTTTCACTATATAGGGTAGTGGAGAGGGAAATGGCAACCCACTCCAGTATTCTTGCCTGGAGAATCCCATGGACGGAGGAGCCTGGTGGGTTATAGTCCATAGGATCGCAGAGAGTCGGACACGACTGAGCAACTAACACACATATAGAGTGGATAAACAACAGGGTCCCACTGTACAGGGAATTCACTGTCCTGTATTCAATATACTGTAACGATGGAAAAGAAAATAAGGACGAGTGTATGGAGCCTCTTGATGGTGCAGCACCTTGATGCACCATCTTGATGGTTCGTTCTGGTGACGCAGGAGCCTATAGGGCAGTGGGAACTGGGCCTTGGAGTCATGGAACCGTTTGACCACTGCTGGGCAGCGTAGAGATCTGGATCGAGTGAGCCTGGCACGGTAGCACCGGGTGAGGGCATCCATGGTGGTCAGGCCCCCGACTCCCAGTATGGTGGTGGGGGCCACCGTAGGAGTCAGCACAGCCAGGCACCAAAGTGCCTCACCTGCAGGGGAAATTTCTCGAATACCTGCCCACAGTAGACAATTGCCCTTGAGTATTTCACAGAAGTCTTGCAAAGAAGCCAAAGTCTTCATGAAGACACGCATAGAAGCCAAAGTTTTAATTTGAATGCGGTCGATTTTGTTGAAAGAAAAAGGGATTTTGAGAAATGAAAGAAAAGACCTTGAAGGAAGCAGGGTATAGAGCTTCTATCCTAAAAATAATAACAGTGGAAAGAAGCAGGAATAAGACCCTGAGTATAACTGTCCCTTACCCCCAGAAGAAGGGAGGCAGGTCAGGAATGAGGGATCAGGACCTTCCAGGATCCACATAGATGAAGGCAGAGTTGGCCTAGAGAAGCTCTGAGTACCTTAGTCAGCAGGGCAGGGAACCACGTGGGAGATCCCAGCCAGGCCTGCAGATCCTGGGTAACCACTGGAGTGAGCCCACACTTGTCCTTGTTTCAGGGACCACAAAGGTCTGGCCTCTGTTGCTTTGCTGCCTGTAGAGGTCCTTCTGCTGACAGCAGCTAGTACATCATACCCCCTTGGCACAGAAGGGGCCTCCTGGATTCAAGAATTTAAGGATACCTATCTGACCTGCCCACGAGGACCAGCCATTTCAGTGGAGCAGCACATGTCTACGTCTCTCCCCACAGAGGGTGTTGCCCTGACCCCAGGAGTAGGGAGCGGCAGGAGGAACGGGGTGGACATTACTGGCCATGGAGAGCGCGACCGCTGCATAGGATCACACTGCCTGCTGCTTTCTATGGCCAAGTTTAGTTCCAGATTCCCAGGGAAGGAGTTCTGACTGGCATAGCCTAGGTCGGTTGTCCAGTCCAACTCACTGTGGAAAGGAGGGTAGAGATTTGTCCACTTTAGGTGAGGGGGCATATTATAGCGGGATGTCATGAACCAGGCAAATACTCCAAAGTGTTTTCATATGAAACTCTTTACACAGTTATAACTCATAGTATGAGATCATTAGACAATATGTCAGCATTCAGACTTATAAAATATAATCTGTTGTGAACTATGATGTAAGCTTGGACACTGTTTCTTTTTCCTTCCCAGTTTTTTCACATAAACTCTAAAGGTAAATGTGTGTGTGTGTGTGTGTGTGTGTGTGTGTGCGTGTGCGCGCGCGCGCGCACAGGCTGTCACTTAGTCATGTCCAGCTCTTTGGGACCCATTGGACTGTAAGCCTGACAGACTCCTCTGAACTTGGACTTTTCCAGGCAAGAATACCAGAGTAAGTTACCATTTCTACTCCAGGGTATACTCCTGACCCAGGGATCAAACCCTAGTCTCCTGTGTCTTCTGCATGTCTGGCAGATTCTTTACCACGGTGCCACCTGGGAAGCCCAAAGTGTGTTTGTTTTTGTACGTATGCTGCTAAGTCACTTCAGTCGTGTCCAACTCTGTGCGACCCCAAAGACGGCAGCCCACCAGGCTCCCCCGTCCCTGGGATTCTCCAGGCAAGAACACTGGAGTGGGTTGCCATTTCCTTCTCCAATGCATGAAAGTGAAAAGTGAAAGGGAAGTTGCTCAGTCATGTCCAATTCTTTGTATGTATAGACGGTATTGATTATTTTAGCACAGAAGTTGATTTTTCAGTTTTAGTTCTCTGAATGGTTGGCCTGTCTACCAACATTTACAAATGTGTTAAGATGAAGAGAATCATGGAATATTAAATGATGAGTTTTAAGAACCCTTACAGACATAAACATTAGCACATCTGTAAATGTTGGTAGGTGATCAGGGAGCTGGGACTGAAAAATCAACATCTGCGCTAAAGTAATCAATACTGTCCATACACGCAAGCACACCACACACCTTCTCCCCACCTGGACAGCAGTGCACCACCCACCCACCCACACTGCCCACCCTCTCCCCCCAGATATATTCCTGTGCCGGAGGTTGCTTGCTTCCTTTCCTCAGAGTCCCTGCCCTGAAACTAGGAGGACACTTTGTAGGACTAATGGGCTGAGGTGCAGCGGGAGGCTGTGGAGGGCAGAACGGAGTCTCTTCCACACCCCTCGGGCTGTTTGGGGTCCTCTGTGGGGTGAGCGGTTGGAGGCTAGAGCTGAATATGTTAGTCAAGAAGACTCTGGGGCTTCGGGTACAGGGCAGCTGCTTTAGGAGCCTGATGACACCGGTGGTGGGGAGCACGGCTGTGGCGGCTCCGGCAGCTGTGGGGGCAGAGCCTGCAGCCTGTACAAGGCCTCGGGAGTTCCCCCAGGCTGGCCACAGAAGAATTCTCTCAGAAGCCTTGTGAGGAGACGATGTGAAAGAAGTAGGAGAAAGCAAGCCCGGGGCCCGTGTCAGATAGTACCGGTGTGATCTGGGGACGCGGCTGGGGCTCACTGCCTGAGAGCCAGTGTCTGCACTGACTCAGACAGGGGCTGACGGTCGTTAAGATCCGTAAAACCTTGTCTCCAGGTGTTAGAATTGCGCTTCCCTAAAAATGTCACATGTTGAAGTTTTAGCCACTCCCCCAACTCTGGTACTTCAGAGTGTAACCATATTTGGAGATAAGGTATCGAAAGTGAGTGTTAGTCCCTCAGCCGTGTCCGACTCTCTGCGACCCCACAGACTGTAACCCGCCAAGTCTGCTCCGTCCATGGGATTCTCCAGGACGGAGTGAGTGGCCATTTCCTTCTCCAGTGATCTTCCCCACCCAGGGATCGAACCCAGGTTGCCTGCATTGCAGGCAGATTCTTTACCATCTAAGCCACTAGACAAGCAGGGTCTTGAAAGAGGTAATTAAATTAACATGAGGTCTTATGGGGGGACTTCCTACGACTACTGTCCTTCTAAGAAAAGGAAGTTTAGACACAGGCACAGTGCAGAGAGCAAACAGTGTGAACATGCAGGACTGGATGCCCACCTACAAGGCAAGGAGAGAGGCCCGGACCAGGCCCCTCCCCTGCAAGCCTCAGAGGAAAGCAATGCTGCTGATACTCTCCTGGGGGACGAATAGCCTCTAGAACTGTGAGTGAGTACATTTCTGTTTTAAGTCACTGAGTCTGCGGTACTTTTTTAACCAGAAAACTAACATACCAGAACATTGGTTTCCAAAGGAAATTTCTTAGTTTGTGAATTCTATGGATTTTCTAATATCACAAATTGAAAGATTCATGGAATTATAACTCTGGCTTTTTAGAGATGGGAAGAAGATAGTATTATCCATGTAAACCTAAGTACGTTGCTATAGAATAGAAAGAAAGCTACAGCTCCATTGACCAATGGCCTTTAGGTAGCAAAACGGCCACATTTTTAAGTGATTTTGTAACAGAGTTCTCTGAAACAAACCAGTTGACTGTTTAATGATTGACTCCTATGTAATTTCCCACAACAGAAACTATTTGAAACTCAGAGCAGGTTTAAAAGGTAACTAGCTTGTTGAACATCTTGGGACTCCAGTCAATAGGGATTCACGTGAACACACTGGACCTAATTGGGAATATCATGGTGGTTAATTAAGTAGCTCCTTGAATAATAGGTTAAATATAACTTGCCTTGCTCCTTTGGTGTTCTTGGGTAGAAATACCAAACAGCAATATCTACTGAGACTCTTGCAACACATAAATGCATGTTGTACCATGCAATTTTAAATTGGATATCAACCATGAGATCAGCTGACGATCTCCTGAAGTCTCAGGCAGCTAAAACTGAGATGCCTAACACTGCAAGGCATGGTGCTGTTATGAGAACAAGTGGTTTGCTTTATTGTCTGAATTTTGAAACCTTCATAGGACTCCCAAGAAATGTGCTATTTCAAAATACTGCAGAAGAAAACTGAAGGGAGAGCGACCCAAAACAAACAAANCCTAACACTGCAAGGCATGGTGCTGTTATGAGAACAAGTGGTTTGCTTTATTGTCTGAATTTTGAAACCTTCATAGGACTCCCAAGAAATGTGCTATTTCAAAATACTGCAGAAGAAAACTGAAGGGAGAGCGACCCAAAACAAACAAACAACTACAGAAATGTGGACTCTTTTGGCCAAAACGTTTCAGTCTTGGTTTTTGGCTACAGGAGTAAATCCCTAAATGAATGTTTCTTTCGCTTGTTTATGTAAACATTTTTTTT
>SJYA01005592.1:13476-24440 GCA_006410615.1 Neotragus moschatus | reverse complement strand
GGGCTTGGATGCGGGGAGGGAACATCCTTTAGGATATCACGCAGTTGTGTGAGAACAGTAAAACGCATAAAGCACACCCTTGGCATGTATGTGCCCTACATAGGGGGGACAGAAAAAAAACCTGTCAGTGTGATTATGGAAATGGTCATGTCAGTAGTGAGCCTAAGCAGGGTCAGGGAGTTTTGGGTGTTAAATTTCGAGTTGAAAGGTGGCCAATGAGGTTTGGTGAAATTAAGGAGAGTGAGAAGAACAAGAAAAGTCCAGGTGGGAGCTTTGACATCAAGAAGCAGGTCATGCACAAAAACCTGACCTTCAGCTTCTGTGTTTTTGGAGCTTCATCCTATGCTTGGAAACAAACTTCTCATTGATTTCTTTTCTGTACTTGTAATGAATGCATATAGGTGCCAGGCGCTCTTCTAGCAACAGGGAACACAGCACCAAACAAAAGAAGAACAGGTTAGTGATCTCAAGGGGTTTCCATTTCACAGCAGGAGAGACATATAAAGTTAGTTGATGACAGGCAGTGAAGAGAAATAAAGCAGGGTCAGGGCTTGGAGTGTAGTTCTGTGTGTGTGTGTGTGTGTGNGTGATCTCAAGGGGTTTCCATTTCACAGCAGGAGAGACATATAAAGTTAGTTGATGACAGGCAGTGAAGAGAAATAAAGCAGGGTCAGGGCTTGGAGTGTAGTTCTGTGTGTGTGTGTGTGTGTGTGTGTGTGCGCGCGCATGCACGTGTATGCATATCTTTGATTCCCTAGAACACAGAGCCTGAGACAAAGTTTACATCCTAATATTTTTGGGAAGTGCAATCTCAGAGCAGTAGAAGTGATGGAGAAGAGAATGCGAAGAAGAGAAATCAGGGAAACATAACGTGATGCCTTTTTGAGCTGGTCACAACCTTAGGAGAAACAGGCAGGTCACTAAGGATAGTTCCAGAGATTCTGTGTGGAGCTTTGTGGTTGGGGGAAGGAAAAGAGAGCAATTTACATTGATTTCCTCCTGTTCCTGGTGTCTCACGGATCAGATTCACCTAACAGGATCTTCCACTTCTGGTTTGTGTTACCTAACCTGTCTGCACAGCTGCTTGGGAGACTGGAACATACACGGGTCTGGATGGTTGACCTTGGAAGGAGCTGCTGAGGGCTGACCTTCTTCCAGCAGGAAGAGCTGAATGAGCCAGCAAAAGCAAGGGATGAAGGGACAATGGTGACATCAGGGCTATGATCACACCCGCTGCTTTTCCTGGGGCTCCTCCATCTGGGAAGCAGAGAAAAAGGGTGACGCCTGGGGACAGATGGAACAGGATGAGTTTGCAGAGGCACGTAAATTGGATCAGTCCTTGAGCTCTTTATGTGTGATAGCCAGATAAGGTGTTGTTTGAGCAGAATTTTGAAGCAAGTGAGAGAGCCACCCACATGGATATCTTGAAGAAATTGATTCTAGGTGGAGGGCATATCAAGTGCAAAGATCTTGAGGGAAGAGCAGAAGGTGAGGGGCAGGAGGAAGCAGTGTGGCTAGACCAGAATAACTGGGGATAGGCAGGGTGGGGATGAGCTCAGAAAGGCAGGTGGAGCGCTTTCTGAACCATGTTTAGCCTTCGGCTTTCACTCTTAGTGAGATGGAAGCCAAGGAGTGACTTACGTTCTTAAAGGACTTTCTGGCTTCTGGTAGAGAATAGATCACAGACGGGTGAAGGAGAAGGCTGGAAAGCCAGCTTGAGATGCATGGATCCGGTGGTGGCTCTGAGATGCTGGACTCCAGTTATATTAAATTAGGGGTTTCAGGGTTTGCTAAGGGCTGGATGTGGAGTGTCAATGAGAAATCAAGAATGGTTCTAAGAGTTCTGGCCTGAGCAGCTGGAAAGGAGAAATGAGTCCCACAAGGTCCAGTTTATTTCCTTTGCTGGGACTTCTTTTGCCAATGAGAAGCTATCTCTAAGCAGAATCTTCCACTGTAAAATATTACAAGCTGAGTTCACTGATAATGTAAAATATGTTCATGTAATTTATATATTTTAGATTCGTTCTGTACTAGTGATTGAAATTTAAATTTTCCATTATGTATTATCTGTTTATAGTATCTCCACTAAGGAGAAAGGCTTAATTAGCCCTAGAAATAATAAGTTGCTTAAGTGGTGTGTATGTGTGTGTGTGTGTGTGTGTGTGTGTGTGTGTGTGTGTGTTGGGGGAGGGGTGGTGAAATGTACTTATTTTTAGTATTCTTCCAATGAAAGGCTGGAACTCCTCATATAATGTTTCAGATTGCTGTAAGATGTTGTTATGTAGGTTTCATTGTTATTGATGCTAAACACTCTAAGAATACCTCTGGCTCATGCAAAAGGTCCAGAAATATTTCAATGATTTATGAAACAAAGAGGTTTCCTCGGTATCTGGCAACCAGCATGGATGGTTTTAGCGAGTGCAGTAGCAAGCATTTATTACAGCACCTGCAACGCAGTTACCTGGCTGCTTTCTGTTCCATTAACATGTTGTGAAAAAGTCTTGATGGAGCTTTTAGCCATAAAACATCTTAGAGTGTAATCTGTTTTTAGATGATTAATTCCATCTGAAATAGTGAAGCAAATGATAAACAGCTTAAAGGAGATCAGAGAAACAGATCACGTTACAGTTGAGGGCAATAGTATCATTCTACACTTAAGGAAACTTTTCAGGAGAGGAAAATCTGATAAGAAAAATGGCTGAACTGTGTTTATTAGATAAAATCTGGTAGGCTATTCCTGCCAGGATGTGTTAAAGGAGACGGAATAAATAGTTACAGTTAAAGAAGAAAGAAAAGATGGAGAACATTTTATTTTAAAAATATTTTTGATTCATGCAATTACTTGCACCTCCAATACTCTAAATGTTTATTTTTAAAATTTTCAACCTGTGGTTTCTGAACAGAATGAGCTCAAACCCAAATGAGTCCTGGAGCTGAACCCAGAGGATTCAGATGATGTCTAGTTGGTAGAACTAACTTGGAACCAAAATCCTGGTAGCTCGGCTGGTAAAGAATCCACCTGAGTGTTAAAGTTTGACAGAAAACAACAAAATTCTGTAAAGCAGTTATCCTTCAGTTAAAAAATAAATAAAATAGAAAAAGAATCTACCTTCAATGCAGGGGCCCCAGTTTGATTCCTGGGTCAGGAAGACATCCTGGAGAAGGGCTGGGATACTGACTCCAGTATTTTTGGGCTTCCCCTGGTGTCTCACATCACCACTAATAACCCAGATAACCATGATGGTGTGATCATTCACCTAGAGCCAGACATCTTGAAGTGTGAAATCAAGTGGGCCTTAGGAAACATCACTATGAACAAAGCTAGTGGAGGTGATGGAATTCAGCTGAACTTTTTAAAATTTGAAAAGATGATGCTGTGAAAATGCTGCCCTCAATATGCCAGCAAATTTGGAAAAATCAGCAGTGCCCACAGGACTGGAAAGGGTCAGTTTTTGTTCCAGTCCCAAAGAAGGCAATGCCAAAGCATGTTCAAACTACCACACAGTTGCACTCATGTCACACGCTACCAAAGTAATGCTCAAAATTCTCCAAGAAAGCCTTCAACAGTACGTGAACCGAGAACTTTCGGATGTGCAAGCTGGATTTAGGAAAGGCAGAGGAACCAGAGATCAAATTGCCAACATCTGTTGGCTCATAGAAAAAGCAAGAGAGTTCCAGATAAACATCTACTTCTGCTTCATTGACTCTGCTGCAGCCTTTGACTGTGTGGATCACAACAAACTGGAAAATTCTTAAAGGGATGGGAATACCAGACCATCTTACCTGCCTCTTGAGAAATCTGTATGCAAGTCAAGAAGCAACAGTTAGAACTGGACATGGAAAAATGGTTGGGTTCCAAATTGGGAAAGGAGTACATCAAGGCTGTATATTATCACCCTGCTTATTCAACTTAGATGCAGAGTACATTGTGAGAAATGCTGGGGTGGATGAAGCACAAGCTGGAATCAAGATTTCCAGGAGAAATATCAATAACCTCAGATATGCAGGTTACCATACACTACATTTGTGGAAGAAAGTGAAGAAGAACTAAAGAGTCTCATGATTAAAGTGAAAGACGAGAGTGAAAAAGCTGGGTTAAAACTCAACATTCAAAAAACTAAGATCATGGGATCTGGTCCCATCACTTCATGGGAAATAGATGGGGAAACAGTGGAAACAATGACAGACTTTATTTTGGGGGACTCCAAAGTCACTGCAGAGGGTGACTGCAGCCATGAAATTAAAAGATGCTTGCTCCTTGGAAGAAAAGTTATCACTAACCTAGACAGCATATTAAAAAGCAGAGACATTACTTTCCCAACAAAGGTCCATCTAGTCAAAGCTAAGGTTTTTCCAGTAGTCATGTATGAATGGGAGAGTTGGACCATAACGAAAGCTGAGTGCTGAAGAATTGATGCTTTTGAATTGTGTTGGAGGAGACTCTTGAGAGTCCCTTGGACTGCAAGGAGATCCAACCAGTCCATCCTAAAGGAGATCAGTCCTGGGTGTTCATTGGAAGGAGTGATGCTGAAGCTGAAACTCCAATACTTTAGCCTCCTGATGCGAAGAACTGACTCATTGGAAAAGACCCTGATGCTGGGAAAGATTGAAGGTAGGAGGAGAAGGGGATGACAGAGGATGAGATGGTTGGATGGCATCACTGACTCGATGGACATGGGTTTGAACAATCTCCAAGCGTTGGTGATGGACAGGGAGCCTGGCGTGCTTCAGTCTATGGGGCTGCAAAGAGACACAACTGAGTGACTGAACTGAAGTGAATGGATGGCTCAGATATTAAGGAATACTCCTGCAATGTGGGAGACCTGCACTTGATCCATGGGTTGGGAAAATCCCCTGGAGGAGGGCATGGCAACCCACTCCAGTTTTTTTGCCTGGAGAATCCCCATGGTCAGAGAAGCCTGGTGAGCTACAGTACATGGGGTCACAAAGAGCTGGACACAACTGAGTGACTAAGATTTTAGTTGAAAAGAGGGAAACAATTTGAGGTGGCCTGTGACTCTGAAAAGAATATGGTTAGAGTATAAGATTTTGCTTCTTGTGTTTTAAATTCTTATTAAGAGAGGTCAAAATGAAGTATTGGCAATTCCAGGAAGAAGGACCTTGTGTGTGACTTACCACCACTGAGAAGGAGAAACTGGTCCAGGTTTTGGTACAACTCCAGACACAGTCTGAGTGATTAGCAGACACTGAGGACCCAGCTTTCACCCTGTGGAAAGGCACGCTTGATGACAAATAACTCTCCTTAGAGTTTTAGACAGACGCAGGGGAAGGATATGCTATTTACCCGGGAGGTAGCAGCATATGACACTTACCACCCCAGGGAGATGCTGCAGTTGGGAAATATTGTCGATTCCAGAGGAGTCTTCAGACGTGTTTACAGATGATGCCCTCATGGCAGCTTGAGTCCTTCTGAAGCATTACAGAGCCTGTGGGCTTCTTTATCACTCACCAGTTCTCCTAGTGATGATGAGCCTAACGTGCCATTCTTTACACCTTAATATAATACCTTTTATGTTTCAATTTCAGGGAAACCTGAGATAATAAAGTAGTCTTGGATCTATTTATTCATTTTGTTAGTCAACATTTATTCAGCACCTGTTTGCAGGGGATTAAGCTAGGCAGTGATTAATAAGAAATGAAAGCCATTTTTTTTTCTCACAAAGATTGCCATTATCTGGTAAATAATAATAGTAATTATTGTTATGCTTCCCCAAGCTGCATAAATCCTCGTTGAGACGGAATGACGTTAACAGTAGCAACACAGATTTCTCCGACTCTCATCTGTATTGTAGGACCTCTGCTTCTGGGAGAGAGTCGGGCATTTCTTGCTGGGAGTCCCACTGGCTTCTCCTGGGCTCCCTGCGTGGCCCCTGCGTTCTCCCCTGCTGTGCTGGCTCCCTTCTGCACAGGTCCCCAGTCTCCGGGCCCTTGCCTGCCTCTGGGGCCTGTGACTGAGCTGGTCTCATGCCATCTGCCTCTTCTGCTGAGCATCTCCACTGCTGATGTGTGGGATTCCTTTGGTGGCAACAGTGCATCTTGGATTCCAGAGCCACACCATATTCTTGGCAGAAGCAGATGATGTAGGTCTTTCCAGTTTTGGGTCACAAGGCAAAGCAGGGCTGTGTGTGTCAACGGCCTTGCAGAGTTCTACCGCCCCAGGTCTTCCTGCTTTCATTCACAGCTTTTCCTCCCTGACTTTCCCTCCATCCCCTCTCCTTCTCTCCACCCCCATCACCACGAAGCTCACTGGGGCGAGGGCTAGAGGGCAGTGAGTGCAGGCGGACCTGTCCAAGTCAAAGCTTATGAGTCACGCCCTCTTCCAACAGCCACTTTTATTAGACCGGCCTTTACGCTGATGCCTTTTCCCCACAGGACAGAATTCTCTTAGTTTTTGTTGTGAATAGACTTGTAGTTGGCCCAGTTTATCAGGCCTGCAGGCATGCTCAAACACTGTAGGATAAAGTCTACTCATAATTATTTGCACTGGAATCTCNGGTCACAAGGCAAAGCAGGGCTGTGTGTGTCAACGGCCTTGCAGAGTTCTACTGCCCCAGGTCTTCCTGCTTTCATTCACAGCTTTTCCTCCCTGACTTTCCCTCCATCCCCTCTCCTTCTCTCCACCCCCATCACCACGAAGCTCACTGGGGCGAGGGCTAGAGGGCAGTGAGTGCAGGCGGACCTGTCCAAGTCAAAGCTTATGAGTCACGCCCTCTTCCAACAGCCACTTTTATTAGACCGGCCTTTACGCTGATGCCTTTTCCCCACAGGACAGAATTCTCTTAGTTTTTGTTGTGAATAGACTTGTAGTTGGCCCAGTTTATCAGGCCTGCAGGCATGCTCAAACACTGTAGGATAAAGTCTACTCATAATTATTTGCACTGGAATCTCATCACGAAACATTGTCACGGACCGTATCTCACTTTTCTCTCGAAAGCCCGCGGTCAGGCCGCTGCAGCGCTTCGCGCAGGTTCCGTAGCGTAGCACTCGGATCTCCTTGCTCTCTCACCTGCACATCTCTATTTATTTCCTCTCTCCGTCTCTCCATTTTTTCACGTGAATGTTATGTACCAGTCATACAGGGAGAAATGTGCAATTTTCTGAATTCTCCATGCTCCCTTTTACCTTTGTGCCTTTACGCTTGTGTCCTAGGTTGGGTTCCCTGAGACGGGGAGAACTGCATGGGGCATGCTCTTGGGAGACTCCCTCACAAAGGAGTGAGGAAGGCAAGGCTGGGCATTGGGAGAAGCTGTTGTGCAAGTGTGGCTGCAACTAAGGTTTCAGATAGTCATACAGAGAATGTAACCTTGGGCAAGACAGTTCTCTGGGGTGGAGGGCAGTTCCCAGGGAGGGATGAAGGCCTGAATGGTCAGCATTGGATATTACTAGCAACTGGGGGGAGGGGGGAGTCAGAAGGAGGGCACAGGTGAAATACCAAAGTAGCTATTCTACACACTCTCCTTCCACTTGGATGTTCTTACCCAGCTTAAACTGCCCTAAATCATGCCATATCTTGGTTTCTTTTATATTTAAATCATTCTTTGGTTTTATAAAACTGATTTTTCTTGGACTTTCTACTTGACACTTTGCAACCTGACAAAATAAGCATATGTTTAAATCTAACTGCCAAGTTCAACCTGTTTCTTTATTTAAAAATGAATGGGACTTCCCTGGTGGTTTACCACTTAAGAATCTGCCTGCCAGGGCAGGGGACATGAGTTTGACCCTCTGTCCCAGAAGATTCCTCATGCCTCAGGCAATTAAGCCTGTGCTCCACAACTAGAGAGTAGCCCCTACTCACCACAGTCAGAGAAANAGAGAATGTAACCTTGGGCAAGACAGTTCTCTGGGGTGGAGGGCAGTTCCCAGGGAGGGATGAAGGCCTGGATGGTCAGCATTGGATATTACTAGCAACTGGGGGGAGGGGGGAGTCGGAGGGAGGGCACAGGTGAAATACCGAAGTAGCTATTCTACACACTTTCCTTCCACTTGGATGTTCTTACCCAGCTTAAACTACCCTAAATCATGCCATATTTTGGCTTCTTTTATATTTAAATCATTTTTTGGTTTTATAAAACTGATTTTTCTTGGACTTTCTAATTGACACTTTGCAACCTGACAAAATAAGCATATGTTTAAATCTAACTGCTAAGTTCAACCTGCTTCTTTATTTAAAAATGAATGGGACTTCCCTGGTGGTTTACCGCTTAAGAATCTGCCTGCCAGGGCAGGGGACATGGGTTTGACCCTCTGTCCCAGAAGATTCCACATGCCTCAGGCAATTAAGCCTGTGCTCCACAACTAGAGAGTAGCCCCTACTCACCACAGTCAGAGAAATCCACAGCAACAATGACACAACACAGTCAAAAATAAATATATAATTTCTTTAAAAAAATTAATGGAATAGCATTGAGGGAAATATGGATGGAGAAGATGTGGTATATCATCCTGACATCAAAACCAAACCAAGATGATACAAAAACAGGAAACTACAGGCCAATATCACTGATGAACATAGATGAAAAAGTCCTCAATAAAATTCTAACAAACAGAATCCAACAGCATATTAAAAAGATCATACATCATGACCAAGTGGGCTTTATTCCAGGGATGCGAGGATTCTTCAATATTTGCAAATCAACCAGTGTGATACACCATATTAACAAATTGAAAGAGAAAAACCATACGATTATCTCAATAGATGCAGAGAAAGCCTTTGGGAAAATTCAACACTCATTTATGATAAAAACTGTCCAGAAAGCAGGCGTAGAAGGAATATGCCTCAACATAATAAAAGCCACATACAACAAACCCACAGCAAACATTATCCTCAATGGCAAAAAAGTGAAGGCATTTCCTCTAAAATCAGGATGAAGACAAGGGTGCCCACTCTCACCACTACTATTCAACATAGTTTTGGAAGTAAGTCATAGCCATAGCAATCAGAGAAGAAAAAGAAATGAAAATAATCCAGATTGGAAAAGAAGAAGTAAAACTCTCACTGTTTGTAGATGACATGATCCTCTACATAGAAAACCTAAAAGACACTACCAGAAAATTACTAGAGATAATCAATGAACATAGTAAAGTTGCAAGATATAAAATTAATACACAGAAACCCCTTGTATTCCTATACACTAACAATGAGAAAACAGAAAAAAATTAAGGAAACAATCCTATTCACTATTGCAGTAAAAAGAATAAAATATGTAGGAATAAATTTACCTAAAGAAACAAAAGACCTATATATAGAAAACTAGAAAACACTGATGAAAGAAATCAAAGAGGACACTAATATATGGAGAAATATACCATGTTCATGGATCGAAAGAATCAGTATAGTGAAAACGAGCATACTGCTCAAAGCAATTTGTACATTCAGTACAACCCCTATCAAGCTACCAACTGTATTTTTCACAGAACTAGAACAAATAATTTCACAATTTGTCTATACAACATAAAATCCCTCGAATAGCCAAAACAATATTTAGAACGAAGAATGGAACTGGAGGAATAAACCTTCCTGACTTCA
Organism: Neotragus moschatus; assembly: GCA_006410615.1. Classification (NCBI taxonomy): domain Eukaryota; kingdom Metazoa; phylum Chordata; class Mammalia; order Artiodactyla; family Bovidae; genus Neotragus; species Neotragus moschatus. The sequence goes on along the minus strand of SJYA01005592.1, from coordinate 14,890 downwards.
GAGTATACTACAAAGACACAGTCATCAAGACAGTATGGTACTGGCACAAACACAGAAATATAGGTCAGTGGGACAAAATAGAAAGCCCAGAGATAAATCCATTAGCCTGTGGAGACCTTATCTTTGACAAAGGAGGCAAAAATATACAATGGAATAAAGACAGTAAGTGGTGCTGGGAAAACTGGTCAACCACAAGTAAAAGAATGAAATTAAAACACTTGCTAACACCATACACAAAAATAAACTCAAAAGGGATTAAAGATCTAAAGGTAAAACCAGAAACTATAAAACTCTTAGAGGAAAAGATAGGGAGAACAGTCTCTGACATAAGTCACAGCAAGATCTTCTATGACCCACCTCTAAGAGTAATGAAAATAAAAACAAAAAATCAAAAAGTGAGGGAAAGAACTAAACAGACAATTCTTCAAAAGAAAAATGCAGATGGCTAATAAACACATGAAAAGATGCTCAACATTACTCATTATTGAAGAAATGAAAATCAGAACCACAATGAGGTATCATCTCACGCTGGTCAGAATGGCCACTATCAAAAAGTCTACAAACAATAAACGCTGGAGAGTGTGTGGAGAAAAGAGAACCCTCTTACACTGTTGGTGGGAATGCAAACTGGTATAACCACTGTGGTGAACAGTGTGGAGATTCTTAAAAAACTTGGAATAGAACTGCCATATCACCTAGCAATCCCACTTCAGGGCATACACACTGAGGAAACCAGAACTGAAAGAGATACGTGGACCCCAATGTTCATCACAACACTGTTTACAATAGCCAGGACATGGAAGCAACCTAGATGTCCATCAGCAGACGAATGGATAAGGAAGTTGTGGTCCATATACACAATGGAATATTACTCAGCTCTAAAAAGGAATACATCGAGTCAATTCTAATGAGGTGGACAAGACTGGAGCCTGTTATGCAGAGTGAAGTGAGTCAGAAAGAGAACTCTCACACAGTATATTAATACATATACATGGAATCCTGTACGCAAGGCAGCAAAAGAGACAGACGTGAAGAGCAGGNTGGTCCATATACACAATGGAATATTACTCAGCTCTAAAAAGGAATACATCGAGTCAATTCTAATGAGGTGGACAAGACTGGAGCCTGTTATGCAGAGTGAAGTGAGTCAGAAAGAGAACTCTCACACAGTATATTAATACATATACATGGAATCCTGTACGCAAGGCAGCAAAAGAGACAGACGTGAAGAGCAGGCTTTTGGACTCTGTGGGAGAGGGCGAGGGTGAGGTGATTTGAGAGAATAGCACTGAAACATGTATATTGCCATATGTGAAACAGAGACCAGAGCGAGTTCAGTGCATGAAGCAGGGCACTCAAAGCGGGTGCTCTGGGACAACCCAGAGGGATGGGGTGAGGAGGGTGGTGGGAGGGG
>SJYA01005592.1:0-11114 GCA_006410615.1 Neotragus moschatus | reverse complement strand
TTTCTTTCAGCCATAAAAAGAAGGAAATAATGCTATTTGCAGCAATATGGATGGACCTAGAGATAGTCACACTAAGTGAAGTAAGTCAGATGAAGACAAATAAGTGGACTAGACAACAATAACAACAACAAGAGTTGTCTTCAATAGTCTGAAATCTCAGTAGACTATTAATATCACTATGAGTCTTCCTAAGTTTATCCTCTCAGGCACTTTGTGATTGCCTTCAATCTCATGGCTTCTGTCATTTCTCAGCTCAAGAAATCTCCTCCAATCCTGCTTTCCCTTCATGTGCTTGGTTTCTTCTTGTGTCTTGCTCATGAGTCTCAACTGATGCCCCGTGCGTTCTCCATTTCATTGTAGTTCTCTTCAGTGTTCTGGGAGACCTACTCTTTTATTGTTTCCCATCTTTTCTGTCAAATTTGTTATGACAATCACGTTTGAAGAGTTTTCAAAGTTAATTTTCTTGAAGCATTACAATGTTCTGTTGGTTTTTGCTCAAAGTAAATCAGCTATTAATATATGTGTATATGTACCTGCTCTCTTTTGTCTTTCTTTCCCATTTAGGCCACCACGGAGCGTGGAGCAGAGTTCCCTGCTGTACAGCAGATTCAGATCAGCTCAGTGCAGTCGCTCAGTTGTGTCTGACTCTTTGCCACCCCAAGGATGGCAGCACGCCAGGCCTCCCTGTCCATCACCAACTCCTGGAGTCTACTCAAACTCATGTCCACTGAGTCGATGATGTATCCAACCATCTCATCCTCTGTCGTCCCCTTCTCCTCCCACCTTCAATCTTTCCCAGCATCAGGGTCTTTTCAAATGAGTCAGCTCTTCGCATCAGGTGGCCAAAGTATTGGAGTTTCAGATTCGACATCAGTCCTTCCAGTGAGCATTCAGGACTGATTTCCTTTAGAATGGACTGGTTGGATCTCCTTACAGTCCAAGGGACTCTCAAGAGTCTTCTCCAACACCACAGTTCAAAAGCATCAAGTTTTTGGTGCTCAGCTTTCTTTATAGTCCAACTCTCACATCCATACATGACTACTGGAAAAACCATAGCCTTGAGTAGACAGACCTTTGTTTACAAAGTAATGTCTCTGCTTTTTAATATGCTATCTAGGTTGGCCATAAGTTTTCTTCCAAGGAGTAAGCGCCTTTTAATTTCATGGCCGCAGTCACCATCTGCAGTGACTTTGGAGCCCCCCAAAGTAAAGTCAGCTACTGTGTCCACTGTTTCCCCATATATTTGCCATGAAGTGATAGGACCAGATGCCATGATCTTACTTTTCTGAATGTTGAGCTTTAAGCCAATTTTTTCACTCTTCTCTTTCTCTTTCATCAAGAGCCTCTTTAGTTCTTATTTGCTTTCTGCCAGAATGGTGGTGTCATCTGCATATCTGAGATTATTGATATTTCTCCTGGCAATCTTGATTCCAGGGTGCGCTTCTTCCAGCCCAGCGTTTCTCATGATGTACTCAGCATAGAAGTTAAATAAGTAGGGTGACAATATACAGCCTTAATGTACTCCTTTTCCTATTTGGAACCAGTCTGTTGTTCCATGTCCAGTTCTAACTGTTGCTTNATTCCACATATAAGTTAAATAAGCAGGGTGACAATATACAGCCTTGACGTACTCCTTTTCCTATTTAGAACCAGTCTGTTGTTCCATGTCCAGTTCTAACTGTTGCTTCCTGACCTGCATACAGATTCCTCAAGAGGCAGGTCAGGTGGTCTGGTATTCCCATCTCTCTCAGAATTTTCCACAGTTTATTGTGGTCCACACAGTCAAAGGCTTTGGCATAGTCAATAAAGCAGAAATAGATGTTTCTCTGGAACTCTCTTGCTTTTTTGATAATCCAGCAGATATTGGCAATTCGATCTGTTTTATATTTGTAAAGGCATGACAGTCATATTTTTAATTTCCAGAATCTCTTATCTTTGATTGCTCCTTTTTATGACAATCAATTCTTATTTTACAAATGTAGCTTTTTCACACCTGAGGCAAGGAAGCTGCACTTTCATACTCCTGAATCTTGCAGTCATATAATGCACAAGTATGTGATAGCAGCTTAAAGGAAGTTCTTTAAAACAAATCCTGAGAGGACTATAGGATCTGGATGGAGCACTGAGGTTATAACCTACTGTCCCACTTTTGACTTGGTGTGACATTCTTTTACTTATCTTGTGAATATAATTAAAAAGAATTGTATCTCACTTTAAATTTGTTAAAATACTATCTGGAAATATCTTAGGATTTATCACAACGTTTTTGTCATTCTCTGGGTCTTACTTACTGGCAAGATGGAATTAAACCAGACAGGGCAGGAAAAATGGTTAAAGTTAACTGGATTTATTCAAGGTGAGGAAATTAAGAGCTGTCATTACATAGAGATTAGGGAGTCTTAAGAGAGAAAAAGAGTTACATTGGGAGGTGTGGGCTTTTATGAGAAGTCAGTTGTTAGAGGTTTCTTGGCGCAAGAGCAATGAAAAGCTCCAATTTAAGTCATGTACTCTCCCGTAAGGGCTTGCCAGGTGGCGCTAGTGGTAAAGCACCCACTTGCCAGTGTAGGTGACGTAAGAGACACGGGTTCAGTCCCTGGATCAGAACGATCCCTGGGAGAGGGCACGGCAAGCCACTCCAGGATTCTTGCCTGGGTAATCCCACGGATAGAGGAGCCTGGCGGGCTACAGTCCATGGAGTCGCAGAGTCGGACACGACTGAACTGACGTAGCACACAGGCACATTCTCCCTTATCCATGAGCTCATTGCTGAAGAAGTTGCAAACAAATAAACGTTTACTCTAAGTAAAGGATCAAAGACTGAGAAATACGAGATGACAGTGATGGTGGGTCTTTTCCTCCCTAAGAATATTCGATTAATTGAACAACTCCGTTTCATGTATCTTACAGTGATTTTTACATTAAAAAATCTGATATTTGTGAATGTTGCCTAGCTTAGGATGGCAGTTGAACTATTCCTGAAGACTCTTAGCATAATCTTCTCTGATTTTTTTTTTTTCCTTTTTAGTATTTTTCGAGTGGGCACGGGAAAAAAGGAGTACCTTTTTGCCCTGGTAAGACTTCCACATTTCTACCTAAACCTTCTAGTAAAAATATCTTTATTAAGATTTTTCTTTTTGAAAAGGCACTAGATTGAGAATTTAGTGCCCTTGGGGAAATCTCCAAATGGGCTTTCCATTGGTAAATGTGCCAGTCTTTGCCTCTGTGGGTTGCAAAACATTACCATTAATTTGTATGATGGCATTGCTCAAAGTTATACAGTACACCTATCAAACAAGTTGTTCATTTTTAGAAATGTAATTGGGTCAGTGAATGCATTCATATTGGGGTACCGATTCCACTCGGCACAGTGGATGGAAGCTCTGCCTTTTATTTCTCTGATGTCTCTCCAGATGAGGTAGGACAGGATTCTGTGTATATTGGGATGGATACGTTTAAGGCTATTGATTCATTATTTCCTCTAAGACTTTGTTGATGACCCTTGCAATTATGCAATATTAGCATACATTCTAGAATCTACTGAGAAATAAGCACTAAGGGCATATTCACTTTTGAAATTTTGAGAAAGAGAAGTACAGTCGTATAGGCATGGAGACGAAAAACTTATTAAATTTAAACGTTAAGTGTAAAGTCAACTGAGCATTACCCTTTAATCTTATAAACTTTAAAATAAATCAAGTCCAGTAGCTTCAGGTTGACACAAAAGACAGGTTTCCCCTTCTCCTCTCTCCTAGGACTTACCACATCAGTATACCCACAGAAATAAGACTAGCATCATCCCTATCCATTTGTTTCTATTTACCACTATCTTTTAAAAAGATTATTCCTCGTCTTTGGTTTTGAAATATGGACCCATTGATAACAAATTTCAAATAAAAAACCCCACACAATAGTAGGTATGAGAACATTCCCCATGGTTAAAGACCTCCTGATATATTTACCACTCAACAATCTCTCAGGCACCTGTAAAAGGCTTTCAGGTTAACTGTTGCAAACCCAGACATTATGGCCCTGTCCCATCCATCTTTAGAATCCAGGAAACAGATCAATACTCTAACTACAGGCCACTGAATCTATATGCAACCTTTCAAAGTTGCTCACTACAAGCAAGTACAATTCTTTAATTAATCACGTGACATTTTAGAAGCCTATTTTGTTATAAGGACTCATTGTATAAATTTTTTTTGATCTCTGTTAATGGTCTGTGATAGGTAAGTGTAAAGATTTATGCCTTACCAAGAAAGGTCCAATTGAGCATATTTTGTTTAAATTAATAAAGAACCGTGGAGAGAACTGGAGGTTGAAGGCTTAGGTAATGAATAAGAGAAACAGATGCAGATGAAACATGACTTCCTTCGTGTGCTGTATTTCAGGGAATCTTTAATTCACCTGAATATGGCCATGAGTTATGCTTAGAGTATTGTATTAGAATTCCTAGTAGAAAGGGATTTAAATATACACGTAAAGTTAAATATGGTTAGACAGTAAAATATTGATTGCTTACCACAAACAATGCAGCAGGGTATCCAACACTTGTTTTCCTTGTGGAACATAATAAGGTAATTAATTTATCTCTAGCTGAGTTTTATTTGTGAAAAAAATTTTTTTTGGTGGAATAGATTTGAATGTTTTGTGTATGTCTCCAGCAGCTCTCTATTTGTGCTATAATAACCGCGTGCAGTTTGTAGCAGCCCTTTAATAATCGTCACCTTGGAAATGGGGGTACTTTCTTCTTGTTTTAAACAGTGCAGTACAAGGCTCAGCAGTAGAGCAGCGCTCTGGATATAAAAGCTAATGACTAATAGGAGAGTTCTGACCCTCTGAATTGCATTTACTGTTCACCAATGATTATGTCATTAGGAATGAATTAGGTAGTCAATGAGGTGAGTCTTCAAATCAAAGCTGCCACTTTGAAATTTTCAATAATCTGTTCACTTGTAGGATTAGGGTGGTATTTAACAGCCACTGCTGTTCTACTGCTGGGGTTACGTGGCTGTGAAAAACAGTTTTCTTATGGGATTTTTTTTTTCCTCGCTTTTCTTTTTTTTCTTTGGAGCAACTGCATTTTTTTTTAGAGCTAGAGTTCTCTGGTCATTTATTCCTGGTATGAAAACCAAGCTAGAGCCAAAGTAATCGACTATCTACTATCTGGAAATCACAGGAGAACAGGGGTTAAGGACTGCCCTGACCTTGGACACTGCGGAAATGTTGATGGAAGGTTTTATTTTTCTGCATACTGTTTTTACTATCTAAACAAGGTAAAGAAAAGGGATGACGATCATTTTTTTGTTTTCTGTCTCCTGGAAGAATTCATGTATGACTCTTTATATCTAGTTTGGCATGCTTTTTTTTTTTTTATAACTTCAAAACATTAGTTCCTTTGGGGGGTACTCAGCTATTTAATAGAGAAGGCAATGGCACCCCACTCTAGTACTCTTGCCTGGAAAATCCCATGGGTAGAGGAGCCTGGAAGGCTGCAGTCCATGGGGAGGCTGAGGGTTGGACACGACTGAGTGACTTCCCTTTCACTTTTCACTTTCCTGCATTGGAGAAGGAAATGGCAACCCACTCCAGTGTTCTTGCCTGGAGAATCCCAGGGACGGGGGAGCCTGATGGGCTGCCGTCTATGGGGTTGCACAGAGTCGGACACGATTGAAGCGACTTAGCAGCAGCAGCAGCTATTTAATGGGAATAACACTAAAATAGTAGCTGAACTTTCTTTCTTTTTTTTTTGCCTGTTTGCTGTGTCCTGGATGCCATGCTAGAGGCATTATCTGCATTGTGCCAGGTAGCTCTCACTGGACACTATGAAGTTGCAGGGGATAAACAGGGAACCTGCTAAGATTGTAATGCAGATAGTAACCTGCAGATAGTGGCGTAAATTTCTTGGCATGCACAGAATCACGTTATTGATTACAAACCTCCCTGCCCCACTCAGATTTACTGATTTGAAGAACAATATTCTCTAGGAACACAGAGGAAAAATTAGGATGAAACTTACTCGAGGGGAAAAGCAGACAAATAATAATTGAGGCATGTAGCAACAACGTAAGACGAAAACTCCTATCAAAAGCAAAACAACTCTGGGCCACGGAGTGAAAGAGCTTACCAGGATTCAGGCGAAACTACTGAACCGAGTACTGTGTAAATAGCAATTATTATTTGCGAAGTTATTTTCTTGGGCTACATTCTGCTGTCTGTGGGATCCTAGCTCCCCTACCAGGGACTGAACCCAGGACCCTGCTGTGAAAATGTGCAGTCCCAACCAGGGGGCTCCCAGAGAATTCCCTGGAAAATAGAAACTACAGCAAGTCCCCCCGACACAAACCTCCAAGGTGTGAACTTTCAAAGGTGTGAACACGTGTTGCTTGGGTGTCAGATGGTGGCCAGGCTGCAATTGCAGCTCGCCCTCCCCCGCCTACGGCTGATGGCCCTCAGCTCCACCATCTCCCGCCTCCTCTGTCTGCTCCAGCCAGCAGCTCTCCTTGCCCGTCCACTCAACCCCAGCCCCTGTGCGCCAGCTGTTGCACTGGACCACTGTGCCGTTCAAGGTACTACCCTGTAAGACTAGAACTGTTTTCTTTGTGTTTGTTTCTTATGTATTATTTGTGTGAATAAATCTTACACAATCTGTGTGAATTTGTGTGAACATATTTGTGTGAATATCTATCACAGTACAGTACTTTATAGCCAGTTGTGTTAGCTGGTTACCTAGGCTAACTTTGTTGGATTTATGAACAAATTAGACTTATGAACATGCTCTTGGAAGACAACTCATTCATATATAGGGGATTTACTGCATTGATAGAGAAGTCTGGTGAGTTTTCCAAACTTTGAGATAAAGAAAAAATTTCCTTTGAGACTTCTTTGACCCAAGGATTTTTCAGAAGTATGTTGCTTCAATTCTAGTTTTTGATATTTTTCTATAATCTTAAGAGTTCCTGGTCCATATGATACTGGAAACCAAGTAGTTAGATCAGAATTTCCTAAATGTATTTGGTACATTCTTAAGTGGGATTTCTAACTAGCTACCTTGAGGAAAGAGTCAAATATGTTTGGGAAATACCAAGTTCAGTTCAGTTCAGTTGCTCAGTTGTGTCCGACTCTTTGTGACCCCATGCACTCCAGGCCTCCTTGTATATCACCAACTCTCAAAGTTTACCCAAACTCATGTCTGTTGAGTTGGTGATGCCATCCAACCATCTCATCCTCTGTTGTCCCCTTCTCCTTCCACCTTAAATCTTTCCCAGCATCAGGGTCTTTTAAAATGAGTCAGTTCTTTGCGTCAGGTGGCCAAAGTACTGGAGTTTCAGTTTCAGCATCAGTCCTTCCAATGAATATTCCTGATCTCCTTTAGGATGGACTGGTTGGATCTCCTGGCAGTCCAAGGGACTCTCAAGAGTCTTCTCCAACACCACAGTTCAAAAGCATCAATTCTTTGGCGCTCAGCTCTCTTCACAGTCCAACTCTCACATCCATACATGACCACTGGAAAAACCACAGCCTTGACTAGATGGAGCTTTGCTGNTGGACTGGTTGGATCTCCTGGCAGTCCAAGGGACTCTCAAGAGTCTTCTCCAACACCACAGTTCAAAAGCATCAATTCTTTGGCGCTCAGCTCTCTTCACAGTCCAACTCTCACATCCATACATGACTACAGGAAAAACAATAGCTTTGATTAGACAGACCTTTGTTGACAAAGTAATGTGTCTGCTTTTTAATAGGCTGTCTAGGTTGGTCATAACTTTCTTTCTAAGGAGTAAGTGTCTTTTAATTTCATGGCTGCAATCACCAACCTCAGTGATTTTGGAGCCCAGAACAATAAATCAGCCACTGTTTCCACTGTTTCCCCATCTATTTGCCATGAAGTGATGGGACCAGATGCCATGATCTTTGTTTTCTGAATGTTGAGCTTTAAGCCAACTTTTTTCATTCTCCTCTTTCACTCTCATCAAGAGGCTTTTTAGTTCCTCTTCATTTTCTGCCATAAGGGTGGTGTCATCTGCATATCTGAGGTTATTGATATTTCTCCCGGCAATCTTGATTCCAGCTTGTGCTTCCTCCAGCCCAATGTTTCTCATGAAGAACTCTGCATATCAGTTAAATAAGCAGGCTGACGATTTACAGCCTTGACGTACTCCTTTTCCTATTTGGAACCAGTCTGTTGTTCCATGTCCAGTTCTAACTGTTGCTTCCTGACCTGCATAGCGGTTTCTCAAGAGGCAGGTCAGGTGGTCTGGTATTCCCATCTCTTGTTAAACAAAGTTAAGCAGATCTGTTTCAAATTTTCAAGAATGGAGTGAAATATGCCTTTCCTGCAGACATTTAGTCATTGAGCTTACTTACCTGTGTTCTTTTCAATGAATCTTTTGGGATTTGACTTGAGAATAAATTTAGAGAAAAGTCTTGAATTATGGTCACTGAGAAAATTTTTAAGGATGTTGAAAAGAATCATGGCCTCTACATTTGAGAGTAGTGGGTTTAGATGTTTTTTTCTTCCTCCAAGCTGGAAACAAACTGCTATCACTGAGAGTATAAAACCACGTCTCCTGCTGCCCCATAGCTGTGAGTGTGCTGCTTTTCCTACCCAAGAAGAACCCGGGCCACAGAGCACTGAGGGGAGGGAAGGGGGGAGGCCAGATGAGAGGTTACTGTGGGTTCCCTATATGTGAAGTCATTGATAGTTCTGCTGTGTGCTGCTATCTGGTACACAGAAATCCAGACTGAACGGGTTCTTCTGCAGTTTGATTTTGAGTTACTGTTCCAATGAGCTAGTCATTTTAACGAAATTAGTTGTGCAACATGTTACTACAAGGCTGTGATTCTCTACAGATGAAGAAATGGACGTTCAGAGAGTTAGGGATTTGCTCAGGTTACATACCCAGTGAATGATAGAGCTGGTACTTCGACTTTGTCTAGCGCTCAGGCTCTTCTCCTTGGTCAGACTCCTCAGAATGGGTTTTAGTTCCTGCACAGTGTGGCCGTGAAGTATTTCCCAAGACATCTCACAGTGATTGGTTAGTCGGAATCCGATCAATATAATGAATATACTGTTACCATGACATAGCTACTTATTAAATGGAAAGAATTGTATGGAGATTTTCTTCTTAAAAAAAAAAAAGAATACCACTCTCCGCCAAGACTGAAACTTATATTCAGTCCATAAGCTTTGTAAACAAAGGAAAAACTGATTTATTTTAACAGAATGTTTGAGATTGGTTCTGTATTGTTTTCAGTATATGCTCAAATAACTGATATCCTGAATGTGCCTTTTGAGAAAATGACCTGTCAAAACAAAAGTCTGGTTTTTAAAATTATTTCCCCCTGAAACACAATTTTTTAACACAATAAGATAGATCCAATTAATGTTCTTTAGAGCAACAGACATTCAATTAAGTTCATGTTTCAAAATTAACCTCTCTGAAGGACAGAGAATTCATATTTTAAAAGTGTTCTTGATTCTAGTCTTTATTCACTGCTAATCAAGCCCACTTTGGGGAGAAAAAATTATATATTTTAATACGGAATTGTGTAAGAACCTGCTGAACTCAAATTTTACTTAATAGAAGCAATTGATTTTATTTCTGTTGTTAGATGGCATTCAAAGTTGAACCAAGCAGACCCCAAATGCACTGTGCTATAATTTTTCTTCTTCTTAGGATTCATTGATTTTTTAAGTCACTGGAACGTCTGTTTGCTTTTTAAGACGTCTGCCATCTGACACATCCTTTGCTGGGTATTCAGAAACATGCTTACTCGCTCTTTGTTTTGTGTGAGGAAGTGAATCCTTTCCCTTTAGCCTGCTTTATCTGCATCTGCAGTGATTAGTTGGGTGGTGAATTAAATGAGTTACACCTGAGTTAGCTGAGAGCGTTTTATCTGCCTGCATGAGTAAGAAAATTCTAAGCTTCCACTGAACTGAAAACTCAACTCCTTGGCAGGGTAGAGGGTAACAATGGTTGGAGCTAATGAGGTTCTGCTGAAGAGACTGGATAATCATTTAAAAATCCATTCATTGGCTGATCTGTCTGTCAGGACGGGGCATCATCACACATATGGCAAGATTTCCTGAGCCTCCCCCAAAGCATCAATAACCAAATTTTAACGATAGGAGCAAAGGGTGAACTTGCATTTCTTAATCAAAGTGAACTTCTGCACTTGGCCGACAGTATCCTGTACTGAAGGAAAAATGGCTTTTCCAGCTTCTGTTTGTTTCTAAGAGCCAGCAACAAGCTCTTGGCATCAGTAAGCACAGTGGGCTTTCAAACACTCCGCAGAAAACATCAACAGCCTCTGCTCACAGCCCAGCTCCCTCCCCCACGTTCATTTGGGGGATGGTTGTCAACAGCTGAGTGGTTGGATTTCGCACTCTTCTGTATTTAAACTCAGCACTGTGGCCTAAACTCAGCATAGTTATAAAACAGCTTCGGAATAGTCGCATTTCATCTTCAGCCTCACTCATGAGGCCCACGTGACCAGATAGGAGAGCCACAGACTGGGGCTCCAGTCCCAGCTTCTCTGACTTGCTGAAGACCACAACGACTTCTGGGCAGAGTCAAGAGGCCACTTGGATCATGCTCGACTCGGCTTTGCGGTCTTGGTCAAGCGCTTTAGTTTTAACCGTAATTTTCCTTTTCTATAAAGGTGTCAAAGAAAGTTCAGATGACTCCACCGTTTGCGCTTGTTTCGCATGCTAGCAAGATGATGCTGAAAATCCTTCAAGCTAAACTTCAAGAGTGTGTGAACTGAGAAATTCCAAGTGTACAAGCTGGATTTAGAAAAGGCAAGGGAACCAGAGATCAAATTGTCAACATTCCATTGGACCATAGAAACAGCAAGGGAATTCCAGAAAAACTTTTGCTTCATTGACTACACTAAAGCCTTTGATCGAGTGGATTACAACAAACTATGGAAAGTTCTTAAAGAGATGGGAATAACAGGCCCCCTTACCTGCCTCCTGAAAAACCTGTATGCAGGTCAAGAAACAACAGTTAAAATGAGACATGAAAAACAGATTGGTTCTAAATTGGGAAAGGAGTACTTCAAGGCTGTATACAATATACAGCTTATATATGTACAATATACACCCTGCTTAT
>SJYA01005591.1:13797-24799 GCA_006410615.1 Neotragus moschatus | reverse complement strand
ATCTTAACAGACCCATTACAAGCATGGAAATTGAAACTGTAATAAAAATATATATATATATATATGTTTTAATGATACCTAAAAAAAAAAATAAATAAATAACTCTACAACAGCTCTTTTGCATACATTCTTGCCCCATACACAGAGGTCCAAATATTTTCTCAAAATATAAAATCAGACAATATACTTATTTTGGTATAAGATAAACTCCAATAGTTTCCCATTGCAATCAAACAGTATTAAACTCTTTCCCAAGGCAAATCAGTAACTAGCAGTCTGATAATATATGCCTCACACTTCTGCCCATTTTCCATTCTGCTCATGGACACTGGCTTTGTTGCCATTGCTGTTTTAGGAATATGCCAGGTCCATTTCTGTTTCAGGGTCTCTCCAGTCTATCTAGAATGAACTTCACTCCAGATTTATAGGTAGATCTCTGCTCCTCAGACAGTATTTGTTTGCAGAGCCTAGCTAAAGAAGCTCTACATCCTATCATGTTGTATCCCACTGCACAATTTCATTTTTTAAGTAATATTTTACTATGCTTTAAAATGTGTTTGCTTATCTTATATATTTGTCAGGATTCTGCATCAAAATGTTTCTCAGGTAGCTCAGACCATAAAGAATCTGCTTGCAATACAGGAGACCTGGGTTTGATCTCTGGGTCAGGAAGATCCCCTGGAGAAGGAAATGGTAACCCTCTCCAGTATTCTTGTCTGGAGAATCCCTTGGACAGAGGAGCCTGGTGGGCTACAGTCCATAGGGTCACAAAGAATCAGACAGGGCTAAGCAACTAACACACTCCCCATGATAATGAAGTATTGAGAGGAAGAAATTTGGACCTAAACATTTGGTCACTATTGAGTGTGAAAGTATTTATAAATAAATAAATGATTGAATGAATAAATAATAGAAGGAAAATAAGACAGTCAACCATGGGTTGTGGTCCCATGTAGAGAGACACCAAGAAAGAGGCTCACAAAGGCCTTTCATACCCAGTGTTCTCAATATCCCCAAAGTATCCTTATACCTAGGAGCAAGGCAGGGCTTAAGATTCCTAGGCACTCATAAAACATTCTAGTAAAATTTTTCCTTTTTGACATGGGAAATAACAAAGCAGTTCAAATTCTCCACAGTATACATAGGATGAATGGCAAATAAAAAAGCTCTGCTTCCAGGAAAACTTTCTAGAATTCTAGTACTTAAATTTAGAAATCCCCAAAACCTCCTTGGTTCAAACTAAGAATTTATGATCCCTGCAAATTATTGCCAAGCATACCCCCAGGAGGGCATTTATCATTGTTAAAGCTTAGTCTTATGAATATCTCTTCCTGTCTGAAGTTTAGAAAGCAGTGAGTTATAAGAAACTTTGTACATAAAATAGGCCTTCCTAGAAGACATCCAGGTGATAATCTTCCTGTGAGAGTTTCAGACTCATGTCCTAACAGACAGTTCAAAAGCCAGACATACACTAACATAGGCACATGGAAAATGGAACAGGCATATTATCAGTTCAGTTCAGTTCAGTCACTCAGTCATGTTCAACTCTGTAAACCCATGGACTACAGCACAGCAGGCTTTCCCGTCCATCACCAACTCCCAGAGTTTACTCAAACTCATGTCCATCGAATCGGTGATGCCACTCAACCATCTCATCCTCTGTCGTCCCCTTCTTCTCCTGCCTTCAATCTTTCCCAGCATCAGGGTCTTTTCAAATGAGTCAGTTCTTCACATCAGTTTCAGCTTCAGCATCAGTCCTTCCGATGTATATTCAGGACTGATTTCCCTTAGGATTAACTGGTTGAATCTCCTTGCAGTCCAAGGGTCACTCAAGAGTCTTCTCCAAGCACAGTTCAAAAGCATCAATTATTCAGTGCTCAGCTTTGTTTATAGTCCAATTCCCATATCCATACATGACTACTGGGAAAACCATAGCTTTGACTAAATGGACTTTTGTTGGCAAAGCAACGTCTCTGCTTTTTAATTCGCTGTCTAGGTTGGTCTTAGCTTTTCTTCCAAGGAGCAAGTGTCTTTTAATTTTATGGCTGAAGTCACCACCTACAGTGATTTTGGAGCCCCCCAAAATAAAGTCTGTCACTGTATACACTGTTTCTCCTTCTATTTGACATGAACTGATGGGACCAGATGCCATGATCTTAGTTTTCTGAATGTTTAGTTTTAAGCCGATTTTTTCACTCTCCTCTTTCACTTTCATCAAGAGGCTCTTCAGTTCTTCCCGCTTTCTGCCATAAGGGTGGTGTCATCTGATTATCTGAGGTTATTGATACTTCTCTTGGAAATCTTGATTCCAGCTTGTGCTTAATCCAGCCTGGCATTTTGCATGATGTACTCTGCATATAAGTTAAATAAGAGGGTGACAATATACAGCCTTGGTGATTATACACACTTATATTTTATTTGGTCTCAAAAGGCACTATATTCTCCTAGCCTGTTGCCTCTTTCTTCCTATTATTTAATTTCTGATATTCATGGCTACAGAGCAAACCAAGAAGCACTAAAGTGAGACTACTAACCAATTTCAACATCAAAATTGTTATGTCAATAAATATACTACATTCAAATGTATTCACACACATTTCTTATATATAAACTGTCTCTGGAGATACCAATTATGACCTTAAAATTTTTTAAGGCTGTTCAAAGCACATAAGTTTTACCACGTACATTGAATCTATTGTTTCACACTTTAGTGAGGAAAGCTAAACATAATTTTAAATACAGAAAGCCCTAAGCTCAGTTCAGTTCAGTTGCTCAGTCATGCCCGACTCTTTGCGACCCCATGAATCGGATCACGCCAGGCCTCCCTGTCCATCACCAACTCCCGGAGTTCACTCAGACTCACGTCCATCGAGTCGGTGATGCCATCCAGCCATCTCATCCTCGGTCGTCCCCTTCTCCTCCTGCCCCCAATCCCTCCCAGCATCAAAGTCTTTTCCAAGAGTCAACTCTTCACATGAGGTGGCCAAAGTACTAGAGTTTTAGCTTTAGCATCCTAAAGACTCCACTAAAAAACTGTTAGGACTAATCAATGAATAGAGCAAAATTGCAAGGTACAAAATCAATATACAAAAATGAGTGGCATTTCTATACAGAAACAACAAGCTATCTGAAGACGACATTCTTTTTTTAAGCCCTTTTGCAATAGCATCAAAAAAATAAATAAATAAATAAAATTCTTAGGGATAAATTTAACCAAGAAATGAAAGAGCTGTACATTGAAAACTATGAAAAACTGATGAAGTAAATTGAAGATGACACAAATAAATAGAAAGATATTCCATGTTCATGAATTAGAAGAATTAATGTTAAATATCCATACATCCAAAGCAATCCATAGATTCAGTGAAATGCCTATCAAAATCCCAATGGCAAATTGAAAACAATCCTAATATTTGTGTGGAACTCCAAAAGGCCCCCAAACCAATCTTGAGGAAGAAGTGTAAAGCTGGAGACATCACATTTCCATCACATATTACAAAGCCATAGCAGTCAAAACAATACAGTATTTGAATTAAAAAAAAAAAAAGGACTCATAGATCATTGGAACAGAATAGAGGCTCCAGAAAGAAACCCACCGTATACAGTCATCTGACTTTTGACAAAGGCACTAAGAACATACAATGGAAGAAGAGTAGTCTCTTTTTAAACGGGGTTGGGAAAATTGGACAAATATCTTAACAAGCAAAATAACAAAATTGGGCTGTTATCTTAAAACACAAAAATCAATTCAAAATGAAGTAAAGACTTCATAGGATGAGGAGATCACTTTCTCCCCCACAAATTCATCAAAAGATCATTTGAACACTGAGCAAATTCCACAAAACAACTTCGAATGCTGGTGGAGGACACCAGACACCCAGAAAGGCACCCCATTGTCTTTGAAAGAAGGTAAGACAAAATATAAAAGATAAAAAGAGAGACAAAAGAGTTAGGGACAGAGACCTGTCTGGGGAGGGAGTCATGAAAGAGGAAAAGTTTCCAAATACCAGGAAACCCTCTCATTGGCATGTCTGTGGGGAGTTTTAGAATCTCAGAAGGCAACATAATGGGGGGGGGGGAATAAATAAATAAACCCCACAGATTACATGCCTATCTGCAACTCCCAGCAGAAAAGTAGCCCAGATGCTTGCATCCACTACCTGCAAGCGGGGGCTGAACAGGAGGGCGTGGGCTGCATTGCTGAGGGTAAGGACTGGGCCTGAATGCCCTGAGGACAATATGAGGGAGCTAACATGCAATGACAACCCAAACCGTGGGATTGTCAGAGAGAAAGAAAAAAGAGAGAGACAGAGAGAGAGCTTTCCCATGAAAAGCTCTAACCTAAGGCACTCCTGGCACACTCACAGAACAAAGGACTGAACCATCACCAGAGAAGAGCTAGCCAGCAGCAGACCAGCCCATCCCCTGCTGGAGGCAGGAAGGCAGGTGGGCGACAGCCAGAGCCAGAAGGCGAGGGGCAATCTTAGCCCCAGAGACAGCATCCTCCACCAAACTGCAAGCAGGCTCCCAGTTCCTAACCAAGTCTTCCTGGGATCCTGGACAGTTAACATCCACCAGGAGGGTCGCAGCCAGAGATCAGCTCCCCAGAGGAGACACACGACACACCTGAGACGGTGCTACCACTGTGCACCCAGGAAACCAAGAGGCTGTGACCAGGGAGGTGATAAGATGCACCGCCCATCTGGTGGGAGTGTGCTTGCCAAGCATCTGGTCACCTGAGCTGCTCAGACCTGGAAAGGGCACAAAACGCAGGCCCAACCGACTCTGTGCCTTTGTGGAGAACCTGAACCTGAGCAGCTTACACCTGGGAAATGCATGCAACCCAGGGCCCACTTTAGACAGTTACCCTGTGGAGCAACCTGGAGACTGAGTAGTGTAGACCAAGAAAGCACATGCCGTGAGTGGGGGCAAACCAAGTGTGGCCCAGACTGCGAGCACTCCCCACACATGCCATGATATTTGTTTGCAGTATTCCTCCCTCCCCACAGCACAAGTGAACAAGTGAACCTAAATAAGTGACCATCTTCGCCCCCTTGAGGCAGGATGGACATTAGACACTGAAGAGACTTGCAAATAGAAGAGGGAACGGCTTTGGAAGTGACAGGTGCAACAGATTAAAACCCTGTAGTTAGCACTGACTACATGGAAGGGGCCAATAGATCTTAAGAAGTATAAGCTAGAACAAGGAACTATCTGAAACAGAACTGACACCACACTGCCTGCAACAGCTCCAGAGAAATTCCTAGATATATTTTACAAATATTTTTTTTAATTTTTTCAAAAATTTAAGTCCTTTATTACTCCTTTAATTTTCATTTTTATAACCAATTATTATCTTGCAAAAGATCCTATTTTTAAAGAAAATTTCATATATATTTTTATAATTTTTGTGATTGTGTTTTGCTTTTTTAATATTGCATTTTTGAGAGTCTAACCTCTACTCTAGATTTTTAACCTTTGCTTTTCGGTATTTGTTATCAATTTTGTACCTTTAAGAATCCAATCTTCAGTACTCATTTTTACATAGGAGTGTGATTACTGGCTTCATTGCCCTCTCCCCCTTTTGACTCTCCTTTTTTCTCCCCCAGATCACCTCTATCTCTTCCCTCCCCCTTCTCTTCTCTACCCAACTCTGTGAATCTCTTTGGGTTTTCTGAGCTGTGGTGAACACTTAAGAAACTGATTACTGGTTAGATCTATCTCTCCCCTTTTGATTCCCCCTCTTCTCCTCCTGGCCACCTCTATCTACTTCCTCCCTCTTCTCTTCTCTATGTAACTCTGTGAACCTCTATGGGTGTTCCAGGCTGTGGAGAGCACATAGGGACTCAATTACTGGCTAGATTGCTCTCTCACCTTTTGATTTCCCCTCTTCTCTTCCTGGTTACCTCTATCTCCCTCCTCCCTCTTCTCTTCTCCATGTAACTCTGCAAAAACTCTCTGGGTACCTCTCACTGTGGAGAATCTTTTCTCCATTAACCTAGCTGCTTTATCATCAGTGCAGTATGGATGGAGAAGTCTTGAAGCTACTGAAAGAATAAGACTGAAAGCCAGAGGCAGGAGGCTTAAATCCAAAAACTGAGAACACCATAAACCTCCTGGTTCCAGGGAACATTAATAGACAAGAGCTCATCCAAAAGCCTCCACACCTACACTGAAACCAAGCTTCACCCAGGAGCTGACAAGTTCCAGAGCAAGACATACCAGGTTAATTCTCGAGCAACACAGGAAGACAGCCCTGAACATTAATATACAGTCTGCCCAAAGTCACACCAAACCCACAAACACCTCAAAACTCACTACTAAATACTTCGATGCACTCTAGAGACAAGAGATCCAGCTCCACTCACCAGAAAACTGATGCAAGCTTCTCAAAGCAGGAAACATTGACAAGCCACTCATCCACCCAACCCACAGGGAGGAACTTCCACAATAAAGAGGAACCACAAACTTCCAGCACACAGAAAGATCACCCCAAACACAGCAATCTAAAGAAAATGAAAAGGCAGAGAAATATTCAGCAGGTAAAAGTGCATGATAAATGCCCATCAAATCAAACAAAAGTGGAGGAGACAGGGAGTCTACCTGAAAGAGAATTCAGAATAATGATAGTAAAAATGATCCAAAATCTTGAAAACAAAATGGAGTTACAGATAAATAGTCTGCAGACAAGGATTGAGAAGATACAAGAAATGTTTAACAATGACCTAGAATAAATAAAAGAGTCAATCAATAATGAATAATGCAATAACTGACATCAAAAACACTCTGGAAGGAACCAACAGTAGAATAACTGAGGCAAAAGATAGGATAAGTGAGGTGGAAGACAGAATGGTGGAAATAAATGAAGCAGAGAGGAAAAAAGAAGAAAAGAATTAAAAGAAATGAGGACAACCTCAGAGACCTCTGGGACACTGTCAAATGCCCCAACATTTAAATCATAGGAGTCCCAGAATCAGAAGACAAAAATAAAGGCCATGAGAAAATGCTTGAGGAGATAATAGTTGAAAACTTCCCTAAAATTGTGGAAGGAAATAGTCATCCAAGTCCAAGAAACCCAGGGAGTCCCAAACAGGATAAACCCAAGGCAAAACACCCCAAGACACATATTAATCAAATTAATGAAGATCAAACACAAAGAGCAAATATTAAAAGCAGCAACAGAAAAGCAACAAATAACACACAAGGGGATTCCCATAAGGAGAACAGTTGATCTTTCAAGAGAAACTCTTCAGGCCAGAAGGCAATGGCAGGACATAAAGTGATGAAAGAGAAAAACATACAACCTAGATTACTATAGCCAGCAAGGATCTCATTCAAATATGAAGGAGAAATCAAAAGCTTTACAGACAAGCAAAAGCTGAGAGAATTCAGCACCACCAAACCAGCTCTCCAACAAATGCTAAAGGATCTCCTCTAGACAGGAAACACTGAAAAGGTGTATAAACTCAAACCCAAAACAACAAAGTAAATGGCAGTGGGATCATATTATCAATAATTACCTTAAATATAAACAGGTTGAATGCCCCAACCAAAAGACAAAGACTGGCTGAATGGATACAAAAACAAGACCCCTCTATATGCTGTCTACAAGAGACCCACCTCAAAAGAAGGGACACATACATAATGAAAGTGAGGGGCTAGAAAAAGATATTTCATGCAAATGTAGACCAAAAGAAAGCAGGACTAGCAATACTCACACCAGATAAAATAGACTTTGAAACAAAGGCTCTGAAAAGAGACAAAGAAGGACACTATATAATGATCAAAGGATCAATCCAAGAACAAGATGTAACAATTATAAATATATATGTACCCAACATAGGAGCACCACAATATGTAAGACAAATGCTAACAAGTATGAAAGGGGAAATTAACAGTAGTAAAATAATAGTAGGAGACTTTAATACCCCACTCACACCTATGGATAGATCACCTAAACAGAAAATTAGCAAGGAAACACAAACTTTAAATCATACAATGGACCAGTTAGACCTAATTGATATCAACAGGACATTTCACCCCAAAACAATGAATTTCACCTTTTTCTCAAGTGCACATGGAACTTTCTCCAGGATAGTGCACATCCTGGGCCATGAATCTAGCCTTGGTAAATTCAAAAAAATTTGAAATCATTCCAAGCATCTTTTCTGATCACAATGCGATAAGATTAGCTGTCAACTACAGGAAAAAAAAAAAAACTATTAAAAATATGAACATATGGAGGCTAAACAACATGCTACTGAATAACCAAGAAATCAAAATACTCATAGAAACTAATGAAAATGCAAACACAACAACCCAAAACCTATGGGACCCAGTAAAAGCAGTGCTAAGGGGAAGGTTCATAAGAATACAAGCTAACCTCAAGAAACAAGAGAAAGATCAAATAAATAACCTAACTCTACACCTAGCAACTAGAAAAGGAAGAAATGAAGAACCTCAGGTTAGTAGAAGGAAAGAAATGATAGAAAATTAGGGCATAAATAAATGAAAAAGAAACAAAGGAGATCATGGCAGAAATCAACAAAGCTGAAAGCTGTTTCTTTGAGAAGAGAAATAAAATTGACAAACCATTAGCCACACTCAAGAAACAAAGGGAGAAGAATCAAATCAACAAAATTAGAAATGAAAATGGAGAAATCACAAGAGACAACACAGAAATACAAAGGATCATAAGAGACTACTATCAGCAACTGTATGCCAATAAAATGAACAACTTGGAAGAAATGGACAAATTCTTAGAAAAGTACAACTTTCCAAAACTGAACCAGGAAGAAATAGAAAATCTTAACAGACCCATCACAAGCACAGAAATCGAAACTTTAATCAGAAATCTTCCAGCAAACAAAAGCCAGGACCAGTAATCAACAAATACATTCAGTGAAACTATGAAATAAATTAAAAGGACTAAATGAATAGCATGAATTGGCACTCATTAAGCATGACCATGGGGTCGCTAAGAGTTGGACACGACTGAGCGACTTCACTTTCACTTTTCACTTTCATGCATTGGAGAAGGAAATGGCAACCCACTCCAGTGTTCTTGCCTGGAGAATCCCAGGGACGGGGGAGCCTGATGGGCTTCCGTCTATGGGGTTACACAGAGTCAAACATGACTGAAGCGACTTAGCAGCAGCAGCAGCAAGTGTGACCAACTTAAAAGCATTAAACTATATTTATGGCCAATTTAGAGTAATAATCTTAATTTTAAACTTTTATAAAAAGTTTGTTTAAAAAAGGCCAAAAATATTTAGCTTTGACTGTTTAAACTGTTTTACTTTTGGGAGTATAACTTCTGTTTTTGAAAAAGGAGTAATGTTATTTAAATTGCTCTCCTGAGAAATCAGTCAATTCAGTTCAGTCACTCAGTTTTGTCTGACTCTTTGGGACCCCATGGACTGCAGCACACCAGGCCTCCCTGTCCATCACCAGCTCCCGGAGTTTACACAAGCTTATGTCCACTGAGTCCGTGATGCCATCCAACCATCTTATCCTCTGTTGTCCCCTTCTCCTCCTGCCTTCAATTTTTCCCAGCATCAAGGTCTTTTCCAATGAGTCAGTTCTTCACATCAGGTGGCCAAAATATTGGAGTTTCAGCTTCAGCATCAGTCCTTCCAATGAATATTCAGGACTGATTTCCTTTAGGATGGACTGGTTGGATCTCCTTGCAGTCCAAGGGACTCTCAAGAGTCTTCTAAATAACATTTTTTAAAATCCTGACTTAACATTTTCAAACCTAAGTTAAACTGCTTTCCACTATTTCCTCATACATAAGTATGAGTCATAAGTATGCAATTTTTTCTATAGTTACAATTTCAAAATCACCTTTCCCCCCAATATATTGTCTCAAAAACACCTTAAAATGCAATNAAGAGTCTTCTAAATAACATTTTTTAAAATCCTGACTTAACATTTTCAAACCTAAGTTAAACTGCTTTCCACTATTTCCTCATACATAAGTATGAGTCATAAGTATGCAATTTTTTCTATAGTTACAATTTCAAAATCACCTTTCCCCCCAATATATTGTCTCAAAAACACCTTAAAATGCAATTATTCACAGATGAGTCTAGAGTGCCTACATAGTTTGTGTGTGAGGCAATGACTGTCCTTTGTTCCAAACTATAATTTACAGGATGCTGGTATAGCAAACAGCCGTGGAAGACAGGGATGCTGTCTTTCTCCAGAGCACAAGGGCAGTCACGGCCATTGTCCATTTCTAAAGATTCAGGTTCTCGAAGTTCAGAGTTTCTCTCCTGCAGCGTAACTCAGTGAGGACAGCACCATCCTGAGCACCCACGTCGCCATGTGGAAATTGGGGCTTGGGGGACCAATCCAAACATGAGAATACACTGGCCACTGCCACTGCTAGTATAACAAACTGTCCTTCATCTCTGACCTAGGAGGCTTGTGTCTCCTACCAGTGTCCATGAAGCTGTGACAGGCGGTCTCGTAAGTCTGCAAGTGAAGTAAGATCTCAAACCCTGCGCTGTGTTGGACATCAGTAAGACATGTAATTTACATACAGTTTATAAATTATTTTCAGGATTTATTTGATTGTGATTTTCTTTAAATGAAGCCAGGGCCACTCACTGCACATCTTCCGATGTGCCACTAGCTACTGTTAGCTTAAGAGACGAAAGAAATATGCGATGAAGAGAAATCAACATAACCCATATTTGAAACACACAATGACCTATATTTGAAAAAAATCATAAAAAAGCCACAAGGGACAGAATTTTCCAAAATTACTTGGCTCTAAATATTTGTGTCACCTTCTGTCTCATTGGTTTATATATCAAGAACTAAAAATGGTCCAAGAAGCATTTGTATGAAATAATAAAATTTTAGTCAACCCATTCTGGCACAAAATAGAAGCTAAGGCAGTAAGCCAGAAACTTCAGGCTTTGTTTTTGAGACATCTTCTTTTCTCTCCATTTAGGTCTGTTTATTTGATGCCCTCCCCCCCCCCCCCCCCCAA
>SJYA01005591.1:0-10014 GCA_006410615.1 Neotragus moschatus | reverse complement strand
TGAGAACCAGTCCCCCCCCCCCCCACCCCATGGCTGGGGATACAAAATGTTGAAAATTTTACATAAAAAATTTTATTCATAAAACTTTGAGGAGTATTATCCCTAGAGAGTGTTTTTTCATGAAACTATCTTTATAGATTTTAACAGAATTAATAAATCTTAAAAATCATAACATTATGAATGTACCTTTAAATAAGGGCAGTTGTTTTGTTTCTTTTTTTTTTTAACCAGGGAGTTAACAGAATTTCTTGATAATTTGGAGGTATTTTTATTACTGAGATTTTTCAAGATTTATTTCTTTAAAAAGATCAATTCACTTTTTTTTTTACAATTCCTTTTTAAAATAACAACATCTCCATCTTATGTGAAAGTAACATCTATAAGTCCAAGTTGAAAATTACAATAAAAACCTACATGTCACCAAGATACAGTAACATTCTGTTTTTATCAATAATGTGGTAGATTCCATTATAATAGAATATCAGCAAGCAAAATTTGTTAAATCTCTAACTAAGGTTTCATGGAAACTGACCTTTTACTCATTCTAAATCTTTAAAACTGTCAGTCTGGGAGTTGGATCCAACCTGCAGACCTTTTGGACCACTTAATTTTTAAAAAATGAAAAGATTTCTCATATAAAAACCTTACCTTGGGTTTCTCTTTAAAAGCTGGAGGGTTTAGGAGCATGGGCCTCTAGTGCCTCACGGTGACAACTGACAAGTGCTAAGTGGAGACTGCCACTTTCATACAGGGCGTCTTCTCCAGGTCACAACACTCCCAACACTCCTGGCCTTTCCAGCAGACTCGATTCATTTCTTTCCATAATTTGCCCAGGCATTTGAGTTGACACTATTGAGTCTTTCTACCAGTCTTGCATCCATCAAACATTTTTAGATATTGTAGTATATTATGAGAAATGCCAGACTAGATGAAGCACAAGCTGGAATCAATATTGCTGGGAAAGCATCAATAACCTCAGATATGCAGATGACACCACCCTTATGGCAGAAAGTGAAGAGGAACTAAAGAGTCTCTTGATGAAAGTGAAAAAGGTGGCTTAAAACTCAACATTCAAAAAACTTAAGATCACGGCATCTGGTTCCATCACTTCATGGCAAATAGATGGGGAAACGGAAACAGTGTCAGACTTTATTTTCTTGGGCTCCAAAATCACTGCAGATGGTGACTGAAGTCATGAAATTGAAAGATGCTTGCTCTTTAGAAGAGAAGCTATGACAAACCTGCTGCTGCTGCTGCTGCTGCTAAGTGCTTAGCACTGCTAAGTCGCTTCAGTCGTGTCTGACTCTGTGCGACCCCATAGATGGCAGCCCACCAGGCTCCCCAGTCCCTGGGATTCTCCAGGCAAGAACACTGGAGTGGGTTGCCATTTCCTTCTCCAACACATGAAAGTGAAAAGTGAAAGTGAAGTCACTCAGTTGTGTCTGACTAGTAGCAACCCCATGGACTGCAGCCCACCAGGCTCCGTCAATGGGATTTTCCAAGCAAGAGTACTGGAGTGGGATGAAAAACCTAGATAGCATATTAACAAGTAGACTTGCGGACAAAGGTCCATGTAGTCAAAGCTATGGTTTTCCCAGTAGTCATGTAAGGATGTGAGAGTTGGACCATAAAGAAAGCTCAGCACTGAAGAACTGATGCTTTTGAACTTTTGTGTTGGAGAAGACTCTTGAGAGTCCCTTGAAGTGCAAGGAGATCAAACCAGTCAATCATAAAGGAAATCAGTCCTGAATATTAATTGGAAGGACTGATATTAAAACTGAAACTCCAATACTTTGGGCACCTGATGTGAAAAGCTGACTCATTGAAAAAGACCCTGATGCTCGGAAAGATTGAACGCTGGAGAAGGGGATGAGCAAGGATGAGATGGTTGGATGGCATCACGTGGACAGGACTTCTTTAAGCAAACTCCAGGACATGGTGAAGGACAGGGAAGCCTGGAATGCTGCAGTCCATGGGGTTGCAAAGAGTCAGACATGACAAAACAACTGAACAACAACAACAACAAATGGCACTGTTCTGCAACTAGCAAGTACATTACTTAGCCCTTGTCCCTGCCCTTGAATACGCAGAAGTCCATACAACAGACGCAAGAATGAATCATTGAATTATGGCATTATAAAAGCAATGACAGAGATCTGCTCTGAACAATATGAGAGCTCTGAAGTACAGCAACTCCAGTCTGGAATGGAAAAAAGGGGTCAGGGAAGGAGTCCCTGAAGGGGTGTGCCTGATAACAAAGGAGACGAGGATAAGTTAGGCCGATTGAATAGTCTAAAGAAACACACAGCAGTCGAAAGTGTCTGTACTTCTATCGTGAGAACACAAAGACTGGGAAAAGGTGAAGAGAATTGACATTTGAGATGGAAAGAAGTCAGATTGAAGAAGCCAGTATACTGAGTTGCTCACATAGGGCCTCAGGTTATATGTGGTACCAAAAAAAGAATCCACAGAAAGGAACATTACAGTTTACTCCCATGTCTTACAATATGACATTTTTGTTAGCTATATTGGATTTAAAATCTTCCTAAAATGCATTGCATACATCTCCTCTTTCTTAAATTATGGAATGATAAATTTAAATTTATTTCGATGACTCAAGAAGAGCAATATAAATGTCAATGATTAAATCACTGCCAATAAAATACCAGTGCTATAAGTGGGAATCTTCCTCTTACATGAATAAGGGATCCCTGGGGGCTCAGCAGTAAAGAATCTGTCCAGTTGCTCAGTCATGTCCTGAGACCCCATGGACTGCAGCATGCCAGGTTTTCCTGTCCATCACCAACTCCCTGAGCTTGCTCAAACCCATGTCTGTGGTGATGCCATCCAACCATCTCATCCTCTGTCATCCCCTTCTCCTCCTGCCTTCAATCTTTCCCAGCATCAGGGTCTTTTCCAATAAGTCAGTTCTTCGCATCAGGTGGCCAAAGCTTCAGATTCAGCCTCAGTCTTTCAGGGTTGATTTCCTTTAAGATTGATTTGTTTGATATCTCTGCAGTCCAAGGGACTTT
The DNA here is from genome assembly GCA_006410615.1 of Neotragus moschatus. Lineage (NCBI taxonomy): Eukaryota > Metazoa > Chordata > Mammalia > Artiodactyla > Bovidae > Neotragus > Neotragus moschatus. The sequence continues at coordinate 6,982 of SJYA01005591.1, read as the reverse complement.
CATGAGTCTTCTCCAACACCACAGCTCAAAAGTATCAATTTTTTGGTGCTCAGCTTTCTTTACGGTCCAACTCTCACATCCATACATGACTACTGGAAAAACCATAGCTTTGACTAGATGGACCTTTGTCAGCAAATAGTACTGTCTTGGAGAAGGCAATGGCACCTCACTCCAGTACTCTTGCTTAGAAAATCCCATGGATGGAGGAGCCTGGTGGGCTGCAGTCCATGGGGTCGCTGAGTCAGACACGACTGAGCAACTTCACTTTCACTTTTCACTTTCATGCATTAGAGAAGGAAATGGCAACCCACTCCAGTATTCTTGCCTGGAGAATCCCAGGGACGGGGGAGCCTGGTGGGCTGCCATCTATGGGGTAGCACAGAGTTAGACACGACTGAAGCGACTTAGCAGCATCAGCAGCAGTATTGTCTTTGCTTTTTAATATGCTGTCTAGGTTGGTCATTGCTTTTCTTTCATGGAGCAAGCAGCTTTTAATTTCATGGCCACAGTCACTATCTGCAGGGATTTTGGAGCCCAAGAAAATAAAGTCTGTCACTGTTTCCATTGTTTGCCCATCTATTTGCCATTGAAGTGATGGGGCCAGATGCTGTAATCTCAGTTTTCTGAATTCTGAGTTTTGAACCAACTTTTTCACTCCCCTCTTTACTTTCATCAAGAGGTTCTTTAGTTCCTCTTCACTTTCTGCCATAAGGGCGGTGTCATCTGCATATATGAGGTTATTGAGATTTCTTCCAGCAATCTTGATTTCAGCTTGTGTTTCATCCAGCTTGGTATTTCTCATGATGTACTCTGCATTTAAGTTAAACAAGCAGGGCAACAATACACAGCCTTGATATGCTCCTTTGCCAATGTGGAACCAGTCCATTGTTTCATGTCTGCTTCTAACTGTTGCTTCCTGACCAGCAAACAGGTCTCTCAGGAGGCAGGTCAAATGGTCTGGTATTCCAATCTCTTTAAGAATTTTCCACAGTTTGTCTCGATCCACACAGCCAAAGACTTCAGTAATGAAGCAGAAGTAGATGTCTTTTTCTAACTCTCTTTCTTTTTCGACGGTACAACAGATGTTGGCAGTTGGATCTCTGGTTCCTCTGCCTTTTCTAAATCCAGCTTGAACATCTGGAAGTTCTCGGCTCACGTACTGTTGAAGCCTGGCTTGGAGAATTTTGAACATTACTTTGCTAGCGTGTGAGATGAGTGCAACTGTGCAGTGGTTGAACATTCTTTGGCCTTGCTTTCCTTCGGGATTAAATGAAAACTGACCTTTTCCAGTCCTGTGGCCCCCGCGGAGTTTTCCAAATTTGCTGGCCTCTTTCAGCACTTTCACAGCATCCTCTTTTAGGTTTTGAAATAGCTCAGCTGGAACTCCTTCACCTCCACTAGCTTTGTTCACAGTGATGCTTCCTAAGGCCCACTTGGCTTCACATTCCAGGATGACTGGCTCTAGGTGAGTGATCACACCATCATGATTATCTGGGTCATTAAGATTTTTTGTATAGTTCTTCTGTGTATTTTTGCCACCTCTTCTTAATATCTTCTGCTTCTGTTAGGTACATACTGTTTCTGTCCTTCATTGAGCCCATCTTTGCATGAAATATTCCCTATGAATCTCTAATTTTCTTGAAGAGATCGCTAGTCTTTCCCATTCTATTGTTTTTTCCTCTATTTCTTTGCATTCCCTTAGGAAGACTTTCTTATCTCTCCTTGCTATTCTTTGGAACTCTGCATTCAAATGGGTATATCTTTCCTTTTCTCCTTTGCTTTTCACTTCTCTTCTTTTCTCAGCTATTTGTAAGGCCTCCTCAGACAGCCATTTTGCTTTTTTTGCATCCCGTGATCCCTGCCACTTCAGGAGACCTGGATTCAGTCCCTTTGTTGGGAAGATCCCCTGGATAAAGGATAGCTACGCACTCCAATATTCTTGCCTGAAGAAAACCATAGACAGAGGAGCCTGGCAGGCTACAGTCTATAGGATTGCAGAGTGTCAAACACCACTGAGTGACCAACACTTTCATTTTCATAAGGGGGACTCTTCCTCCTATGTTAATAGTAAGTATTTGAGTAACATCTTCCTTTTTCCCCTACTTTACCAAAATCTGTCTTTATTAAAGTGAACAAATCTTTAGCGCAATATCCCGAATATAATGGAAGAGGGCTGTGTAGACTTGACCTGCCTATCTCCAGTCACAAGGATGCCAACAGACTACATTCACCTTCCACCTGACTGTATGGTGGGAGAACTCTCCGCACTTCTAAATATTATTTTAGCAGAAGACAGAACAGCAGATTTCAGTGCTTTCAATGACTTGGTATTTTCAGTAAACTTTTTCTGAGCAGCAAAGAACAAGAATTTTTTCAAAAATCTTAGAATTGGATATAAATGTTGGTAGTAGATACAATCAATAAGTACTTTGAGTAAACTCATCTTTTTTTTGATATATCACCTGTTAGGTCAATTGAAAGCAATTGAGGGAAAAGTAAGAAGTCTTAAGTGCCATCTCCCCCTTATTTGTTTTTCCTGAAACAATATAGGCTAAAAGTAAAGGATCAAACTCATTACAAATACATACAATATGTCTTTTATTTAGGTTGGGATCAGTACTTTTGTAAACCAGTATGCCTTAACAGCATGCCAACTCTTTTATTTACTCAGAACCACCTCCTTGCCCTTTTTTTTTTAACTTTCATGTAGACTTGAATACACTTGAGATCAGTGGCTCTCATCCTTTTATTCCTCTCTACGTCTGAGCTGGTGTATATCAGAAGGGAAAGAATCTTCCTTGGACTGGATACAGACAGTACAGGCTGGGTTATACACAAGTCTCGCTCTTCTCTTCTACTCTCGCTTCCAAAACATATGAAAAGGCAGGTTAGTATCAGGATTCTAGAGATTACCTTAAGTCCCCTAAAATTTAACTTTTTTAAAGCAAAGTATTGCTTTGAGGTATTGTCCTTTAACCCTTGTTATTAATGAGTGTCCTGGGGTACAGCTTCATAAATGCCTGAGAGACACCATAATATCACAAAAAGATGGTCTCAGTTGCTCAGATGAGTGAACCTGTGGTGAAATAAACATCTTGAGATACTAAAATTCCAAACCTGCTTTGACCATGAGTGGTTTCTAATTCTTCCTCCTCTAACCTTCTTGAAAATGGATAGGCCAGGTCATAGAAGAGAAGGAAAAGAAAGGAATTAAAAAATAAAGAACTGAAAAAAGAAAAGGTACACAAGAGGAAGAGAAGAAACCGTGGGAAATCACCCAAATCCATGGATCTTGCTAGGGTTTGAATAAGCATTTATGTATTTAGTAACTATGTTTTTGGGACAGTCCCTAAATTCAGGAAACTTATGACTTCATCCTTGGTCCCAGAAAGTCACCAGGGTAAATCCCTTTGCAAATCACATATTTTAAAATTCTTCTCTATTCTCTTTCAACTTCTTTCATAAAAATGGCATTTTCTGTACAACCTGAAATTTTAAAGTGGTTAAATTTTGTCCTAGACATTCCTACAAAGAATCTTAGTTTGTAACGCACTTTATATTCATATGTAGGTAGTTACCTTCTGTTTCGAGTTCAAGTATAACACGAAATGTATCTTTTTCCTTGTTTCTGACCTTTGGGATTATTATGCTGGAAATGGGTATTAAAACTATCTTACTAGAATATTAGTAATAGAATAAGAGTTTAGAATCTTAGACTCTGGAGTCAGACTGCTTGGGTTTGAATCTGAGGTCTGGCAATTGGGAAAATGACATTAGCTATGTCTGCCTACGTTTCCTCTTCTATATGGAGATGACAGTGGGTGGAGATGTGGCTTTGGGGAAAGATAAATATGGTGCAGTTGGAGCTGGCAAGGTGCACTGTGTGCCCATGGGTGCTCAGGAGGGAGGGAAGGAGACGTGGGCCTTGAGGAACAGGAAGGAGAAGGTGGGCTGGGGTGTGCTGAGCGTCGGAGATGCCATAGGCAAAAAACACAGACAGACTGCCTTTTGTGTATTACAATAAATGACCGGGAACACTCCACCTAAGTGGCTATAAAAAGGGCACATAGAAAGCAACTTCATTTAAAAAGATTTATGTAATCCCCCCACCAAAAAAAAAAAAAAAAACCACTTTTGTGTACACATTCAGTTTTCTGAAGGGGCTTCCCTGGTGGCTCAGAGGGTAAAGCATCTGTCTACAATGCGGGAGATCCGGGTTTGATCCCTGGGTTGGGAAGACCCCCTGGAGAAGGGTATGGCAACCCACTCCAATATTCTTGCCTGGAGAACCCCATGGACAGAGGAGCATGGTGGGCTATCGTCCACAGGGTTGCAAAGAGTCAGACACAACTGAGTGGCCTCTCTTTCTTTCTTTCTTTCAGTTTCTGACAACAAAGCAACTTGCAAAACTTGCTTAAACCTGAGCATTACCTTTCCAATGAAATAAATTAAAAATTAAAAATATATAGGAACCAAGTGAAATAAAGTCAATTCCAGATACGATCCTACAAGTTCTGCTGCCTCTCCCAACTGAGTGTCAGGATTCAAGTCCTCATTAGGGAATTTTATTTTTAAACATGTTATCTTAAGCTGTAAGACCATCTATGAAACTCTACCTCATAGGGTTATAGTGAAGTTTAAATGAATTAATATGTGGAAAATGTTTAGGGCAGTGCCTGGCGCATTGTCTGTTCTTTATGAAAGCTCCCTCTGCTGGGAATCTGGAAAACCAACCTGTGCAAAGGTGTTGGAACAGGACTGTCCAATATAGTGGCCTCTAGCAACAAGTAGCAATTGAAGCTTTAATTCAACTTAGCTGAAATTTAATGAAGCTAAAAGTTCAGTTGCTCAGTTACATTCATCACATTTCAGGGGCTCAGTACCAGTGGTTGTCATAGTGGACATGGCAGGTATAAAACACAAGCCCCCAGAAAGTTCTACAGCACAGTATTGTGTTAGAAACTGATAATTATAATAGTAGTAGTACAACAGAAAGCCCAGGAACAGAATTAGTTGAGTCAGGCAGTCATTAAACATGGAATGAGGGTCTCCTCTGGACCAGATGCCATATGAAATGCAGAGGATACCATGTCTGTCTGTGCACGCCTGCATGTGTCCCCATGTGCTTGTAAGGGTGGGGGCGGGCTGAAGAATCAGGAAAATTAACTGTAAGGAGACTTGAAGGGTGACTACATTTTATGTAGGAAAACATCACAGAATTTTAAAGCGGTTCACTACTCATCTGCGTAACTAAAATCTCAATTCCATATACCGGCACTATGTGTGTCTTGTTCATCTTTTTAATTTATTGTTCCTTGCACAAGGTTCACCACCTGACTGCTCACCATACATTTTCAAAGTAATGAGCTTTAAAAGTCAAATCTGAATGGAGTGAGGATGGTGAGGATGAGCATCTGGAAGCGAGGCTGGAGGAAGGAGGAGAGGGAAGGGCAGGACGAGAGGAGAGAGGTTCCAGCAGACTCACCAGAGCACACCCTGAGGAGAAGGCAGCACGGGGCAGACGGAGACCGTAGGTGAGAGCAGATCGCGCCCCCTCATCCTCTGTCTGGGGATGCCCACCCTGCTTGTACTAACGATTTCCCTTCTTTATCCCACTTTTTACCTGTACATTTCGAGTATGGAAAAGGTGACCTGGGAGGAAACAGGCTTACATGTTTACTTCATGGAGCTGTAGCAATGGACAATGTCTATCCACGCACACACTGCGAAGGTCCAAGGACCTCCCCCAAGGAAACTAACGTGAGGGAAATTGACTGATTCTGGCTGTGTTAGTGTCCTCTACTTTTAGCTTGTTTTCCAATGTGGCAGGTCTGCAGACAGCCTACAATTCCTGCTTGACATTAGAAACAGTGTTTTGAACATTCCTGCATGTGTACACTGGGACACATGAATGAAAATTTCTCTTGGGGAGTGGCTTACAAAACTTAGCATGTATTAGAACCACCTAGAGAGCTTGTTAAAACACAGGCTGCTGCTCTTATAAGTGGAATCTGAAAACAAAAAATGAACTCAGAAAGACAGAGAACAGGTGGGTGGTTGCCACTGCAAGAGGGTGAGGGGGAGGCCAAATGAGTGAACTGGATCAAAACTTCCAGTTGCAAAATAAATAGGTCCTGGGGATGTAATGTACCACATGGTGACTGTAGTCAATAATACTATATAATATATTTGAAAGTTACTAAAAGAATATATTTTTAAGACAAGATTTGTCAACTATGTGTGATGATGGATGTTAACTAGACATTTGTGGTGATCCTTTTGCAATATACACACGTCAAACCATGTGTGTATTAGCTTGAACACGTCAAGCTAATACAGTGTTATATGTAAATTACAACAATAAAGTAAATAAATATTTTTAAAACTAAAGCCTCAGAAACACTAGGGCTCAAATATTGCAACTCAATGTAAATGAATAAAATTCAGCCATTAATTATTGGGACTTCCCTGGTGGCCAAGTGGCTAAAAGTCCGAGCTCTCAATACAGGGGGCTTGGGGTTCGATCCCTGGTCTAGGAATTATTACTAGATCCCACATGTTATAACTAAGAGCTCACCTGCTGCAGCTAAAGATCCTGCATGCTGAAATGAAGAGCGAAGATTCACGTGTCACAACTAAGACCCAGGGCAACCAAATAAATAAAAACAAACAAACAACATGAATCATTGTAGAAAAACTTCTCCACACATCACAACTCCTTTTGGGTTTTAGTAAACCTCAGTTGATACCTTAAGTGTTTATTCAAAACATACTGCTTATCTGCTATGAGATAGGGGCTGTTCTAGGCACTGAGAATATAGTAGAAAGAGTCTCTGAGTCCCTCATTCACTGAGATCATACACTAGTGAGGCTATACAAACAGCATGATTTAAAATAATGGAGAGGTTCAGTTCAGTTCCGTCACTCAGTCGTGTCCGACTCTTTGCGACCCCATGAACTGCAGCACGCCAGGCCTCCCTGT
>SJYA01005590.1:0-24200 GCA_006410615.1 Neotragus moschatus | reverse complement strand
ACCGCCGCCACTGCAAGTGACCTCCTCAGCCTCATGGACACACTCCAGGCCGCGTCTTGCTTGGCCTTCCCTTGAAATGGCCCCAAGGCCCCCCTCCCCCATGTCAGCACAGGGGCAGACCCACAAAGCATCCAGGGCGCTGGCTTCAGGCACGGATGCCCGCCGCCCCTCCACCCTGCACCCGCAGAGGGTCTTCCATCTGAGAATCTGGGAGTCCAGGCTTCCTGGCAGCTTGGGTCTCTCCCCAGGCGAGGGGATTGCTTCTGTTCTGAGAATTATTCCGAGTAAACATGGTCAGGCCTCTGACGCTGGGAGCAGAGGGAGGAGAGGTTTTGCAGCTGGGAAAGGAAGTGACAGTTGTGTCCGATGTTTTGCGACGCTATGGACTATACAGTCCATGGAATTCTCCAGGCCAGAACATTGGAGTGGGGAGCCTTTCCCTTTTCCAGGGGATCTTCCCAACCCAGGGATCGAACCCAGGTCTTCCCTATTGCAGGTGGATTATTTACCAGCTGAACCACAAGGGAAGCCCAAGAATACTGCAGTGGGTAGCCTATCCCTTCTCCAGCAGATCTTCCCGACCCGGGAATCAAACCAGGGTCTCCTGCATTGCAGGCGGATTCTTTAGCAACTGAGCTTTCAGGGGTCTGGAAATGTGCCTCCCNGGTAGCCTATCCCTTCTCCAGCAGATCTTCCCGACCCGGGAATCAAACCAGGGTCTCCTGCATTGCAGGCGGATTCTTTAGCAACTGAGCTTTCAGGGGTCTGGAAATGTGCCTCCCCAGGTCCTCCTCTCCCCCACCCTCTGCTCTAAATTTTAAGGTGGCTCCTACCTACCTATTTATGTAAGAAAAGGGAAAGGTGATCACCTCACTGTAACTCAGGAAACAAGAGATAAAATAGCAATATTTTAATCTTTGGAAGGGTTTTTTGAACAGAAGAACTACGTGGTCTAACTGCATCACAAGCCAACACATCTTTGTTCAATTAAAGATTTTAGAACCATGAGTAACCATCCAGATTTGTCTCGAGACAAAAATGACTCAGATCAGAGTTTGTAGAATATGAGATCATTTTTTTTTTTTCCATAAAAAGAAACAGTGCAATATCCTGGCTACCAGAAATCAGGGAGCTGGAGCTGGGCCCTGTCTCCTCCTCAGCCTCATTCTCCCTTCCCAAATGTTAGACTTTCTCCAGGACTAGTCCCAGCTCCGTACTTTTCTCACACTAAGACCTCTCCTGAGGCATCTTCGTTATGACCATACTCAAGGTTCTCAGGTTGTCATCTCTAGCCCTGGTCACTCTCTTGAGACAGCCATCTGCTCGACGTCTCCACTGCGTGTCTGCAAGGCACATCCAGCTGGCCCTCTTCCAGGTTTTCCTCTGTTGGAAAATGACGCCACCCCTCACCCAGTTCTGTGAACCAGGAACTTTGTCCTGTCCTGACAGCCTCACACCCTAACTGTGTGCTGGGTCTGCCACTTCTTTCCATCTTCAGCACCATCACCGCCGCCACCGCCTCACTAGGAACTCAAGGCTGAACAAAACCGGAGCTTATTCCTGTTTCCGTGGTGTTTGCCGTCTATACATCACAAAATAAAACAAGTCATAGGAAGAAGCAAATCATCACAGTCAGGTTCAGCTGGGGTCACTGGATCAGTGGCGTGAGGGAAAGGAATGCTGCCTGGGGAGAAGGCAGCGGGGCCCCCCCAAGCCCCGTTCAGCCCCAGTGCCTCCAGGGAGTGATCACTGGGCTGAAAGGTGAAGGAAAAGTACCAGGGTTCACAGTGGCTTAAATGTTGCTTTAACAAAACTTGGATTAAAGAGTTAAATATTAATCAAATCATGAAAAACTCATGTGTATTTATCTCTTCTTTGAAAGAATGATCGTTTCCAAGATTTGGCAAAAAAAAAAAAAATTCTTTTTAAATCACAAAAGATAATAGATTCCAGTCCAAGAGGATAGATATTTGAAATACACAAAAACAACAAAAGTGAAAAGAAATTGGGAAAATGTGTCTTGAGTATTGTATGAGAGATCCTACTTAATGAAATCCCTTGTGAAGAAGGTAATTCTGCACCGTATGTGGTAAGCTGTTTGACCTTGTGGGCAGGTCTGCACAGTCCACCGGGACAGATCTGGTTTTCTGTTCACAGAATCCTCCAAAACATAGGTGCACACGCGTGCATGCGTACATACACCTAGGAAAGACCTGAAAGAGTAGCCTTTCAAACATTTTACTAAGTTTGAACTAAACCATTTTAGTCTCTAATGTTAAAAGGCTTCCCATGTGGTGCAAGTGTTTAAAAAAAAAAAAAAAAACCACCTGACAATGCAAGAGACATACGAGATGTGGGTTCAATCCCAGGGTCAGGAAGATCCCCTGGAGGAGGGCAAGGGAGCCCACTCCAGTATTCTGGCCTGGAGCCTTCTATGGACAGAGGAGCCTGGCAGGCCACAGTCTATGGGTCTCGAAGTCAGACACGATTGAACGACTCAGCACACACACGCTGTTAAAAGGCACAATTAGACATTTGCCATGAAACAAATAAAAAAGTAGCGTTCTACGTATATAGAAGTGACACTGTGTGGCCGGGGGTGTGCTGGTGTTCAAGCTGCTGTGACACAGAGAGCTTCCCAAGGTTGTTTTTGTCCACTGACTTGTGATTTTCTGTTATCACTAACACAAATATTTAAGCTTATTTCTACATCTTGGAGTAAAAGGAAGATAAAAGTGTTTAGAAAATGGTTAAAAATTACCTCAAACGGAAGGCTCTGCGCGTCTTTTATCAAACCTGTTTTGCTACAGTTCTGAACTGTCTTGTCCTGAGGTGAAATGTTCCATATTCCAGAACGGTGACGACATGCCCCCATCACGGGCAAGCCGGGAGAGCGGGCACCTCCTCACCCTGTCGCTTTTCCCTTTGATCCCGTCAACATCAAATCCCGAAGATCAAACCCCTCCTCACCGGGTCTTCACAATGGCTTGTGCTGATGGGCGCCAGTCCACTGGGTTTGTTAGAATTCTCAGACAGCTAAGCCTCCTAGAAAGTGTTTAATCTTATATATTCTCGAGTCTATTTTGTACCCACTGCAGTGCTAAAAAACATAGGAACTAGTGTTGCTTTTTACTAAAGAACCTGTCATAAGATGTACAAAGGAGGAAACAGAATTTTTAAGCAGCATTTAAAGGTTAATCTGGTGATATTTTTGGCTATGCCATGCAGCATGAGGGCTCTTAGTTGCCTGACCAGCGGTCAGACCCATGCCCCCTGCATCTGGAGCATAGACTCTTAACCACTGGACTTCCAGGGAAGTCCCTGGACTGGTGATATTTTAAAATTAATTTCATTAAAGGAAAACCAACCCAATATGCCACTGTTCTTTAGTGCCTAAAACAGCGTTAGCTGTTATTTTTGAGGTCACCAGTGTGTTATTAATAAGAATCCTAATGTTCTATGCTCACCTATGTCGGACAATTTTTTTAAGTGGTTGTAGTTAGGTTTAATGATTGTTTGGTTTGCTTCTTGGGCAAGACATGCTACCAGAAGCCAAAAGGAGCTCAAAGAAGAAGATGATTGCCCTTGCTTTAAAAAATTTAAACTATACTAAATAATTACATGAAATAACAGAACATGGGCAGAATCTTAGAATTATAAGTAAGAAATAGTGTGATGGCATACGAGGGGTAGACCCTCTAATTGCACCTTGAAAAATTAGCAAGACTTTGGACAGACAAAGGAGGGGATCTCCCAGACACCCAGAACTGAATAACATCCATGGGAAAATCAATAAAGCCCACGACCGTGTTGACATTTCAGTTCTCAACTGAACGGTCACTTCAGGTACCTGAAGACTGTTTCTCTTGCTTTGAGTTGTTAATCTAAGGTTGTTCTTTGCAGCAGGACTATTTTTATTTCCAGAAGCATCACCTCCTAACCAGAGATCAGTCATTGTCACTGAATTAGAGCCTAACGACTTCACACAGGACCAGCCCTGCGTGAGCTGAATATCTGTGGAGCACTGGAAAGCCTGCACATTCCAGAAATTAAGGAATGTAGAAAATCTAATCGATCCCACTGAGGCTGGAGGGGGATTTCACCTCCGTGTAAAGGTACTAGAGGAGGTGAATAGGACTCTCACTGAACCTGGTTCAAGTTCATCACCCCTTCAGAAATGTCCATCACCTCTTCTTAATACAACAGGCTCCGTCAGTGCCTGACACATAGGAGGTGCTCAATAGTTGCTGACTCAATGACAGACCTTATTTTTCGGCCTGACTCTTTTACCCATATTGTCATAAAAGCTGTTCGAATATTGTAGAAAAGTGTCTGCTCTGAGCACTCAAGTCTATGTTTACTTCAGTGTCTTTTACGTCCCGTGTACAGTCGGTTCATGCACCTCTTCGGTCTGCAGAACGCTTTTCCTATAGTATCTTATTGGTTCTCACAGCAATAGAGGGGCGAGTAGGGCAAGCATCATTATTCCTTTCGTTCTCTCTCATTTTGCTGCGCCCCATGGCTTGTAGGAGCTTAGTTCTTGACCAGGGATGGAACCCTCGTCCCCTCCAGTGGAAGCACTGAGTCCTAACCACTGGATCCCCAGGGAGTCCACCACTACTCCTGTTTTACAGATGGACATTCACGAAAGTCAGCAGACTTGTCCACGGTCGGAAAACTAAACTTGGCTTTGATGTAGATTTGGCCTTAGTCTACTTTCCACAACATCCCACGGCCCCCGCACACGAGTCCCGTTTTTTTCACTAGTCTGGATTAATGCTCCCATCGATCGATCAACATGGCTTGATGCCCTAACCCTAACCCTAACCCAACCACTAACTTTCACTCTCTACATGTATTATCCCATCTACCCATCTATCTAGCAAAACAAGTGTGTGTAAGTAAAGTATAATAGCAGTTGCTTTAAATTTTCAAATGTAAAAACAAAATCTTTTTGTAGAAAATTCTAATGAGAAAGCATGAGTTCAAGCTCACAAATTACTGTCTGTGAAATAGGTAGGCAATAAGGATTGACTGCACAGAGCAGAAAATAATACTCATTATCTCGTAAAAACTTGGAATATAATCCACAAAAATACTGAATCACTACGCCCTGCACCTGAAGCAAACACAGTGTTATAAATCAACTGTACTTCAATTAAAAACTACGGTAATGTTCCTGAATATATTACAAAACAGGTAGATAAAATCTCTAGCCAAATACCTTGGGATTCTTCAGAAATCACTTCTAATCATTGCTCACGTTGGATCGATGACTTATTTCCACGCATAAAGTGCAGTGCTAATTGTATCGATGACATAAAATGCTCTTGAGTTTCCTTTGGCCAATGAGCTGCGAACGAGGATCCTGACTTACGTTTCGCAGATCTAACCCGTAATCTGATGGTTAGCTCATTACAGGAAGTGTGGCAGTGTACGACAACACAGTCCATCTATCCCGGGGTTTTCGGGTTCCTGCAGAGCCTCCCATGATTTGTTTATGATGTACAGATGATTGACTGTGTCAGTTACTAACAAATGGTAAATAAAAAAGTAACCTGTGATATTAAAGTACGACATTAGCTACATTGTGATTAAATTACAGTAACACCGCCAGCTATAAACCTTTATAGAATCTTCTCAACCATGCAGTAATTCTCCTAACTATACTATTATGTAGAGCACAAATATTTCTCTGTAAGTCCAAAGCAATACATCAGGGAAGCGTTTACTGCCGAAGCCAGATTGAGAGTAAATGCATCTTGGGTTGCTATGAATAAAAGCACTAGCTTCTCATTACTTTATGACAAGACACAGAAATTCACTTTACTTTTCATTTAAGCTTTTCGGCTTCCGTTTATAGATGTATGCCTTCACGCTTTTATCCCTCCTTGCTTCAGCCGTACGTAATAAATGATTATAAATTTTCACATTTGACCACCTCTCTGCTGGCCTCATGCTTAATGCACAAAGTTAGAAAGCCGCAGGTAAAATTTCACAAACACTTTTATTTATGATGTTGTCCTTGGTAACGGAAATTTCAATGTACTGAAATGAAAAGTATGATTAAAGGGATACGGCATCCTGACAAGGATAGTAGAGGGCAGCCTTCTATTTCCTACTGAAAATATATAATACTTTTTTGACATCAATTTCATAGAGAATAGACATGGGTTAGCCATGGAAAAAGACCATCAGAAACATGGTTTCTAACTTAGGTATTTTTGAATTTTCACTTTTACAACATATTAGAAAGGTCTTGTCCGCACTCTTGAGCTTGTGACTCGAAAAATATCTCATCTCGATTAAAATTTAATATCAAGGACTGGACAGAAATTGAGGACAAATATAGTTGGGAATGAAATAATCTTTTTTTCTGGAAAACAACATAAATGGAAAAGCACTGGTTTGTCCTAAATGCTTTCATTATTGCAAGAGCTGATTTCATTATTTTAGATCTCCATGTGCTGGGAGAGCTGAGTCAAGAAAAGTCAGAAACATTCATAAATAAACACAGGTAGCTTCTTGTGTATTTCCCCCAGATCACCATGAAGCAAACAAAATGCAACGCCAGCCTAACTATTATAATAGCAAGTGTATCTGGGTGCTTGAGGCTGAGTTTCCCTTTTCCTGTAATTAAAAAGAAATTAAATGATTGGTTGAATTTCCCTTAGTAAAAGCCATTGCTCAAATAAAAGTACAGTTTCTATACCTGGAGATTAGAATTGCTTGAGTCATGCTGGTTTCCCCCACAAGTCTTGTTCCGGTCCCCAACCAGTTAATAAGATGTGTTATAAGATTTGAGCCCAAGGATTATTATAACTCCTTCAGCCTTGTACTGCCACCGCAGGCCGTGAGAGCTATTTCCTACTCAGTGAAGGAAGATGGAACATCTTGATTTCAAATCTCTGGAAATAAGATACTGTAGAAATTTAAATATATATCTGCCCCCCACCCCCACCGCCGTGATTTCCTACCTATGGAATAAGGTACTGGAAACGTACTTTGAGCAGCTGCAGATTTAGCCAGGGATGTGGCCAATGTCCCTACTGACTTTCCACTTCATGCGGGGCACCACGCCACGCTGAGGGCAGACACACAGAAAGCATGAAGCGTCACTCCTGTGGTCCAGGAGCTTATCGTCAGGCGAGGAAGATCAGACTTGCTCACAAAGACTGAAAATTACAAGTTAGCCAGTAATCAGAGCCATATGCGCAGAGAGGTCAATTCTCCCAAATTACACCGCTCGGGAAGGGCCGAGCGCAACTGCCATCTGGTGGTGGCGGGCAGTTTGGGTGGTCCGCGCGTTGGTCTCAGTTCACGGCCCGGGCAGAGGTCAGATTTGAGAGCTGCCAGTTAAGGACCAGGAGCTGAAGAGCCTGCAGCGTCCTTGGAGAGACAGGGAGGAGCAGAGAGAGGGAGAGCGAGGGGGCGGGGCCAGGCCACGGGCGGGGAGGTGACCAGCGCCCACAGCACCAGATGCCCAGAGATGTTCACGTTGCGACAACGGACGTGTTGAAAGATCCCGAAAGAGACCTGTGGGTTTCCCGTGAATGAAAATCAGAGAATGCTTCAAGCCGGGGCAGTTACGTTTTTAGGAAACTGTTCCGCTGATGTGCGGGCTGAAAAAACGCTAGGCCTGTGCAGTGTTTCAGCAGCGTCACAGCTTTCTTCCAGAACCGTTCCTACAAATATTTTCTGACAGCTTCCATTTGTTGCTTAGTTGTTGCAGAACCCTGAAAATCTATTATGTCTCATGTCAGCTATAAAAATAACACCACAAATTATAACCAAAACAAAATTACCCAGTAATTATCATTTAGATGTCCGCTCGAATCCTTTTCAGGGTGACTGTTACTTTCGTCTGCCATCACGAGCCAGACAACTTAATGCAGGGCACGCTGGAGGGCTTTATTTCAATCTCTCCCCTTCATCGTGTGCTACGATAATATCTGAAGTCTACCTTTCCGAGCACTCTGCGAGAGCCCTAATCTCAAGAGCACTTCTAAATACATACAATACTTACAGCCTTAAATTTGACCAAAATAGGCACGGTAAACATGTGGTGTCAATTATGGGAGAAAACCGAACAAAGGTTAGCGGGATAAGAACAGAGCTCACGCTTTCTTTTAACTTGTTAATGTCTCTGACCCTTTTGTACAAAAATCACTTTAATCAACCATATATACATTTCATTGTGGGCGCACCATTTAACAGCCTGTAAAACATGTTTGGCCGTCAATTACACACATCACGTTGAGATGCTGCAGGACTGGGGGTCATTTACACTCTCAATTAAATCGGAGGGAGCTTGAGGGGACGGACCCACAAGCCTCGCAAGCCTTCCCCTCTCCACCCTACTCGGGCTTTCTGAAGCTGTGAGAGATGAGGAAGCTTAATTAAACGTATCCAAGCTCTGTTTTCATCGTAGGATCTGAAAAGCCCTGACCTCAGGTTCACTGAGTTTCAACTCTTAGAGTGTTCCCTCTCTCGCTGTACTCACACAGCAATAGTTACACCATGCGTACACACACAGATTTCAGTCCAATTTGGGAAAGAGTGATTCTTCATTTTAGGATTTTTATTGGCATTTAGTTGATTTACAGTGTGTTAGCTTCAGGTGCAGCAACGTGAGTCAGCTGCACGTGGGCACAGAGCGCTCTTTTTTAGCTTCTTTCCCCAGGTAGGTCGTCACGGAGCGCTGCGCAGAGCTCCCCACGCGAGGCAGCGGGGCCTTGCTGTGTATCGTCTGCGTGGCCGAGTCTGTGTGTCTGTCCCGGTCGCTCAGTTGATCCCTCCATCCCCTCCCCCACGGTAGCCACAAGCTTGTTTTCCCCGTGTGTGAGCCTGTGTCTGCTCCGTGGGCGTCGGTAAGTTCGCTTGTCCCGTGCTTGCAGACTCTGCATCTGTGCCGTGTCATATGGTATCTGTCTCTCTCTGACTCACTTCACTCAGCTCAGTTTGCGCTGAACCCCCTCTGAAGCTCGAGGCAGCCATCCGAGGCCAAGTCCGCCGGCGACGTGTCTCCATCCTGCTGCTGTAAGCTGCGGCCGGCACGTTTCAGTGTCCTGCCTGCGGTCGCGATGACGCACTCAGAGTCTGTAGCACGGCGCACGTCCTGAGTCGCATATGAAAGTTGACGGAACTGCAGTTTAAAATAAGAAGAGATTCTCAGTCGGGCGCTCTCGAATGCATGTGGCTGCAGACCCAATTCAACAACACAGGCGACTCTGAAACCCACATAGAAAGGAAAGTGTATGGCGCCCAGCAGGGTGTCCAGCAGGGTGCTGAGAGGCGTGGCAAATGGTGTTCTGTGTGCATCTGAGGAGAGGCTAGGACTGCGGAGCAGACAGATATTCATCTGTATTTAATTTCCTGGATTCTCCTCTTCCTTTCCTTCCTTCCAGCCTCGTATTCTCAGATAAGAGGACACCCAGCCACTGGATTTCAAAGAATTTACAAGACCACTCCTAGAAACATTCATTCACCCCGCAAAAGTTTACTGAGTACTGCCATGTGTGAACCGTTTTGCTAAATGTTGGTTTCAGGTGTTACTAACAATTTTGAATGTATTCTGGATGCCTCAGATAGTAAAGAATCTGCCTGCAATGCAGGAGATCCNCCATCTTTATACTGCCTTGCCCTTGTGTGTATCAAATCTTCCCTCTGATTATCTAAATAATTCATCAGATTGAACTGTTCACTTGTGTTATTTTTCCCCCTACTTTTCATATTTGGCAGCCCTGTTGTTTGCTGCATGGATATTTAAGACAGATATTTATTTCTGGTGGGCTGACCCTTCTATCATTATATAAAGTCCCTCTCTGTATCTGGTAATTG
Organism: Neotragus moschatus; assembly: GCA_006410615.1. Lineage (NCBI taxonomy): Eukaryota > Metazoa > Chordata > Mammalia > Artiodactyla > Bovidae > Neotragus > Neotragus moschatus. The sequence continues at coordinate 14,360 of SJYA01005590.1, read as the reverse complement.
TCTTTGCTCTAAAGAGGTGTCAGTGTAGGTATTCCTGCTTTCTTTGAATGAATATTTGCATGATACATATTTTCCATCCTTTTACTTTCAACATTTTTTTTTTTTTTACTATTTGAAGTGAATTTCTTGTAAGCAATATATTTAATATTCTTTGGAAGAAATGATGCTAAAGCTGAAACTCCAGTACTTTGGCCACCTCATGCGAAGACTTGACTCATTGGAAAAAACTCTGATGCTGGGAGGGATTGGGGGCAGGAGGAGAAGGGGACGACAGAGGATGAGATGGCTGGATGGCATCACTGACTTGATGGGCGTGAATCTGAGAGAACTCCAGGAATTGGTGATGGCCAGGGAGGCCTGGCGTGCTGCGATTCATGGGGTCACAAAGAGTCGGACACGACTGAGTGACTGAACTGAACTGAGTACATTAAGGTGCCGCGGTTTGCCTGAGCACAGAACATTAAGAATGTCCTGAGAAGTCTGCTGCATGCGAGGAGTCCTGATTTTAACTGATGCCTTCTGAGTGTCAGCGCGGACTCGGGGCCTTCTGGGCCCTTCCCTCTGTGGGCTGCTTCTTATAGTCGATAGTGATGTGTAATGAGGGAAGGAGAGAACACATACAGGATATCTGTCTTAATAGCACACTATTCTCGGATTCCAGTGCCTTTGGTTTTCCAACTGAAAGCATCTTTCTCCCTCACGCTAGTTTTGGAGACAGTTTTGAGCATACCAAACTAATGAATAAACCGTTTATTGGAAGATGGTATAGATGGACTGGAAACGCTGTTATTCCTCTAACGGTCTAATTCTGTCTATACCACAGAAGCAATGTCCAAGCGGATCAATTTTCTATTTTAAATGGGTGTTCTTTTAATTATTCATTTTATTTGATCGCCCCAGGTCTTAGTTGAGTAAGCTCCTGGTTGCAGCATGTGGGATCTGTTAGTAATTCCCAAACCAGGGGTTGGACCTGGGTCCTTTGCACTGGGAGTTCAGCGTCGTAGCCACTGGATCACCAGGGAAGTCCCAGTTTTAAGGAAGTTTTTTTAAAAAAGACTTTTCTGTTATACACCCAGTAGTTAAGTATTCTTTTTTAATGACTAACCCTAGTCTCTTAGCCATACCCTCATGAGCTGAAAATACGTCCGTGCATTCCCAGAGTCACTGACACAAATGAAAGAAAATCGCTGGTGAGAAAACGAACATGTCTGACATCCAGTTTAATACCAGTTATTTTCTGATGCTCAGTATAGTTGTTGTTCAGTCGCTAAATCGTGTTTGACTCTTTACCATGCCATGGACTGGACTGTGACATTCCAGGCCTCCCTGTCCTTCACTGTCTCCCGGAGCTTGCTCACACTCATGTCCCTTGAGTCAGTGATGCCATCCAACTCTCTCATCCTCTGTTGCTCCCTTCTCCTCCTGTCCTCCATCTTTCCAGCATCAGGACCTTTTTCAATGAATTGGCTCTTCGAACCAGATGGCCAAAGTATTGGAGCTTCAGCATCAGGACGGTTAAGATTCCATAAAAATTCAACCTCCAAACAAAATGCAGATGCATCAAAAGGCAGAGACACAGATATGTCACATATTCAATGATCAGGGTTTATTATGATCAAAACTCCATTGTGTTATAAAAAAAAAGTTATTACAAATTGCCTGCAAATGAACTTGGAATATTTCATCTTGCTTAAAAAGAACCAAAGGAAAACAGTCCAGATTAGCTTCAAAAACCTGAAAAGAGGTGGTCATAGGAGCAAGGAGGATAAGGAAGTTTCTTGGATCCTCTTCCCCGCCAGGAGAAGTACAGCATATGCCTGAGTTATTACAGTGAATTGATCTGACTCCATCCTGAAGCTACCAAGGGCTTATAAGGCTGCAATAAAGCTCTCTTTGCATTAACCAGCCAAGCACATAAACATTTTAATGAACTGTTTTTACATGGTTCATTGGGCAGCTACCAGGCTCCTGTAATACAAATCACCACGTCGCCACATGCTGCCTGCTCTCGATGGCTGTACTTTTTCAGTTTAGCAAATGCAAATTGAATCTCACGGCTATGGAGCTTTGTCAAATACTTGACTATTCAAGCATGGGAAATTCTTAGCCTGGAATTTACTGTATTCTGAGATACAGGACTGAATCTCAAAGAATTTCAATTCTCAAGGTCCCAAACCAAAAGTGAAGTTGAGACCACACGAAAAAACAACCCCGCCACTTCTAAGCCACCACTTCACAAGTCACCACCCAGTGCTGAAATGGTTTGGGGCAAAGAATGATAGCGTTACCCTGGGGGCCCGCAGCTGGGTCCCCGTTCATCACGAGAAGATGGCACCCCTAAACTGATGCTTCTCTTAGTCACCTGAAGGCTGGGATGGACTATAGAGCTCAACTGCAGTGCAGATCAGATTGCCTTGGAATAATTAGGTATCATGACTGACAAACATTTGTGTGCATCCTAGTCAATGCTTAAAGTAACACTAAATCATGAAATATTTATTATGTATTCTGAGAGCTTTATGACACTGTGTGTATGTTTAAAGTTAAAGATCAGCCCAACACATAATTTAATAATGAATGCAAATTATAAATGAATATTTAACAAATCACACAGCCTTTTATGTCTTAACATCTCCTCTGCCCGGGATGTGGCTGGATGAGAAATGCTGCATGATGTACTGTCCTGTTGCCTAATGCCCCCGTGAAAACAAGGTGTTTTCACCTTGACGTGGCCTTTAAAATAAATTAATTTGTTAACATTTAAAAAATGCAGTGTAACATTGACATAAAACATTTATAAGACAGTTTATGACCCAACAAACCATGTTCTCATTCAGTAATATTTATTAAAACATTTTATTTAGCTAATCATTTCAGGGTCAAGATTTGAAAATGTTTGTTTTTTCAAGTTGAGTCAAGGATTTAAATGCTACGAATGGTACCATAAAGATGTTATATGGTGTTAATATAACCTGAGTATGAGGAATATAATGAATTTGCTATTTATGAACCATTAAGTTTTACCTCACCCCCAGAATAAATTTTATATCATTACAGAGCTATTAATACACCCCCTCTGGTTTTGCATCCTTCTAATTCTGCCTTCCCTAAGATATATTCACAAGCCAAACTTATAGGTATGTGAAGATAAATCAGATTTTTTTTCTTCTGGAAAATTTGTATCGAATACAAAGTATGAAATGGTGCTTTTTTTCACTTTACATTTCTCTTTGGTTATCACCTTAGTGGTTCTGAATAAGTCAGGGACCACTCCATGTATTGATAAAATGAATAAGATAGCCAAATTCACCATGGTAGGAGTTCTAAACTAAATCATTGAAAGAGAGCTTTCTTTATGTTATTAAAAAATTAAAGAATCTCAGTTATCTCCAACTACACACGAAGTTTAACTCGGTGATTCTTGGACTATGACATAGAGGATATCCTAGTTATTAAAATGTTTGTACATACAAACATATTTGCCAGTAAAAATTTGGAAACTAATATTTTGAAGCATGAGCGACTGGGTAACTGGATCACCTGCTGGATGGAATATTATAAAGCCATTAAAATCTTGTCTCCGTGTCATATTTAAAACGATGGCAAATGCTATGCATAAGATATAACCCTAAGGGGGAGAAAAGTAGGGTGCAGACTTGAACTGGTGCCTGAGAAGAACTGTGTCAAAGTAAAGCAAACTCCCAAAATAAGAAAATGACAATAAAAACAGAATTATGGTCAGGTACTCTTATTTTTGCCCATGAGATAATATATGTAGTATATTTATAATTTAAACATTTAAAAATAAACTTTAAAATTAAACATTTAAAAATAAAGTATTTGGGGGGACTGCCCTGGCGGTCCAGTGGTTAAGACCTCTAGGATCCCACAGGCCTCTTGGCCAAAATATCAAAACATAAAGCAGAAACAAAACTGCAACAAATTCAAAAGACTTTAAAAAATGGTCCACGTCAAAAAACATCTTAAAAAACATTTTTAATGAAACAAAGAGTGTGAATTAATGTTGCTCACGGTGCCTCAGGCTCCCTGTACACTGACCTGGGACAGGAGGTGGTCTTGGCCCCTGAGGGCACAGGTGGAGTGGGGTCTGCGAAGCGTAGGGGGAACCAGGCATGTCTTGGATTTCTCTCTAGCAGGAGGAGATATCTGCTGTGCAGAGGGCTTTTCAGAACAACCGCGTTGCTTCAGCTCAGTGACGATAAAGGCCACAGAGANCCCTGTACACTGACCTGGGACAGGAGGTGGTCTTGGCCCCTGAGGGCACAGGTGGAGTGGGGTCTGCGAAGCGTAGGGGGAACCAGGCATGTCTTGGATTTCTCTCTAGCAGGAGGAGATATCTGCTGTGCAGAGGGCTTTTCAGAACAATCGCGTTGCTTCAGCTCAGTGACGATAAAGGCCACAGAGACCTCATGGGGTTCTCGTGAGAACACAGAGAAATACCGCAGGGCAGCGCCCAGTCCAAGCCTGGCCTCGCGGAGGCTCTGCAAGACTCAGCCAGCGGCGCCCACATAAGCAGCGGTGTCCGCAGCTGCTGGGCGTTTTTGTTTGTTTTTTGTTTTGTTTTGTTTTACCAGCAAACTCAAAAGGAAAATCACAGGCCTACCCCAAATGCTAGAATTTTCCATTGATTCTTCACGCCACCAATTTGCTTCCTCTTTAAAGCTCAAACCACTTTAACAATGTAATTCTGGGCTTCTAACAACGAAGCTCGGGGAAGGCAGCGGCACCCCACTCCAGCACTCTTGCCTGGAAAACCTCATGGACAGAGGAGCCTGGTGGGCTGCAGTCCGTGGGGTTGCGAAGAGTCAGACACGACTGAGCGACTTCCCTTTCACTTTTCACTTTCATGCATTGGAGAAGGACATGGCAACCCACTCCAGTGTTCTGGCCTGCAGAATCCCGGGGACGGGGGAGCCTGGTGGGCTGCCGTCTATTGGGTCGCACAGGGTCGGACACGACTGAAGCGACTTAGCAGCAGCAGCAGCAGCAACCAAGCTGAGGAGCAGGTTTCCACAGCTGGAGTTAAAGTGGAATTCTTTTTCGGAAGTCTTTGGAAAATGGATATGCAAAGGCGACAGGTAAAATCAGAACAAAAGCGGTGTCATCGTACCTAGTAAGGCCCGGGGGTAGGGCTTCTGTAGTTAGAAATCTGGATATTTTTGCCCTTTTTCTCCCCCCAAAAGAAGACCACCATTTGTGTCAGGGGAGCCTTGCACCCTGACCCCACTTCCAGTGCTTCAGGAACCAGACCTGTTCACTCTGGGTGAGTCCTCACCAGGATCTCTTTTCCATCTTGCGATAGATCCACACAGGGGCCAGCGCCGGTGCACACGCGTGCGCAGGCGCTTCAGTCGTGTCCCGCTCTTTGCGACCCCACGGACTTACCTGCCAGGCTCCTCTGTCCGTGGGATTCTCCGGGCAAGAGTACTGGAGTGACATGCCTCCTCCAGGGGATCTTCCTGACCCAGAGATCTAACCCACATATCATGTCTCCTGCATTGGCAGGCGGGTTCTTTACCACTAGCGCCACCTGGGAAACTTTCTTCCTTTTTTTTTTTTTTTTTATGTTATACACTTTTTTTTGTTTGTTTGTTTGTTTTTTACTTTATTTTACTTTACAATACTGTACTGGTTTTGCCATACATCAACATGAATCCACCATGGGTGTACATGAGTTCCCAGTCCTGAACCGCCCTCCCACCTCCTTCCCCATACCATCTCTCTGGATCATCCCAGTGCACCAGCCCCAAGCATCCTGTATCCTGCATTGAACCTAGACGGCCGATTCGTTTCTTACATGATATTATGCAAGGTTCAGTGCCACTCTCCCAAATCATCCCACCCTCTCCCTCTCCCACAGAAGCTTTCCTCAAACTGTATTTACACTGTATTTAAAGAAGCTTTCTTTAAACAATGTTTAGTGATAGATTCCGTCCTTTGTTTCCAGGTGGGGAATGCAGGAAGGGAAACATCACCTACAGGTGATCCCAGGAGCTCACACCTCAAGAGCGAGGCTTGTTTGTGTGTGACGCCCCGCAGAAGCGACAGTGGGCTCTGTCTTCTCACATGGGATCTGGGAACAGGGGGACAAGATCACCGCCCCCCCCAGAGGCTCAGACGAGAAAGAGCCCCCTCCCCAGGAGCCGAGGATAAGTGGCCACGGAGAGCACGTCTGCGATCAGTCAGGGAGGCAGGCGAGTTATTAGCTTAGCCCTGAACCTCCTCCTTACTGCGGCCCGGTGGCCATGCTTAACAGAGCCTGGCCACGGTGACAGGCCTGGGACCTGCGTGAGGAAATCCAATTGAAACGCAGCGGAGAGGAACAAAAGCGGCAAACAGACGCTCCAGCGCCCAGATGCACTCATCTCACCTGAATACGAGTGTGTGTGTTGCAGGGGCGGGGGGGCTGGTCTCTTAAATGTAATGACTTCCCCGCTCCTCCCATACAGACATCGTCAGGTTCAGTGATAGCCATCCCCGCTCNCGGAGAGGAACAAAAGCGGCAAACAGACGCTCCAGCGCCCAGATGCACTCATCTCACCTGAATACGAGTGTGTGTGTTGCAGGGGCGGGGGGGCTGGTCTCTTAAATGTAATGACTTCCCCGCTCCTCCCATACAGACATCGTCAGGTTCAGTGATAGCCATCCCCGCTCGTGTGGTCAAACTTTCAGTAATCTCTTTAAAATAAGAGGATGTCAAAATCATAACGGCTAATAAGGGAATTCAGAGCATTTGTTTTATCTATCAAGTTTTACTGAACTATTGCAGCTAAGTCATACACTCTGAAACTCCAGTCTCGGAGCGTTGAACGTTATCTCTAAACAAAACTTCCCCGGGTGAAATTCGAGCAGCCCCTGTCATCGCTAGATTACAATGTTACCACGGTGGTAAAATATCAGGAGAGCTCTGTTTTGATTAGTCCTTTGCTTCAGCCACACCTGGTTACTAACTAGGGGAGCTGGTGTTGACATAGGCGCAATCGTGGTGCAGGCTGAGACTGCCGCTGGCGTTCAAGCCGGACAAAAATCAGATAATTCGATCTGAAGGAGAGTCGGGGTCTTTGAGCCACCGCGACTCGTCATGCACGTTTAGAAGCGTTTTCCTTTATGTCAACCCAATTCTGGCTTCCTCTAATGGGCTTTATAAGAGCAGAGAGACCATCTCACTATGTTGACTCTTCTTTAAAAAAAAATCAGTACTCTCGAGAGATTTTAAGTGAATCCAGANGAGCCACCGCGACTCGTCATGCACGTTTAGAAGCGTTTTCCTTTATGTCAACCCAATTCTGGCTTCCTCTAATGGGCTTTATAAGAGCAGAGAGACCATCTCACTATGTTGACTCTTCTTTAAAAAAAAATCAGTACTCTCGAGAGATTTTAAGTGAATCCAGAGTCGTACAGCAGTACGCTCCCAAGAAGATACACGTATGTTCAGGATTTTTTGAAGTGAATTAATGCGTGCCACGCTGAGTCCAGCTCTTACCCCAGATCCACAGTGCTGCTCTGCGTCTAAAGCAAAGAACAGCTGCGGAGTATTTTCTCTGGTGCCACTTCATTTTTTATCGGCGGGTTTTAATCTGGTACATTTTGGGGGTCACCGAATTCATATTTGCTTTAGAGTGCTCAATTATATCCTCCCACAAAGGAGAAAAGAGCTCGAGCTGTCATTCTGGGCTCAAATTTATTGAAGATACTTATGAAGAAGGGTGATCTTGAGGAATGCAAGCTTTTAACATCCAAGAACAGCAGCAAAAATAAATTAATCAGGCAATCCATCCCTAATTTACACAGGAATCACTTAAAAGGTGGGGTAAAGCGGTTCAGTAAATTATGGATTTACAAATGAACTTGGTTCTGGGACTTGGAAAAATACCTTCATTGGAATATAGATCCATTTTTCCTAAAAACAATTTTTTTCTTCAACTTCAGAGAGACGGGACATAAAACCGACCCCCNCGTGCCCAGCCCGCCCACTTGCGGCCGGGACACTGCACCCCCCGCCTCCTCCCCAGCCTTCTATCCTCAAGGAGGCGGCGCGGCGGGGAGAGTAGCAGTAGCCTCTGTCCTGGGGCCGCTTCCAGCAGACGTGGGCGAGTCCAGCGTGCAAACACGCCTGCAGCGGCCCGAGCCTCCTGGGTCCTGCTGTTCCTCTCAGTCTCCCGTTTCCTCGCATAAAAAGCAAACAAGAGATCGTTGCATTACCCTAACCCTGCAAGGACTCTAGCAACACGTGCTCACTTGTTCAGCTGTCTCTTATACACATCTCCACTCCATGTAAAAATCCCACTCACTCCTGTGTGCCGTCGGGAGTCGGTGGCGCTGGTTCTCGGGACCCACCTGCTGGCCACAAGCTCAGGGCTGGGGCTTGGCTGGTGTTTCTCTAAGTCGTTCTCATGAATTCTAGGCTTTCAGTGCCTACGGCGGATGATCCCTGTCTTCTCGCCGTAGTAAACAGGGCAGTTTAGCAAGAGATGAATCACCCTCACGCTGGGCCCTGCTATTGTTCTGTTCAAACAAAGGACAACGCTTATTGCTACATAATTTTTAAACATTGTCTGTTGAAGAAGATAAACTTCGCTTTTGTTTGGGGCTCAGGCGAAATAAGTCTGCAACATATTTCTTCATTTGAAACACCTTTTTTTTTAAGTTTGTGGAGTAATAATGGAGAATTTCTATGCATGATGGGTCACCCTAATCTCAAAATATGCACCGATTTTTAAGGATCGCACAGCAGAAAAAGTCAACTATTCTTTTGATGGTTAGACCCAGCTCCTGGATCTGAAACGTCCTGCCCTGTGTTGAGGAGGACATTTTTTTGCACGATTTTATAGTCACGATGATAATACGGTAGAGAGACAGTAAGAACATTGCAAGTTCATCTTGCAGTACCTACATCCAAACAAAACTGTCTTCTGAAAAATATTTTATTAAAAAAATACAAATTACTTTTTTTTCCCCCACCCATCCAAATCTCAGTTTGGTTCTTTCCTGAATATAGTCCTTCTGAGATTCAAGAAGCACACGCCTCATTTTCGAATACAGGGCCATTGATGCTGAAAGCTAAAGCTGGAAATATTTGATACTCTGCACCTTCCATACACATGAGGCACACGTTAAACACAGCGTCCGTGTAACCCTGACATATACTGGCTACTTCGTTAGGTCCTTTGAAAACGGAATAAGGCCAAGAGTCCAGCAACAAAGTAACAAAGTGCTTAGAGATGATTTTACAGATTTAATATAGAATGTCTGGGACCTAGGTACAGTTGTGGGAGTTGGGGGCCAGCCATCAGCCAAGCATAGTACAAGTATGTGGCAATGGGAAATACATTGCATCCTAAGAAAATTACCAAAAGTAGCAAAGGAAAATTACCTGTGATTCAATAAGTGGCTCTAACCTTGGCAGACCTCCGCTGGGCTCCCCCAGCCGCCTCCCATCCACACGCAACACCTACTTTCTGCTGTTCTCTTCAGCATTGGCATGCCTCAAGGGCATAATCAGCTCCATGAATGGGTGGGGTGCAGCCCCACCCGCCACCGCCCTGGCTTCCAGGCCCCAGCCCTGACCACTAGACTCAGCCAGGCACACGGCCCAAATCCCACTTTTTCACGCCTTTGATTTAAGCGTCTCTCTATTCTTGTCCGAAGGCGAGGCGGAAGGGCGTCTGCGGCTGGAGGGCGTCTGCGGCGGAACGCGCCATCTCTCTGGGCGCTGCCCACACCTGTATCCCTGGACCCACGTGCTGTGGGCATCCCCCTGCAGTGCAGCGAGCCGCGTGCCCAGCCCGCCCACTTGCGGCCGGGACACTGCACCCCCCGCCTCCTCCCCAGCCTTCTATCCTCAAGGAGGCGGCGCGGCGGGGAGAGTAGCAGTAGCCTCTGTCCTGGGGCCGCTTCCAGCAGACGTGGGCGAGTCCAGCGTGCAAACACGCCTGCAGCGGCCCGAGCCTCCTGGGTCCTGCTGTTCCTCTCAGTCTCCCGTTTCCTCGCATAAAAAGCAAACAAGAGATCGTTGCATTACCCTAACCCTGCAAGGACTCTAGCAACACGTGCTCACTTGTTCAGCTGTCTCTTATACACATCTCCACTCCATGTAAAAATCCCACTCACTCCTGTGTGCCGTCGGGAGTCGGTGGCGCTGGTTCTCGGGACCCACCTGCTGGCCACAAGCTCAGGGCTGGGGCTTGGCTGGTGTTTCTCTAAGTCGTTCTCATGAATTCTAGGCTTTCAGTGCCTACGGCGGATGATCCCTGTCTTCTCGCCGTAGTAAACAGGGCAGTTTAGCAAGAGATGAATCACCCTCACGCTGGGCCCTGCTATTGTTCTGTTCAAACAAAGGACAACGCTTATTGCTACATAATTTTTAAACATTGTCTGTTGAAGAAGATAAACTTCGCTTTTGTTTGGGGCTCAGGCGAAATAAGTCTGCAACATATTTCTTCATTTGAAACACCTTTTTTTTTAAGTTTGTGGAGTAATAATGGAGAATTTCTATGCATGATGGGTCACCCTAATCTCAAAATATGCACCGATTTTTAAGGATCGCACAGCAGAAAAAGTCAACTATTCTTTTGATGGTTAGACCCAGCTCCTGGATCTGAAACGTCCTGCCCTGTGTTGAGGAGGACATTTTTTTGCACGATTTTATAGTCACGATGATAATACGGTAGAGAGACAGTAAGAACATTGCAAGTTCATCTTGCAGTACCTACATCCAAACAAAACTGTCTTCTGAAAAATATTTTATTAAAAAAATACAAATTACTTTTTTTTCCCCCACCCATCCAAATCTCAGTTTGGTTCTTTCCTGAATATAGTCCTTCTGAGATTCAAGAAGCACACGCCTCATTTTCGAATACAGGGCCATTGATGCTGAAAGCTAAAGCTGGAAATATTTGATACTCTGCACCTTCCATACACATGAGGCACACGTTAAACACAGCGTCCGTGTAACCCTGACATATACTGGCTACTTCGTTAGGTCCTTTGAAAACGGAATAAGGCCAAGAGTCCAGCAACAAAGTAACAAAGTGCTTAGAGATGATTTTACAGATTTAATATAGAATGTCTGGGACCTAGGTACAGTTGTGGGAGTTGGGGGCCAGCCATCAGCCAAGCATAGTACAAGTATGTGGCAATGGGAAATACATTGCATCCTAAGAAAATTACCAAAAGTAGCAAAGGAAAATTACCTGTGATTCAATAAGTGGCTCTAACCTTGGCAGACCTCCGCTGGGCTCCCCCAGCCGCCTCCCATCCACACGCAACACCTACTTTCTGCTGTTCTCTTCAGCATTGGCATGCCTCAAGGGCATAATCAGCTCCATGAATGGGTGGGGTGCAGCCCCACCCGCCACCGCCCTGGCTTCCAGGCCCCAGCCCTGACCACTAGACTCAGCCAGGCACACGGCCCAAATCCCACTTTTTCACGCCTTTGATTTAAGCGTCTCTCTATTCTTGTCCGAAGGCGAGGCGGAAGGGCGTCTGCGGCTGGAGGGCGTCTGCGGCGGAACGCGCCATCTCTCTGGGCGCTGCCCACACCTGTATCCCTGGACCCACGTGCTGTGGGCATCCCCCTGCAGTGCAGCGAGCCGCGTGCCCAGCCCGCCCACTTGCGGCCGGGACACTGCACCCCCCGCCTCCTCCCCAGCCTTCTATCCTCAAGGAGGCGGCGCGGCGGGGAGAGTAGCAGTAGCCTCTGTCCTGGGGCCGCTTCCAGCAGACGTGGGCGAGTCCAGCGTGCAAACACGCCTGCAGCGGCCCGAGCCTCCTGGGTCCTGCTGTTCCTCTCAGTCTCCCGTTTCCTCGCATAAAAAGCAAACAAGAGATCGTTGCATTACCCTAACCCTGCAAGGACTCTAGCAACACGTGCTCACTTGTTCAGCTGTCTCTTATACACATCTCCACTCCATGTAAAAATCCCACTCACTCCTGTGTGCCGTCGGGAGTCGGTGGCGCTGGTTCTCGGGACCCACCTGCTGGCCACAAGCTCAGGGCTGGGGCTTGGCTGGTGTTTCTCTAAGTCGTTCTCATGAATTCTAGGCTTTCAGTGCCTACGGCGGATGATCCCTGTCTTCTCGCCGTAGTAAACAGGGCAGTTTAGCAAGAGATGAATCACCCTCACGCTGGGCCCTGCTATTGTTCTGTTCAAACAAAGGACAACGCTTATTGCTACATAATTTTTAAACATTGTCTGTTGAAGAAGATAAACTTCGCTTTTGTTTGGGGCTCAGGCGAAATAAGTCTGCAACATATTTCTTCATTTGAAACACCTTTTTTTTTAAGTTTGTGGAGTAATAATGGAGAATTTCTATGCATGATGGGTCACCCTAATCTCAAAATATGCACCGATTTTTAAGGATCGCACAGCAGAAAAAGTCAACTATTCTTTTGATGGTTAGACCCAGCTCCTGGATCTGAAACGTCCTGCCCTGTGTTGAGGAGGACATTTTTTTGCACGATTTTATAGTCACGATGATAATACGGTAGAGAGACAGTAAGAACATTGCAAGTTCATCTTGCAGTACCTACATCCAAACAAAACTGTCTTCTGAAAAATATTTTATTAAAAAAATACAAATTACTTTTTTTTCCCCCACCCATCCAAATCTCAGTTTGGTTCTTTCCTGAATATAGTCCTTCTGAGATTCAAGAAGCACACGCCTCATTTTCGAATACAGGGCCATTGATGCTGAAAGCTAAAGCTGGAAATATTTGATACTCTGCACCTTCCATACACATGAGGCACACGTTAAACACAGCGTCCGTGTAACCCTGACATATACTGGCTACTTCGTTAGGTCCTTTGAAAACGGAATAAGGCCAAGAGTCCAGCAACAAAGTAACAAAGTGCTTAGAGATGATTTTACAGATTTAATATAGAATGTCTGGGACCTAGGTACAGTTGTGGGAGTTGGGGGCCAGCCATCAGCCAAGCATAGTACAAGTATGTGGCAATGGGAAATACATTGCATCCTAAGAAAATTACCAAAAGTAGCAAAGGAAAATTACCTGTGATTCAATAAGTGGCTCTAACCTTGGCAGACCTCCGCTGGGCTCCCCCAGCCGCCTCCCATCCACACGCAACACCTACTTTCTGCTGTTCTCTTCAGCATTGGCATGCCTCAAGGGCATAATCAGCTCCATGAATGGGTGGGGTGCAGCCCCACCCGCCACCGCCCTGGCTTCCAGGCCCCAGCCCTGACCACTAGACTCAGCCAGGCACACGGCCCAAATCCCACTTTTTCACGCCTTTGATTTAAGCGTCTCTCTATTCTTGTCCGAAGGCGAGGCGGAAGGGCGTCTGCGGCTGGAGGGCGTCTGCGGCGGAACGCGCCATCTCTCTGGGCGCTGCCCACACCTGTATCCCTGGACCCACGTGCTGTGGGCATCCCCCTGCAGTGCAGCGAGCCGCGTGCCCAGCCCGCCCACTTGCGGCCGGGACACTGCACCCCCCGCCTCCTCCCCAGCCTTCTATCCTCAAGGAGGCGGCGCGGCGGGGAGAGTAGCAGTAGCCTCTGTCCTGGGGCCGCTTCCAGCAGACGTGGGCGAGTCCAGCGTGCAAACACGCCTGCAGCGGCCCGAGCCTCCTGGGTCCTGCTGTTCCTCTCAGTCTCCCGTTTCCTCGCATAAAAAGCAAACAAGAGATCGTTGCATTACCCTAACCCTGCAAGGACTCTAGCAACACGTGCTCACTTGTTCAGCCATCATGGATTGACTGGGTCCCCCGGAGTGCTAGGAAGCCTGCCAGGTGCAGGACGAGGGTGCAGGGAGCCGCCAGCCCCGGTCACCGGCTCAGCCAGAGACACCAACTGATGGCTCATCAGCTGCCACTGGGGCCACCTCACCCCCCGACTGGGGGTCCCAGAGGCCTCTGGAGGGGGTGGGTGCTACCCTAACAGATCCGAGGCGGAGAGGCCACGGCATATCACGGTTAGTGACGGTGATTGTCTCTCCTGTTTGCCGCTTCATTTTATTCTGGTAATTCTCCAGAGAGGTAAGCAAGACAGGCCTTGATTCCTCTTGAAAATAAAAAGCAGCATGAACAGAACAGGCTGGCCACTGGGGGGCTGTGGGCCTCTAGAGTGTGCCTCCCACGGGAGCCGCGCCAGGGGCCTGCTCTCCACGGCCCCCAGCTTCCCCAGCCGAGTCTCCCCGGTAGATGGTGCCTGCCACCATTGCTGGAGCACAGGAGCTGTGACCTGTGACCAAGACAGTCCCAGCAGAGAAGGCCACCTGCTTCTGAGGGGGCCCGGGGCGCACTAGGACCTCCGTGTCCGCCGGACGCCCCCAGGACCCGAGGGCCACCTCTATGGCTTCCACCGCCCGCCCCTCCCCAC